>JARHVA010004809.1:435000-945000 GCA_037957365.1 Torreya grandis
TTATTTTAACTTTTCCACTTTCCCTCTAGATTTGGTTTGAGTTTAGGCTTGTGGGGGTATGAACCTAGCCTAAAACCTATCATGGAGCAACCCACATGACTTTTAAGAAATTTATATGTTTTTAGTATTTGGCAACACATTTGATCAGCAAAATTATATTATTATTATTATTTTTTAATTAAATGGGTTTGTAGAGGGGAAAGTGTAGTCTTTGAATATATAGTTTTTTATGATAAACCATTGTTTTTAATTATTACTTAATTTCTACACAACATATGTTATTATGGATTATATACATATCATTACAAATACCTTTACAATTTTTTGACCATTAATTGAAAGTATATAAAACTTCTATTTGGCCAATTTATGCATCATTGGATATGTTTTTTAAAAAAAATGATTTTCATGAAGTTAAGGTCAAAGAAGTTATGTTCGTACACTTGCAGTTCCAATTTTCCAACTGTATTGCCTTGTAAAATTATTTAAAATATATATTTATTAAAAAATTAATAAAAATATCCCGACTGATCCTCAAAATTTTATCTATCCATATATAAAATTTCATACAACAATTCATTAGTTTAATAAAAAAAAGTGTGTCCACACGCATGTAGTCTCCTTATATTTTCACCAAAAAGTTCCAAGCCATTGTCGTAAATGCATCAATTTCACACTTTTATCATCTGTGTATTACAAAAAAATATATATTTAGAAACTATATTTAGAATTCCAAAATTCATATTCTTAATTTGTTATCAAATTATTTTTCTAGGTGTCTCTAAACTCTTTCTAAATTCAACTATTAATATTTTCATTAAAAAAAGTGTCGCTTTAAGCCCCCCCTTTTGCCCCCCATTATCTTACATCTACCCATTTGTTCATTTCATTTTTTTTAACCATAAAAGTGAAGAGGAAAATTTTACCTTCATAGTGAGGGACAATTTATATCCATGACAAACTATGCAACCAAAATTCTCTAGACCTATAAGTCTTATTCACCAGAATCATATTAGTGTATGATCATGTGTCAAAAGGGACAACCCAAATTGTTCTTGTTACCATAAATGACAATATTTTATATCAATCTTATTTTAGTTACATGATGACATTATTTTATATTATCATTGCCATACCATAGATTCATCATTGCATCAAAAATATGCCATTCTAGTAATATACAAAGATTTTGAAATAGTGAAATCAAAGATAGAAATGATCTAATAGTATTTAATTTAAAACTCCATTAGGATACACAACATGTCAATTGATTAGACTTGTGGAAACATGCAAGCTTATATGTACTCATCAATAAAAATACCAAAAGTGTTATAAGAGAATAGGTAAAATGAATTTGTAATTAAAATATTTGGTTTTTAACAATAAAATTTGTTGTCAATTGGAAAGACCTATCACCACCTTGTAATTTTCAAAACATATCCATGGCACTTCATAAAATGTGTCACTTTTAGTGTGTTTAATTAATCTCCATTAAATGGAATTACTTGTTGGGCCAATTGATGTATTTAATAATGTAGGGTAAGTAAATTTAGTTGAGGGATAATTCTGTGGACTTTTATCAT
Organism: Torreya grandis; assembly: GCA_037957365.1. Lineage (NCBI taxonomy): Eukaryota > Viridiplantae > Streptophyta > Pinopsida > Cupressales > Taxaceae > Torreya > Torreya grandis. The sequence goes on from JARHVA010004809.1 coordinate 436,584, forward strand.
AACATGTATGTGTTATAGACATTATACATGCATGTAATGTCCTTAGCCTGTATGCATTATTTAAAACTAGGGTCAAGATTATAAAACCTAAATACATATGAATTATAATGCATGTGTTCTATTTAGAAAACATAATACATATGCATTACTTTCACATAACATAAAAAAGAAGAAAACACCTATTAGAAGGGGTGTTGTTTAGTCAACATAATACATACACATTGTAGCTTGTACACATTACTTTCACATTATAAAAAAAATAAGAAAAAAATCTATTGGAAGGGATAAATGGTTTACTAAAATAAATGTTAATCCTTATACTTTAAATTAATTTTAGTAAATATAAGAAATTAGGGTCGCTCTACATCTGATAGAGTTGGTCTCATAGTTTCATGACTTATGATGTTGGATATGGTGTTTCAAAATCTAATCTGGTCAGTACTTATGTATTTTGAGGGTCTCAAAATTGAAATTGGGGATTTCAAGGCATAAATTTTGTAATTGATGTCCATTTTTGGTAAATATATAATCATTTTAAAGGTTTTTTTGCCTTCTAGATTGCTTGATGGCATTTATAGGAGTCCTAGGTTTATTAAAATTGAAGTTTACAAACCACTCACTTTAAATTCAAGATAAAGTGGTGTGATTTGTACAACATAGGTCACATTGATGACTTGCACACATCAAATAACTGATTTGTGTTAATTTCATTTTCTCATCTTCCCTTCCTTATCCCTAATCACTTTTTCCTCATCCCTTATCATCCTTATTCACTCTCTCCTTGTCCCTCATCATCCCTAATCACTCCTTAGTTTACCCTCATTATCCCTCATCATATATAATCACTCCCTCATCATTTTTAATCACTCCTCATTGACCCTCACCATCCCTCATCATCCTTAATCACTGCTTCATCATTCTTCATCATACCTAATCACTCCATCCTCATCCCTCCTCATTGACCCTCACCATACCTCATAATATCTAATCACTCCCTCATCACCCCTAATCACTCCTTCATTGACACTCACCATCTCTCATCCTACTTAATCATTGATTCATAGTCCCTCATCATCCCTCATCACTCCATAATTTTACCTCTCATCCCTAATGAATCCCTCATTGACCCTCACCATCCCTGATCATACATAATCACTCCCTTATCCTCCCTAGTCACTCCCTTATTAACCCTCACCATCCCTAATGATTTCCTCATCATCCATCATCATCTCTACTCACACCCTAATCATCTCTCCTCATCCTCAATCACTTCATCCAATACCTTGATGATGGGTACAATATCTTCCCGCTTGTGGTCGATTGGATTATGTTATAATTCTAAATGTTACCCACTCAAATAAGGCCCAAATAAAATCTTATTACATTCATCCTCTTTCACTCAAATAAGGAACTCACATATATCATTTTATTATATAGTGGGATTCGGATACCTATATGGTGATCCACACCCAGATTATGGAGAGAACGTGTGTATCTAGATCCCCAGACTAGAATAAATAGGAGGGAAATCAAATAAAATGTGGGATGAAATTATATTACTTACATATAATATTATGATTTGGGATTCTAATAATCCTATTCCTAGATTTTAGAATCTAAATTCATCTTTATATAGATAGGGGTGACTAGATACTAGTTGACAATTTTGATCCCAACCCCATAGTAGATGAGATTACCAGATAGATATATAGGTGATCACCAACATGGTAGAGTGTGTTCCAATTTGGTAGCCAATAGAGTATGTTCCTGACCCAACTCAATCTATACCCAAATTTATATATGAAGGTAATGAATGAAATATTCCTTAATTTATTTTATCGAGGGGCCACTTAGAATCTAGGCATGGCCTAGTGGGACCTTAAGGCCAAATTGGGCCCCTATTATAATCTGAGTATTCCCTAGTCTATAGTACATTATATGAAATGATATAATTATAATTCCCCCCACCATATATATATTGGGAAAACCATTCTAAATGCCCTACTTTGATCTGAAACTTTACATACCCGTTAAGTTAATTAAAATGTTTGCTACCTGCTTCATCTATGCCAAGGAGTAAGGGAAGTGAAGTTTGCCTTTTTGATATCTAAATTTGTTTTACCTGATAACATATCAAGGAAATATTTACTTCTCAATGGATAGAAAGGAATTAAATCACAACTATCAAGGGATGTTTGTTTTCCTGGTATCTAGTTTTGATTTTATTTTGGATTAAGTCATGGCTATCAAGGGAAGCTTAATTTATGATAGATAACTTTGGTCTTACCCTACCTATTTATATATGCCCTACCTGATAAGGTAAGGTAAGCTTCCTTCTTTATATATAGCTTTTTTCCTATCATACCTACATTCCATTTCTAGAATAAATTCTTAGCTATTAAGGGAAGGTTGCTTCCCAATCTATAGATTGCATATTATTTCTCTACCTAATTATCTTATGTTGTTAGTAAGGGAATATTGCTTATTAATAGATATAATGAGAAATGAAGTTTTGAATCATGTTACGTATGTAATAAATCTATACCATTTAGTATGTATTACCTAATTTAATTACTTAAGTATGCCATACCTACTTTACCTAATTGGATATTCCCTACCTACTTTACATACTTGAGTATGCCCGATGTGATTGAATATTTGAGCCATATCTTGATCTTGACTATGCCCTACCTAAATTCTTGTACTTGAATATGCCATACCTACCAATATTTCTTGATATACCTACTTTATTATGCCATAAATACCTTATTTTATTTGATTATGTCATACCTACCTATCCTAATTTACATACATAATTGAGTATTCCCTACTTGATAAAATACCCAAGCCATATCTTGATCTTGAGTACTCGTATCTAATCCTAACTATATATATCTTACCTATCCATATCTTTAAGAATTTATAGCTAATTGAATACCTATCACATATATTAAAAGGAGAGGGGGAACTCTAACCTATTTATAAAAAAGAGTGACTAAGGATGATTAGGCACAAGCATAAATTCTGTGCACCCACCATAAAGGTATTGGAGGTAGTGATTAGGGATAATGAGGGATGAGGAAAGAGTGAGTAGGGATGATGAGGAACAATGAGGGTCAATAAGGGAGTGATTAGGGATGATAGGGGATGAAGAGGGTATGATTAGGGATGATGAGGGAGTGACTATGGATTATGAGGGTCAATGAGTGAGTGATTAGGTATAATGAGGGTCAATAAGGGAGTGATTAAGGATAACAAGTGACATTAAAAAAGTATTATATCTTATCTATATATATGGGTAATATTTATTATCTGGGTGACCTTATCTACCCCATGTAAGTAATATTGATTCATTTTATTCCTTTCTATTGAATGGGCACTGAATGGGCAAGCTTCTTTTATCTTAATCCTTAGCATAGATGAATTAGGTAGGGAAATATCCCATTTCCTTATATCAAGTAGGATGAGTTTGAGATTTGGGTAGGGCCTTTAGAATTATGACCCCTATATATCTATGGCAACCCCCCATTTTTACACTACCCTTTGATATATTTTATTGGGGATTGAGACATACTCATAATATGACATTGCCCTAGTTTTCAATTTAGGGACCACCAATCCATGCCCAAGATATAAGTAGTCATTCCCTGATACACTAGATTAAGGCATATGTCATTCATTCCCTTCATAGATAAAGTTGGTTATATATTAAGCTAGGATGGGAAACACACTCTACTGGATACAAGATTGGAACATACTCTATCAGATAGGTGATTGCCTATCTATCTATCTATATAATAATATAATCTACTATAGACAAACTCTTAATGACATTTAGAGAAAATAAGAAGTCAAATATGAGTTTGGGACTGGAATTATCAACTAGTATCTAGTTGCCCCTATCTATATAGATATAAATTTGGATTCTCAATTCTAATATTGGGATTCTTATATTCCCAAATCCCAATATATATAAGTAATTAAATTTCATCCCACCTTTTTCCCTACCTACTTCATCTATGACAAGGAGTAAGGTAAGTGAAGCTTTCCTTATTGATACCTTGCATTGTTTTGCCTAATATAGAATATCAAATGAAGATTTCCTTCTTAATAGATAATAATGGAGTAAGTCATAGATATCAAGGGAATTTTTCCTTCCTAATATCTATCTTTGCTTTACTTTTGGATTAAGGCATAGCTATCAAGATAAGTTTGCTTTCTGATAGATGGCTTTGTTCTTATCTTACCTACTTATTTATGCCCTATTTGATAAGGCAATGTAAGCTTGCTTCCTAATATATAGATTCATTTTTGGTAAGTGTATGAAATTGGGGAACAATTCCTTAGACATTTTTAATAACATAATCACATTATTAAATAATTCAATCGCATTATTTAAATTATGGCTCAGTAATTACCAATCCATAACATGATCTCATTATTAACATTATCACATTATTATTATTTTTAATAATGTGATCATGTTAATAACGTGATCACATTACCTGTGTAACCAAAAAAATAAAAATTGAAACTAGAATGCAAAATTCCTCATTTTGCATTTGATCATCCTTTACTAACCTCACGTTCTATGGTCATGTTTTGGGTGATAGAGATAAAACCTTTCCAAAATTCATCCCAAGAAGCTATTAATTGATGATGCCACCATGTAAAAAAGATAAGTGATAAAAATCTACACATGTTAACCCTAAATTTTAGTAATTTTTAATTTTCATTATGTAACCCTAATTTTTAGTTGTAATTTTTTTATTTTGAATAGTCCATCCTAATAACCCTTATGTTCTTCTGCCTAAACCTCTTAACCCTCCAAAAAAACCCTCTTTCTCCTCCTCTAAACACTCTACCTAACCCTCCACATAACCCTCTTATTCCTCCTCCTATCCCTCCACCTAACCCTCCTATAGCTCCACAAAATACCCTAGGTAGTCAGGAGAGTCTAGTTGACAACTTTATGGGAAATAAAATTGAAATTGAAGAATTTATTGGGAGAATGAGGGATCCCACTTCCACCAACACCCACCACACCCATCTATCCAATTCCCTAGAGACATTATTAGGTCAAACTGACACTATAATGAGTCACATTGACAGATGGGCTTCATATCAGGATAGTTGTAGGTCTTATTATGTTGACAAATTGTTATCACTTGAGGTTAAGAACAAATAAATATCAAAATCCTCCATTTTTTCCTTATTCATTGACCTAGACACCAATGCACCATTTTTTATAACTGTTAAACATTTTCCAATCCATCACTACCAACACAATTTAATCATAGAAAAAATTTAGGATCGATGGTGGATGGTGTTTGATTATACATCATGTAACAACCATGATGTCCCATTGTATTTTTTGAGGAAACTCTACTATGAGTTTGTCTTCAATGAGATTCTAAACTATTTTGATAATAGTTAGTTTCATGGTCAAGGGAAAGGCTTTGTGCAAGATCGACTAGGTGCACATCATATACCTAATTGGCCTAAAAATATCCATATCCAAAAGCGACATGAGACTGAGATCCCCTCTATAGTTCAACAAGTCATGGAGATCGACACTTTACATGCTTTTTTTTTACTCACTAATATACTCATTTAACATATGAATAGGCTCTCACAGACCGATGCTAGAGATATGCCATTTAGTTTGCATACCCAACCCCACCCTTATAGTTATTGTGGAGACATGTGAATTGGAACTTATAATGATGATGATGTTGTGGCGCAGAGGGCTTAGATAATATAATTATGAGTGATGAGTTTTTGGCATACACATTTTGTGTGTAGACATCAACCACTACATAGATGTAGGTATATTCTATATAAATGTCAAGTTAAATTTAAGTTATATTTGAAAATTTAATTTAGCTGACAATTAATTTACATAAAATTTGAATAATATATATGTCATTTTTTATGTCACAGGTGGTGACAGTGCTTTCATCATCATAGTTGACATTTACATCATTTGATTTGATGCATACATTGTTTACATTTTTGAATATATCTATTGGCCCATCCACTACTGCATTTGTCTCTATTAGGATGACACCTTTTACTTATACAGAGGTAAAATTTCAATTTAATCTTATGCTCTATGTACATTTAGAATATGTATATTTGCCTTGTAATTTTAAGTTAAATTTATCTATCAAGCATATTGATGCATAGGTTCTAATGAGCTTCCCTGATATGGATGGAAACAAACACTTACCTCTGTCAAATACCCATATCTGATCTTTCAATATCCTTTTTTGTCTTTTGTCTTTAACCTCTTTATCTCTTTGATAACTTTGCATTTACTAGGTTTTTCTTATTCAATAATACCTAATCAATGGCTCTTAAGCATCCTTGTATTCACTTAATCCTCCTTATTTACTTCAATTTATTTTACTAATCAACTACCTCTACGATATTTCCTTTTAACATCAACCTTCTCAATTCATAATCTATTTTCTTATTCTCTCTATTTATCCTTGCTCTATTCTTTACAATATTCTTAAGTGTTTTCATAGGTATTCATGCTAATTTGATTTTATCCTTCCAAAATACTCATAATACCATCTACCTACTCAATTACATCTCATTTCATGCATCCAACTATTCCACACAACCCTGAAGCTTCAACTCTTCTTTCCTCTTTGACACCTTCCTTATACTATCCCCTTTTTGAGGCAAACCTCCTTGTTTTGAATAAACTACAGAGCTCCAAATGAAAACAAAACCACATTCATATACCCCTTTATATCACATAGCTAATGTATTTAATTTCATAATTTAACTCTCTTTGGAGAACACCTAACTCAACACCCATCAAGCCTAATAAGGTCTCCTAAGCCTAATTCAAGGCTACTAATTATGAAATCATACCATACATAATCAATTTGACTTTGAACATTCAAAATTATCTTCCTCCTATATAAATACACCTTCCCAAAAATTTTAATGACTTTTCATTAGTTAAATCACTTGTTATCTCATTTTCTAGTTTCAAACCCTAACTTGTGTTGTGTCAGTCCTACACCTATCTGAGAGGATAATAAATGAGATAGAATGACATTTTGACCCTCATAAAAGCTTCTAAGGCTTTAAATGTCTCTTACCTTACCCCACACATCTTCTCAAACTATTATTTTTCCTTTCTCAATAATAAATCACTCCCAACATGTAGTTTTACATAATTCATGTACCCCTTCAACATGACTATGTCAACAAATAGGACAAAATAAACCATTAAGATTGTTTACCTTCATTTGAGATAAATTCAAAGAATCACACACATGGAAAAAAAATATCCCACAACATTCACAATACCTTAAATCCTCAACTTTATTTCCAAGAACTCTATATGGTCTTTCTTTATGACTATAAAAACTTAGAATTGTTACTAATTAGGTTGTATATAATCTTCCCATGAATTTTGCATTTTCTCAAAATTATTGAGAATTTTTTTTTACTTTCATTTCATAAAAATACTATATCCCTTACTCATCTTTCAATCATTTATAATGACACTTTAAACTAACTATGTTCTCCTTTTTCTAATTGTGCCTGAAAATAGATTATTGAAACTTGGGTTTCACCACTTTGAACCTATAGACTACTGACTTTAATATTCTATGACTTGAGATATGAATACCACAAGATTGATCATAAACCACTAGACATTTATTTACATTTTAATCTATCTAAATAAGCTTTATAAGTAAGGACAAAGTTCTTGATATGTCTCTTATTCCTTTTCTCTCGCTAACTCTGCCTTCTCGAAGTTATACTATTATTTCCACCTCATACTCTTCACTCACACTTCTTACATGTATTATAATTTTTATATCACCTCCAACATGCAAACTACTTACTATTCTTGGCCATTGCATGTTGCATGGCAGTTACACTTCCATGCCTCTTGGTTTACATTGACTTTTCATGATATGTATGTTGAAATACATTTACATATATATATATATATATATATATATATATATATCTTGGTTTACATTGAGAAAACATTACCATATATATCTTTGATACTTTATAGAAAAGTAAGTGATACCTTGTTTACACGAATAGTTTATGTCTCAAGTAGACACTCCTCCATATCTACAAGTTGAGATAGACATAGGCATTGGTGCAGTAATTTCATCTACATAGGTGTTGATAGAGGTATATATTAACTGGTAATTTTGAATTATAAAAATAGACTTGATTTAATAATTTTAATTCATACTTGGGGAAAATATAACTTATATGAATATATTGTGTATGTAGGGTTGTCCTATGACATATGATAGTCCCAGTTAGATTATTAGTAGAGTAACTTATCATGTTTCTCTCATATTTTAGATGCCTATTCAAATAACTAAACCTGTCATTAACTTGTTTGAGAATCAAAAATAGATTGAGTAGGACCATGAGCTTGCAATAAGTGCATGTTTAAATGATTTTTTATTATATTTTAAAACTAATTTCTTGACAATTGGTTGAATGTATTTTATGTTAATTTTTTAATAATACTTGTATCTGAATAGGTTCAGTGGTAAGCAAGCTATGAATGTAGGACCCACAGTCAGATCTTGGAATAATCCAATGCATTAGAGGGGTATCCATCTACTAGCAGGGCATCCCAGGGAGAGTCTTCTTTGAGGAAGGCAAAGAGAGGGAGGCTATTTGATGAATAGGATGACTTACATGAGATGTGATTTATTGTATGCCTATATGAAAATTTACACATTTATGGCATTTTATATATGTATATGACATTCACCCAAAATTATATACTATGTTGGTAAATTTTATTTTTTGTATGCCTATCACAAGAATCTATGTATTATTGTCATTGTACACATGTGCCTTTATTTTATGCCTATCATGCAATCTATCTAATTTATATTCAGTTTTAATTTAAAATTTTATTATATAGTGTTGTTGTGATATTCCAAACTATTATCTATCAGATCTCGTATTTAATGTTTTACATAAATGAGGATTAATTTTTTTTCCTTTTCAATGCTATAAATCTTAGATCTCCCATATTTTCTTAAAGTAAAGTTTTTATTTCATTGTGTGTAGTGGAAATGACTAATGACACTCTTATCTATTTTGTATTTGTCATCACCCATTTACAAATTTTCAATTGATCATCAACACAATTTGATTACACTTAAAACCCATATGCAATCATGTTTAAACTTTTATAATGCAAAGACATAAAATAATTCATAAATCTCTACAATTTTCTCACTCAGATAACTATACCTGTAAGTTACTTGATCTTTCACCTTCACCTAGCTCTAATGCCTTTTTGACTAGATTTTCTTGAAACTAGGCCTACTTATTATATGCTTATGATTCTTGTTCCTTTATATTTTCCCTCACCTCTCGATTAATCTATATCAATACCTCTTTTGCACTCAACTCCTTTTGGTGACCATGTACATGGTCTACTTCTTCATCTTTGTAGTTGTATCTTTAATAAACTTGCAATATGAACTTCTGCTTGACCTTGACTATAATGTCTTTAGTTTGATAAAAGGTGACCTTACTGATTTGAAATAGAATATTCACTCATGAGACAATGATCCATCTTTAGCCGAAACCCTTTATCATTCCCTAATACCACCTAATGCATAGTTTTCTATTCTATGTTTAATAAGGCTATGAAAGTCCTATTTATATTCTATAAGATCATGAAAAATTCCAACCTCACTTATCCGCTATTGTTCTCAACTCGATTCAAAATCCACTCTCAAATAATATTATTTTAAACTAGTTAATTACTCATTAGGTCTTCTCTTAACTAGTCATTATGGTCAATTTCATTATTTATTGATTCATTACTATCAATTGGCTCATTATCTATGGCATTTATTTCATCAGGATTAGGGTTTGTACCTTGTCTACCATGAAGTTTTTGTATTCATATCTTTTTTTCTCTATCAAATCTTCTAATTCCTATGGTGTTTTGTTATTAAATATCTTCCTCTTCCTCGAACATGATCTATCACCCATCAAGGATAATTAACAACTTTTCAAAGGTGGGGTCAAAAGTACACATGTATCATAGCTCCTATAAAAGTACGTAGAGAATGTTTATGGGGATCGAATTCTTGATTTGGGTTAAAAATAGATGTTAAAAAGTCAGCTTAATCTATAATAATAGTAATAATAATAATAATAATATGATCACATTATATAATATGATCATGTTATTCAATAACGCAATCGCATTATTACATAATGTGATTGTGTTATTCTTTGTACTTAGTTCTGCTTCAACATACATATTGAGAATCAAGTTTTGTGTATATTAAGAATAGTGTGATCATGTTATTTTTAATACTTAGTTGGGGTTAAACATTAACATTAAGATCTGAGTTTTTTCTATATTAAGAATAATGTGATCGAGTTATTAAATAATATGATCATGTTATACTTAATATAGATTAGGGATTATGGATTAGGGATGAAGGCATTAGTGCATAGGGATTAGGGATTATAATTTATGTTTTAGGTTTTAGGGATTAGGGATTAGGGCATGTAGGGTTTAGGTTTAAGGGTGTATATAAGGTCTAATTACTCTATGCCATGTGTGAACCTAATTTTACTACAAAGGATGTTAATTAGGATTAAATTTATTGGTAAATAGGGAAAGGTTATGGTTGAGGGGCTCAATTTTGCCCAGATCATGCCCCTAATTGCAAACATCGACAAATTAGATCAATTCATGATAGAATCAAACTTTTAATTTTGCCCCAAACCATATCTTGATCTTGAAGGGGTTCAAATTGGCCTCAAATTCCTCCTCAATTAAATGAATCAACTCTTTAGTTAATTATATATGACATGAAATTAGGGTTAATTTCACTCCAAATCACATCATATACAATTTAAAATAGGTTCATGTGGCTCATTTTGACCCTAATTACCTCCACAATTTAACTAATCAACATTTACATTCATTAGTTGATGACTTCAAGTTTATTGAGCTCAAAACCACATTCTATACATTTATAACTTACATATAAGTAAATAATGTTTCTTTGCTTTAATCAAACTAATGAAATTAGAGCTGATCAACCTGTTGACCAAATTTCACCTCAATATAATTTGTTCAACCATTTTCATGAAGATTTAAACATCAGTTGCAAGAACAAGTCATCTCAGAGGTCCAAAATTGTAAGTCAAGGAGGCTAGGGTGTTTTGGCTCCATTTTAGTGTATGTCAAGTTCTCTATAAGTCAAGTTTTGGCCCCTTGTAAACCTAAATTACATTATTCAAGACCAATTCAGGTTCTTTGAATGACTCAACTTGTTAAAATTTCATGAGTAGAAGTAATTTGGATTTGCAAACCCAAATTACTCCTTCCAATGATATGCAAGTTTCTAATGATGCATGACTTCATGTTTTCCAAGAAGCAATTCTTATAAGTTTTAAAAGCAAAAGCAATCAGAAAACCTAAAATGGTTTTGATAATGTTTCCCCCCCAAGTGTCCCTTCAGACTTTTCTGAAGGGCACTTTGTTTGCCCAAGTGTCCCTTTGGACTTTTCCTAAGGGCACCTTGTTTGCCCAAATGTCCCTTCGGACTTTTTTGAAGGGCACTTTTCTTCCCAAGTGACCCTTAAAAATTTTTTGAAGGGGACTTTTTAGCCCAAGTGTCCCTTTGGAATTTTTTGAAGGGAACTTTTCGTCCCAAGTGACCCTTCAGACTTTTTTAAAGGGCACTTTGTCTTTAGAAATGCCCTTCAAAAAAATTTTGAAGGGTCATTTCCTTTGTAAATGCCCTTAAATTTTTTTTGAAAGGATCATATGCCTTGACCAAGTCTCCTTCAAAAATTTTCCAAAGGACACTTTCCCAAGTGTCCTTCGATAAAAGTTTTCGAAGGAACTAACCATTACCTTTCAGGAAAAATCCCTGAAAGAATTGCTTCAGACAAATTTTTTAAAGGAATTACTTCAATAAAATTTCCTGAAACATAAACCCAATGGATCCCCATGACGTACCATAGGACATCAAGTTTAAGGTAGGACATCAAATTCAAGGTGGCCAACTAGCTGTTGGGATTCAAAGGTAGGGCATGTTGTAGGACATCAAATTTAGGGTGGCCAACTAGCCATTGTGATTCAAAGATGACACATTTTAGGACATAAAATTCATCCCTAAAGTCTTCAAGCAGGAATTAAAGACATTCAGAGAACCCGATAGGGTCTTAATCAAGGATAGTGTAAATCGGGTTTCCCAAAGAGCTTTGTTTAAAACTTTTATAAGTAAAAGCAATCAAGAAGCTTGAAAAGGAAGAGACAATGCTTTGTAGGTTTTTAAAAGTGTTTTTTTTAATGAATTTTACAAGTAGAAGCAATCAAAGAACCTGAAGAAGCAAGTAGAAGTAAAGTCACTTAGAAAACCTGAATAGGTATGTAGTGCAAAACATGGGAGCTCTTAGGAAGAATCCATTGATTTTGCAAAGATCCAAGCCATGTCTTGTGGAGGGTCATCTCACCATTGATTTTCTAGTGATCCTGTTCATTTCAAAAGGGTGAATCAAAGAGTAGGAAAAACTCCAACTGAATAAGAGAACAACTGGAATCAGTTTCACCAAGATGGTGACTATAAACCATTTTAGAGGCTTCTATTTTGGTGCCTAAGAGTTCTCTCTTCTCTCCCTCTTTTTCTATAAATAAGACCCTTGTGCTCTTGTTTAATCATCCATAGATAGTATGGTGAAGCCCTACTAGAATGTTTTGCCATTTTCTTGCCTTTAAGCAAAGAAGCATAAGTCTATTTTCTTTCTAAGTTCTAGACATTTGCCTAGGCATGTAAGAGACACAGAGTGACAATAAGTGATGTTTTATCATTTTGGTTTCTATCTTTCATGTTTTTTAGCAAAGAGTTGATCCAACAGGTCATGTAGAGTGCATTCTAGCTATATGAGATTTTGCACATGTGTAACCTCTTTTCTAGATTATACAGGTTGTCTTTTCTAGTTATTTACCTTGTGTGATCTCATTCATTTTGTCTCTACATTGAAATACTTATGTTGTAATCTTCTATAGATTGAGTTATAGACTATATTATGTTGTATTGTGCATAAGTATAGGGTATACATGTGGATACTAATTCTTGGTGTATCACCATCGTAGACTAGGCTTTTCATTTATGCAAACTTCTGACTCTTTTCACTCATACAAACTGGGTCAACAGTCTTATTTCACAAAAGCTAATACAGGGAGCTAGTCCTTTCAACCTAAAAGTTCATTTCCACTTATAAGGATACCCACAGGCTTGGAAATGTCCCAACATTTCCCAAATTTATAGAAGGCTTGAACAATCATCTTTTAGGGTACAAGATTTGGAGATAATAATTCTAGCATGCCCAGTGGGACCAAAATTATTGCTAAGTTAAGTTGAATGTTGGTCTTGACAAGCCTAAGTAGTATAAATACCCCTAACACAACATTTGTCAACTCTAAAATGGTGTGAATCCCTAGTTATAGACTAAGTTTTATACATTACCCTACATGGTCCTCACAAGGTCCTTAATATTTTTTGACCAAGCCCCTTCAGCTGAAGCTTTTCCTAAAGAACAATGCCCTAAACCACTCCTATCCCTATTAAATCCTTGGCAAGGAGGTTTCAGGGAAGAAGTAGAAGAGGTTGAAGAAGTTCAAGAAGAGGAGGAAGTTGAAGAAGAATAATAAATAGAGGATCATAGAGGAAGAAGAGAAATGGGGGAAAGGGGAGAGATAGATAGACATCATCCCTTCCCTACTTTTAATACCAAAAACCCAATAGATCTTCCTGCATATGACCCCATCCCTCCAAATACTACCAAAAATCTTCCTAGTTTCAATGGAGAGGGTCCTATTACCCCATATGAACATATTAGAGACATCTTTGATTTCTATAATTTCCATAATGTTACTAGGGCCAACATAGCCATTAGGCTACTTGCTATGTCTTTAAAAGGCAAAGCACTTGACTGGTATAAAACATTGGAGGGGGGATACATTACAAGTTGGGATGGTTTTGGAGACCTATTGGTGACAATATTCAAAAATAAGAGTGATCATGCTTTCCTAATACATTAGTTGAATGTAATAAGAAGAGGTCCAAATGAATCCATAGGAGATTTCAATGAGAGATTTCAAAGAACATGGAATAGGCTGCCACCAATCATGAGACCCCCTCCTAGCTTTGTGTTGCCAACATATCTCAAAGGAATTGGTACTGATTTTGCTTTTATGTTGTAGTCAATGGGAGGATTCACTCTTCCAGGTGCATATGAGCTAGAAATTGAGGCTGAGAATAGCCTAATTCAGGCAGGAAGACTCCCTCCAAGAGTTTTAATGTCTTTGTTGTCCCATAATTTGGTTGAAGTTCCAAGCATGTCTCAGGTTCCCAATTTCAATGTGAAGCCAAGAGCCTTTCCAAAGAAGGTGGATAACATTGTGGACAAGGATGAAAAAATCAGATCATTGAGAGCTTAGTGCAAGCAAGCTCAATATTAGGCAAGTGCTCCTCCTAATGCATAATACTATCCTCAACAAGGATATAGAGATCCATCCCAATATAATTATCAAGGGAGATCAAAAAATCAACAAGGTTATATCAGGCAACCTAATACATATAATCCAAATTCTACTCCTCCCATAAAGGTTGTTATTCCCGTTCATGCAAACCTAGTGTAAGGAGAAGATCATGTGGACCAATGGGGGTAACCTCAAGGTCAATTTGTACATGATGATGGAGGAACTAGCTATGCTTTGATTACATAAGAAGAAGCTACTCTTTACATGATATTATAAGAAGCATGTCCTAGTCAAAGGGATAATCATGGAGAAGGCAGTAGCCCAACTATGGGGATGATGAACTTTCAAGAAAAGGATGATTTTGTGTTGACTAAAGGCATGTCAATTACAGGTAATACAAGGTCCAAGAAGAGAGCCTTGGGAGAAGGCAAGGATCTACAAATAGTTCTAAGTGATGCCTCTCGAAGGCCACAAAATGTCAGTCAAAGTGTTGTACCTTCTGCAAGCCATGTTCCTCAACAAAATTAGAATGTAAATGCAACTACCAAGATTGCAACATAGTAGGCAAAAACTCATTTATTACCATCAAAAATGTAGGATAAAGTGAATACTCCATATTTAAATATTATGAACTCATTAAAGATTAATAAGACAAGCATATCCCTTTGGGAAGTTCTACATATACCTGGTCAAAAGGAACTTTTGCAAGAGTAATTAGCAAGCATGCAGGTGGCTCCTCCAACTTCAAGGCATCATAGTGTGGCTCTCGCAATTTCTCCAAATCATCTTTTGGATCCTTCCACTAAATCTGAAAATCCTCCACCCTTCTATCTCACACTCATTATAGGAGATAAGTTGGTCCACAATTGTATTGTGGATAGTGGAACTAGCACTACTGTTATGCCTAAAGTAGTGGCTGATAAGCTAGGTTTGAACTATTAGCCACATAGTAAAGGCATGTTGCAGCTAGATGGAACTCTAACCAAGATGGTAGGATTGGTCAAAGGTTTGAAAGTGTTTTTACATGGCTTCCCAAGCTTCCCTATCATGAAAAATATTGTAGTGGTATACCTTCTAGCACACTTTACTGTATGTTTGTCTAGGGACTTTACGACCAAGATAGGAGGATACCTTTCTGTTGATTGGTATTTTCTAGCTTTTAAGACAAGGTATGGAACCAAGGTAACCATAAGGACTCAACCCTTATCAAGGTTCCACATTGAGTCATACTTGAAGACAATGACAAATCAAAATTGTCTAATCAGCAAAGAGGAGGAAATAGTCCCAAATAGTGAAACATCTTCTCTTGAAGGTATTTTTGACCTCTATCTTGACAAGTAAAACACTGAAACACATGGCCTTGATCTTTATACTTTCATTTAGGAAATTTATTTGGGAGTTCACTACATGCATGATAAAATTGTCCCAATTCTTTCACTCACCAATGAAGAACCTCATCAAGATCATCAAGAGGACATTGGAAACCAATAAAAGAGCATGGCATAGCAAACTGAAGATAACCTTATGGGTAAATAGAATCACTCCCAAGAAGTTAATTGGTAACTCTCCCTTTGTACTTGTCTATGGGAGAGAAGCTAGGCTATCCATATCACAAGAGCTCCCTACCTTAGAACTTGCACAACAGCTGGAATTACTTGAAAACACTCCCATGGAGGTTAAATTGATAGAATTAATGCAGATACAAGAGGCAACAGATGATGCACACAAAGCTTTAGAACACCATCAAGTCTTCATGAAGAAATCCTTTGACAAAAGGGAAAGGGAAAGAGTGTTTAAATAAAGTGACTTGGTCTTGAAATGGGATGAAGATAGAGCAAAACTAGGCAAACATACAAAGTTTGATACCTTGTTGATTGGTCCTTACATCATCAACAAGTGCAAGTAAAGAAACTCATTTTACCTATTCAAAATGGATGGAGAAGAGCTACCTATTCTAGTGAATAGAATCCACTTAAAGCCTTGATTTTGACCCTTGCTATCCATGTCTTATATATACTTTGTTTTGGTGTGTTTCCTTTGTTGTGTTTGTTTTCCCTAAGTGATTTGTAGCATAGGTGTGTTTTCCTTCCCTTTTTTTAGTGTGTGTCTCTGCCTTGTGTGTGTAATAAACCCAACTAGTGTGTTTTTGAACCAAATCTTGTTTAGTTCTCTTTGAAGTGCCTATATGCGTGACTCCCTACCCAATGGAAGGATTTAGGACTAGTCTTTGACATAGCAGGCATGCCTCCCCTTAGAATTTCCAAGAATGTTGACCAAATTTCACCTCAGTATAATTTATTCAACCATTTTCATGGAGATTCGAACAATAGTTGCAAGAAAAATTCATTTCAGAGGTCCAAAATTGCAAGTCAAGGAGGCTAGGGTGTTTTGGATCCATTGTAGTGTATGTCAGGTTCTACAAAAGTTAATTCTTGGCCCCTCGTAAACCTAAATTACATTATCAAGACCAAGTTGGGTTCTCTGAATGACTCGACTTATTTAAATTTCATGAGTAGAATTAATCCACGTTTGCGAACCCAAATTACTCCTTCTAATGTTTTGTGAGTTTCCAATGATGCATGACTTTGGGTTTTCCAAGGAGTAAGTCTTATGACTTTTACAAGCAAAAGTAATCAGAAAACTTGAAATGGTCTTGATAATGTTTCCCTCCCCAAGTGTCCCTTTGGACTTTTTGGAAGGGCACTTTGTTTGCCCAAATGTCCCTTCAAAAAATTTTGAAGGGCACTTTTCTTCTCAAGTGACCATTTGGACTTTTCTAAAGGGCACTTTTTAGCCCAAGTGTCCCTTTGAAATTTTTTTAAGGGCACTCTTCTTCCCAAGTGACCCCTTCAAACTTTTTCGAAGGGCACTTTATCTTTGGAAATGCCCTTTGAAAAATTTTTGAAGGGCCATTTCCTTTAGAAATGCCCTTCAAAATTTTCTAAAAGGACCCTGTGCCTTCCTCAAGTGTCCTTCAAAACTTTTTCGAAGGACACTTTCCCAAGTGTCCTTCGAGAAAAGTTCCCGAAGGAACTAACCATTATCTTTCAGGGAAAATCCCCAAAAGAATTCCTTCAAACAAATTGTCTAAAGGAATTACTTTGATAAAATTGCTTGAAACATAAACCCAATGGATCCCCATGACATGTTGTAGGATGTCAAGTTTAATATAGCTAACTAGTTATTGGGGTTCAAGATGGCATACCACATGACATCAAATTTAGTGTGGCCAACTAGCCATTGGGATTTAAAGGCATGATGTGCCATAGGACATCAAATTTATGGTGACCAACTAACCATTTTGATTCAAATATGACGTGTTGTAGGATGTCAAATTTATGCCTAAAGTCTTCAAGTAGGAAGTTAAGCCATTCAGAGAACCCGACAGGGTCTTAAGCAAGGATAGTACAAATCAGGTTTCCCAAAGAGCTTTGCTTATAAATTTTATAAGTAAAAGCAATCGAGAAGCCCAAAAATGAAGAGACAATGCTTTGAGTGTTTTCAAAAGAGCTTTTCTTATGACTTTTACAAGTAAAATCAATCAAAAAACCTGAAGAAGCAAGTAGAAGTAAAGTCACTTGGAAAAAATGAATGGGTCTATAGTGCAAAATGTGAGAGCTCTCAGGAAGAATCTATTGATTCTAGTCCTTCTCTTTGATTTTCCCTCTTGAAATGACCAGGATCAATACAAAATCAATGGTGAGATGACCCTCCATAAGACATGGCTTTTATCACTACAACACCAATTGAATAAGAGAACAATTGGAATCAGTTTCACCAGGATGGTGAATGCAAAGAATTTTGGAGGCTTCTATTTTGGTGCCCAAGAGTTCTCTCTTCTCTCCCTCTTTTTCTATAAATAAGACCCTTGGACTCTTTTTTTATCATCCACAGATAGTACATTGAATCCCTATTGGAATGCTTTACCATTTTATTGTCTTTAAGCAAAGAAGCATAAGTCTATTTTCTTACTAAGTTCTAGGCATTTGCCTGGGCATGTAAGAGACACAAAGTGACAAAAAGTGATGCTTTATCCTTTTGTTCTCTATCCTTAATGTTTTTGAGCAAAGAGTTGATCCAACAGGTCGTGTAGAGTGCATTCTAGTTGTATGAGATTTTGCACATGTGTAACCTCTTTTCTAGACTATACAGGTTGTCTTTTCCAGTTATTTACCTTGTGTGATCTCATTTATTTTGTCTCTACATTAAAATATTTATGTTGTAATATTCTAGAGCTTGAGTTATAGACTATATTCTACTTTATTATTCATAAGTATAGGGCATACATGTGGATATTAATTCTTGGTGTATCACCATCTTATACTAGGCTTTTCATTTATGCAAACTTTTGACTCTTTTCACTCATACAAACTAGTTCAACAGTCTTATTGCAAAAAATCTAATATAGGGAGATAGCCCTTTCAACCTAGAGGTTCATTTCCACTTATAGGCACACCCATAGGCCTGGAAATGTCCCAACATTGCCCAAATATAGGGTAGGCCTGAATAACCCTCTTTTAGGGTGCAAGATTTGGAGACAACACAACCCCCAATTCACATTTTATAGTCATGCAATTAGGTTGAAGGGGCTCAAAATAGATCTAATTTACTTTAGTTGCACATCTAGATTAGTACTCCAAAGGCTAATTTTTGGCCATAGGTTTAAAAAATGCATTTATGACATCTCATGATAAAATTAGTTATATCATAAGGATATATGTTTGTGGTGTGTAGTGGGCATTAGGGTATAGGGCTTATAATTTATGTTTTAGGGATTAGGGCATAGGGTTTAGGTTTAAGGACTTGTATATAATGTCTAATCACTCTATGCCATGTGAACCTAATTATTACTACAAAGGATGTTAATTGGGATTAAATCAATTAGTAAATAGGGAAAGTTTATGGTTTACAATTTAGGGTATAGTGTTTAGGGTTTAGGGCTTAGGTTTTAATGTATATATGGTTTAGGGCACACATGGTCAATCACAAAGATAATTGAGGACAAATTGAATCACTTGGACCCATTTATGACTATAGAATGTGTTTTTAGGTTGTCATTATATCCCATGTCATCGTATAGATTGATTGAATTAGTCAAATGGGGTAATTGTGATTTAGGACAAACTGAGCCTTATGAACTTAATTCTTAGTCTAAATGATGTTAATTTGGGTTAAAATGATTGGGTCAAGGTTTAAAGAGTTTATATTTGTGGTTTAGAGTTTAGGGATTAGGAAATTTAGGGATTAGGGCTTAGGGTATATATTTTAGGGTATATAAGGTATAATCGTGATGGTGATTAGGGAAAATTTGAGCTCCTTAAACCTAGATTTGTGAGTAAAGAATGTGATTTTGGGCTCAATTAGCCCCCACATCATCACCGATTGAGCCAATTATATCAATTATGGAAATGAGTGATGCAATTTTGACCAAGTTCAGCCATGTGAACCTAAATCTTACTATATATAAAGGATGTTAATTAGGGCTAAATTTATTGGTTTAGGGTCTACAATTTAAAGGGTTTGGGGTTTAGAGTTTAAGTTAAATGGTACAGAGTATAGGGTTTAAGTTAAATGGTACAGGGTTTAGGGTTTAAGATATCAGATATAGGGTCTAATCACTAAGGTACTTGAAGAAAATTTGAGTTGTTTGTTCACCTATTTGTGATAATTACCTTCATGTTTGCATTTCTAATAAAAGTAGGGTTAGTTAAGCCATACATGTTGCATACATGTTATACAATTGATTGACCCATAAATTTGGTTTAGGGGCTCAATTTTACCCAAACCACACCCCTAATTGCATAATTTGACTAATTGGATCAATTCATGATAGAATCAAACTTTTAATTTTGCCGCAAATCATATCTTGCTCTTTAAGGGGTTCAAATTGGCCTCAAATGCCTCTTGGATTAAATGAATCAACTCTTTGGTTAATTATATATGACATGACATTAGGGTTAATTTCAATCTCAATCACATTGAATATACAATTTAAAATACATTCACATGGTTCATTTTGACCCTAATGACCTCTACAATTGAACTAATCAATATTTGCATTCATTAGCTGATGACTTCAAGTTTATTAAGCTCAAAACCACATTCTATACATGTATAACTTGCATATAAATAAATTATGTTTCTTTGCTTCAATTGAGCTAATGAAATTGGAGTTGATCAACCCCCAAATCACATTTTATATTCATGCAATTAGGTTTAAGGGGCTCAAAACAGCCCCAATTTACTTCATATGCACAAATAGATTGGTACTCTAATGACTATGTTTTGGACATAGGTTTAAAAATTCATTTTATGACATCTCATGATAAAATAAGTTATATCATAAAATGTATAATGAGTTACACCTTAAAACCAAGTAATTATAAGTGGTCAAGTCAATATATTAAAACACCTATAAATTTTTTGAAGTCTAATGTGATACCATGACACCTTAATTCACTATCAAAGGTTAGGGACCTTTACCATATCACATGAAATAACACCACTATTAGGGAGCTCAAGAACTTATAATTTCATATATAAAATTTGAGGTAACGAGCAAATTCAAGTTTTTGGGTGTTATGAATATATAATGTGATCACGTTATTAAGTAACATGATCACATTACTAATGTGGTTAATAACACGATCATGTTAATACCGTGATCATGTTATTAACATGATCACACTATTTGAATTTGAATTTAAATCCTGTGCCTTTTGGATCAAGAATGGCTTGGATTCTTGAGCCTAAGGTTTGAACCTATCAATCTACAGCTGAGTCTGAGAGTTATGATTAAAAAACAATAAATTTCAACTATGATCTCCAAATACACTATGAATTTCAATGTGAAAATTAAAAAACTTAATACCATCGTGATGAGCACACTCTCCTCCTTCCAAAAATATGATTTTTATAATTTTTGGACTAATTTAAGGTTTCAAACTATGTTGATTTCTAACTATACCTTTTTTAGGCCACTACATGTCGTAAACAACATACATATCCATGTTCATGTAATTTGAATTTTGTTGATTCAAGTGAAAAACAAGTTATATGGTCACAAACTAGGCTTAATTATACACACATTCATAACAAAAACTATTTTTCATGATAGTTAGGTGCGTCACATAGATGACTACCCATTTTTTGTCAATTTTTAAGATCTATTTACTTGCAAAATTCATAAAAAAAGTATTCATTGAAATATATATATATATCACACACACCATTGATTATTACCTACCTACTTTACTTGAATATGTAGTACCTACTTTATCTACTTGAGTATGCCCTCCCCGATTGAATATTTGAGCCATGTCTTGATCTTGAGTATACCATACCTAAATACCTGATTGAATACCCAAGCCATGTCTTGAAAGGAGTGGGGGAATTCTAACTTATATAGAGAAAGGAGTTGCTAGGGGACAAGTAGGCACAAGCAGAAAGCCACTGCACCCATGATGAAGGTATTATAGGGAGTGACCCAATGTGTATAATGCCTAACATGTTATGAATGATTTGTATGATATAGTACATATCCATAACATAGAATAGATTGATGTCACGTTTATACATATTTCATGATGTTGATGTGATACATAATGAAATCTAGGTGTGGGTAACATGATGTGACGAATAATTCCTAACCCTATTAATATAATAGTTAGTTCTAACTACTTGACATCATCAAATGGAGTTCACTATGTATGGGTTGCATTAGTGTGGTGGGCCCATTATTTGTATTTACCTTGATCATAAGTAAATATGGTGTTTTTGTGTCACTTTTGGCCTATAAGTCACCTAATCACAAGTAAAATTGACATGAAGGGGTGTCTTATATGCCCAAATCCCAATTTATATAAGTAGTAAAATTTCATCCCACCCTTGTCTCATTTTTCTACCTATTGATTCTATCTTGAGGCTTTGGATACACACTTTCTTCATAGTTTGGGCATGGATCACCATATATATCTTTGAATCCCACCAAACAATCAAGAAATATCTTTGAGTTCCTTATTTAAGTGAAATAGAGAAAAAGAGAGAAGCAACTACACCCACCATCAATATCATTAGATGGAGTGATTAAGGATTAGGAGGGACGAGCAGGGAGCGAGTAGGGATGATGAAGGATGATGAGGGAATTATTAGGTATGATAAGGGATGGTGAGGGTCAATGAGGGAGTGATTAGGGATGGTGAGGGATGGTGAGGGTAAATAAGAATGAGGAAGGAGTGATTAGGGATTATGAGGTAAAAGGGAGAGTGATTAGGGATTATGAGGTAAAAAGGGGAGTGATTAGGGATGATGAGGGATGATGAATGAGTAATTAATGATGATGAGGGATGGTGAGGGTTAATGTGAGAATGATTAGGGACAATGAGGGAATGATTAGGGATTATGAGGGATTATGAGAGTCAATGAGGTAGTGATTAGGGATGATTTAGGATGAAGATGAAATGATTATGAATTATTAAGAATGATGGAGTGATCAAGTATGATGAGTGATTATGGAGTGAATAGGGTTGATGAGGGATGGTGAGATTCAATGAGGGAGTGATTAGGGATGATGAGGGAGTGACTAGAGATGATGAGGGATGGTGAGGTTCAATGAGGGAGTGATTAGGAAAAATGAGAAAAAATGAGGGAGTGATTAAGGATGATGAGGGATGGAGGAAGTGATTAGGAATGAGGGAGGGATGATGAGCAAGTGAAATCAACACAAAGTGGTTGTTTAATGTGTGCAGGTCATCAATGTGATCTATGTTTCCCCAATCACACCATTTTGGCTTTAGTTCAAAGTGAGTGGTTTGTAAAATTAATTTTTTATAAACCTAAGACTCCTATAAATGTCAAAAAATAATCTAGAAGGCACAAAAACCTCAAAAATGACTGTACGTTTACCCAAAATAGACATAAATTACAAAATCTATGCCATGAAATCCCTAGGTTTAATATTGAAACCTTTAAAATGCCTAATCAATGGCTATATTGGATTTTGAAAAACTATCTCCCACATCGTAAGGCATGAAGTTGTGAGACCAACTCTATTAGATGCAGAATGACCTTAATTTATTATATTTACTAAAATAAATTTGAAGTATAAGAAATATAAAAGTAACATTTATAATGTTACTTTTATATTTCTTATACTTAACATTTATTTTAGTAAACCATCTACCCCTTCCAATATATCTTTCCTACCTTTTTGTGAAATGTGAAGTTAATGTGTATGTGTTATAACATGTATACATTCCTTTCACATTGTATAAAAAAATAAGATGCCCCTTCCAATACATCATTTATATTTTTAGTTCAATGTGAAAAAAATGCATACACACTATAATGGATATGTTTTATAGTGCCTACATATTATAACACATATGTTTTATAGCACATACACCCTATGTTTTGTTTGAATTCAAAAAGCAAGCCTTTTGGCTTGGAAATGGCTTGGATTCTTGAGTCAAAGGCTTGGACCTATCAACACACAATCGAATCTGAGAGATTTGAAATAAAACAACAAAATTCAAATTTCATCACCAAATACACTACAAATTTCAATGATAAAAGTCATAAAATATTTACCACTACAATGAAGACACTATCCTCTTTCAAAATATATTATTTTTATAAATTTTGGAGTATTTTAAGGTTTCAATCTATATTGATTTCTAACTATAGCTTTTTTAAGCCACTACATGTTGAAAATATACATGCCTCTAGTTGCTTGTGTATCTTTTTTTTTATTGATACAAATGCAAAATAATATATGGTTACAAACTAGACCTAATTATACATGCATTAAAGAAAACTAAATTTCATTTTTTTGAGGTAATTAGGGAGTTACATGACCGACTATCCATTTTTTGTCAGTTTTCAGGATCTATTTACTTTTAAAATTAATTTAAAAATTTTCATTTAAAAATTATAAAAAATATAAGTTATAAGCTAAATGATCTTATCGAAAGTTTTGCCAAATGGTTTTAAACAATATTAAACGATGTTCAAAAAATGAAGGGCTGCATGACTGGCTATCTACTTTGTTTTCCTAAAAAAATAGGAGTTCTTATTCAAATTTTAGATGTTTGACCCAATTATACTTAATCATCTAAAAAAAAGTGTTTTGGAAACTAGACTTAAAATTTTACAATTTATGTTATTACATCATTCTCGCATTTTGAGTGTAGCCATCTCAAATTATCTATAAAAGTTCAAATTTCTTAGTTTTGATGGAAAACATGTCCATGGGTAGGTTCCTTTTTATCCCCCAACTTTGTGCACTTACCCTGTAGCATTACTAGTATTATAAATATAGCTTGTGGTGATTGGCAATCCAACATTCAAGCAAGGAGAAAACAACACTATGAATGTGTTTAATTGGTCTACAATTTTAGATGGTTTTTTTGGGTGTATGACTATTATTAGTAGTAGTGATGAATTCACCAACATAACACTATGGGAAAAAACATTAGGTTAAGTGAGTGTTGATCTGAATCTTGCCTAGTGTTTTGATATTAATATTTATTTTTGGTTTGACATTTCATGCATATCATGATTAATATGTTTTCAAATTTGTGCCATTAGAGCTTGGTATTTCTATACCAAGATGATTTTCAAGGCAGGTTAGCATTGTTACTTGGGGTGTAAGATTATTTTCATGAGATGCAAGAAAGATGCCTTTTTTGACTAACTAAAATACTCTTAGTTTTCATGAACTTCAGAATAAATCTTAAGGACATTGAGGAATACTTGAAATTAGGATGCAAGGTATTGTTGTAATAAATTATCTATGGTTTTAACTTACTGATTTTAATCTAAAAGTAGTTAGTTTTTGGATATCGATAAGTCCCAATTTTGGGAACCTTTAAAAATTGAAATATATGGGATGTAACAAGGTTATTGCACACTTGAACATTTTTTATTCTAATATATGGAGTTATTGCATAGTACAATCTCATTTTTTATCATCTGCCATGCTGATACACATATTCTTCATTCTATTAAATTTGGTCATTATATTGTTCTTGAACCATAGAATTGAAGAGGATAATTTTACCTATATAGTGATGGCAAAGTTATATCCATGACAAATTGTTTAACTAGAATTCTCTAGACCTAAAAGGATTATTCACCATAATCATAGTAGTGTATGATCACATGTCAAAAGGGACAGTTCAAATTGTTCTTGTTACTGTAACAATATTTACTAGTAAGCCTATTTCAGTTACCTAATATCTAAGAATAATTTTATCTTCACTCATGTATATCTGTTTCAAAACTTTATATTATCTTTAAATTGAATTCATTTCTATTATCATCGACACACCATATATTGATCATCGTAACAAAAATATGTCATTCCCATCATAATTGAAGCTTTTCAAGTTGATTTTTTTTAATAAACAAAGTAACATCATAAGCCAATCATGAAATGACATCAATAAATTAAATATATCACAAGTGTTATAAGTGAACAAGTACAACAATGTTGTAATAAAAATATTTGGTTTTTAACAATAAAAAATAATTGCTAGTTGGAAAGACTTGTCACGACCTTAAAATTTTAAAAACTTAATGGTGTCGCTTGATAAAATACGTCACTTTCAGTGTGTAGAATTAATCTCCATTGAAATCAATTATCCATTCGGTTGATCGATGTATTTGATAATGTAACATTACAGGGATTATAAATACAGTTCATGGAGATTGGCAATATAACATTCAAGTAATGAGCAAGCAACGTTTTGAGTCCATTTTTAAATAGCTTCCACATAGTTGTGATAGTTGAAGTTGGTAACAATATAGTATTGTGTTACAAGTTTGTTATTGTAAATTATTATGGAATATACAAATGGCATTGAATGGTCTTTTTTCACGTAATAAATGGTAGTAACTAAAATGTTATTACATATTATTATACTTGTGAATTGGTAATAGATTTGGAAATGGTTTATTTTTAGTAATTAGTTTCATGGAAATTTATAAATATATTATGCAAAATCATCACACAACTGGGTTGACGATTCAAACTACAATATGTAGACTCATTGTTACAACATTTTTTTGGGGATATTTTCATAGAAATATAATAAAACTCTAGTGTAACAATTGCATACCTGGGATGTGACTGTATATTTGAATAATTTTGAACTGGAAAGGATGAGTCTTGTCGATTTTATAGGCTTATGCTTGCATCCACTATTTGAACATTTAAATATAGTTTTGATGGACCTATCGTCTTTTTAGAGGAGTAATTATTTTAGGGTTTTAGTAACTTTTAGAGCATTGAATGGCCTTTGTTGGTTCCTATCCCATACTTAAAATGGCAATTAGAATGTCAAAAATTAGTTTTTCTATTGATTTGATAAATATATGATTTAACAATTAAAGCGGAATGGTGAAATGGCATTACTCAAAACATGCATAGATTGTCATGATCCTAATTTAAATGCTCTAATTTTACTTTTTTTTTTATAAATATTTTTTTGAAGCAGAATGGCAAAATGGCCTTGTGTGGAACATTCATGTATTGCCTAGGTCTTATTTTGAATGTTGTAATTATTTTGGTTCTTTTTTCTTTTTAATTAGTTGTTGCAATTTCTACGCTTGGTGTTGGGTCATTTCATTAATTTCAATTTGGGGTTTGTGTTTGGTATTTTATCTCAATTTGTGTTTTTTGTTCTTTATTTCATTATCATTGTTAGTTTCTATCCCCAATCTTGAAATATGCTTAAATGGTTCAAACTCTTAAGCATGGTCTCTAGTTAAGTCTTGAGTGTCTCTTATCCAATATTTAGAGAAGGCCATTATAAATTATAGTTAGATGATAAAAGTTGCCATGCAACTAATTATTTTGATAAACAGATTATGGATGGTTTTATCATGAAAGTGGATAAAGCAAAGTGTTGGGTGCATCTTTAAATTGTGAAGTATAACAATTATTTATTCTCCAAAAAAATAGTTCTCTTATTTATTTTATAATTTTTTTCTTTCTCTAAATTAGCCATCTCATTGATAAAGTTGATTAAAAAATATATTTTAGATAAATATTATTATTTTGACACATACATTCTTCTACATTAAAAATAGTATTTTTATGCGAAAGAAATTTGTCCTCTTCTTTAATATCAAATAAAAGAGATTAAAACTCCATATGAAAAAATAGACAACAAAAAAAACCAAAAAATCAAATTCAAAAAATAACTACTTACAACATTTTTTACACTTTTAAATATATATATATATATATATATATATATATATATATATATATATAAAAAAAAGCAAAGCGACTACTTAACCCAAGCAACGTCCTCTTCTTTTGTAATCTAGGGCTTTTTTTAAAGTAAATTATTACACACTAGTTCCACGTTTTGTTTTTTAATGTTTATTTAAAGGAAAACAAAATTCGCAAATTGTAAAGGGTACAATTCAAGCGGGTCATTCCACTCATCGCCATTTGTGAATATTAAGATTTAAGTTGTTATAAAATATTTGTACGAGTTAAAAAAAGTGTAATTATTATTGTATAAGGTTGATTTTATCCTGCAAAGGTGGTGTATGAACATCATGGGAGTTCACTTTGCATCTCGTAACACCACCTTGTGGGAATGGGAATGAATGGAATAAACAAAATAAGGTTTTTTAAAATTGTCAATTGTTTAAAATTAAATTTGTATATAAATTTATAATTTAAATTTGATGTATATATGTATATGTATGTGTGTATATATATATATGATAAAATTTAGAGATATAGTATTTTTATAATCAATGTCTTAAAAATAATAGGCAATGCATATATATGTATTTTAAATGAATACATTTAATTTTATATGTAAAAATAAATAGATATTAAAGAGACAATTACAATTGTATATAATTAAGGATAACATGTGTAAGTATATTTGTACATACATAAAATGTATAAGTCAAGATTGGTGTGGAGAGTGAATTATGTGACAATTTTGAAGTTGGTCTCTTTGATGTTTTCTTAAGTTGGAGACTAGGATTTGTATATTGTGTGAGGATAATTGAACTAATTCAAACTTACCCTGATCATGATATCAATGTTGAATAGAAGCATTATGTGACCAATAATCTATTAGAAGAATAAAGCCTCTCATAATTTTTTATGATACTAAACCCATGCTTTTCATTTTCAATGTTATTAGTCAATCTTTCTAAGATCTAATGATATATCCTTGCCACCAAACAAAAAATTGGTATTTTTGTGATTAAATGAAGGTGTACTAAAGCATTGGCATCCACATGTCTCTCTAACATGAATCTCCATCCTAGTTCAAGTGTTAATAATCTTATTTAGGTGTTAATGTTATAAAGTTGATTACTAGATGTGGGATGAAAAAAATAAAATAAAAAACATGATTTTGACTAAGGCAAGAATATCGATTAGATTAGATGGTAAATAATATAGATAATATAATTTGAGTTGTCATATTTGATGGTGTAAGTGTCATAACTATAAACATAATAAATAATAGGATCTCAATTGAAAAGAGTTTAAATTAAAATAGGCCTTCGTTGAGCAAACATTATATTTTTCTAACTCGTTTTTTTAGTTTGTTATATAAGTAAGGGACCCCTATAACTTCAACATAATTATAATTGTCGACAAAAAGGCCCCTTATAGAGATAGGGGCCCTTAGCCACGTAAGTGCATATATAAATCAATGAAGGTGGACTATAAATAGTCAACCTAATGTGAGTCTAGTTCCTCGTTTAATAAATATTGTTTTTTAGAGTGTCACCCGATCTCCCTTAATAATGGGTTAGTTTGATAAGTATTAAGAATATAAGAAGCAAATAATTTTAAATTTGCATAGAATTTGATTAGAGACTATACTCACATTCTCTATTGTCCTCCAAATTTGATCCTCTCGTAAACTTTAAGAGTGGAAAAATGATTTTTTTTTATTTGGTCTAACGCTACATGGATTGGATTTGCCTTGGCCCTCATGGACCATCCAAATATATCATTATTGAGAGAAGAGTCCAACATTTGAATCTTTGAATACTATTTAATAGATTAGAGTAGTGAACTTACAATTATTGCATCTATTGATATTGATATACAAATATTTTGACCTTCTTCAACATAATGTTAAGCATTTGAGGGTATCCATTTTTAAAAATAACTAAGAAAATGACCGAGTTGTTGGGTGTCACATGATATGGATCTTTTGAGGAAGTGGCCTTCCTTTTGCGAGATGAAGATGCTTGATCGAGATTGGGGAATGCATTGGAAAATGATGTTCTACCCAATAAGCACCTTTGCCATATTATTACTATTGATCATGTAATTGCAGCAAGGGCGTTATCAAAAATTAGAAGGCAAAGGAGAAATAAGAAAGCACGACAAGTCCTCAGATTTTAGAGAAATCACTCAAGTTATTTCATCTTAGATTATACTATATTAATCAAATAAGTCTCATTAGGCACCTTGAATCGATCTTTGGCTACTTCGAAGTAAAAATTTGGTTTGAATAAAATAATTTATTTATTATGTATCATACATCTACACGCTGGGTGAATTTGGAGGTGTCTGCAGATGTAAAGGTGGTCAGGGGACAACTCTACTACAAAATAAAAAACAAAAAAATATGCTTCGCATCAACAAAACAACGAAATGATTACGTTTCCATTCATTTTTCATCTGTACATGTTGGTCGTACTAGACTATGAACTGACATTATTGATTTATTTTTCCAAAAATGGTTTACTATATAAAACTATTAAATAAGATTTGATAATTTCACAGTTTGCATATTAAATTTATTAGTTACTCTACTTTGATAATTATTAAATAAAGAATATTTATAATTATATTAATTTTTAGAAAAATATTCTAAAAATATATATTAAAAATTTAAGAAAAACTTTGTAATTGTTAACATAATATTATTTCAAAAAAATTATTTTTGATTTATTAAATAGAATATAACTAATTAAAAAGTGAATCGATAATCGTACCTTAGCAGGGACTAATAATACTAATATAATATGAATAGTCATTTACTATAATATGAATAGTCATTTACTTTCTTGATTATTTTGGATCATCAAAAATGTGGCTCCTGATGGCATTAGATTTCCAAACGTATTCAACCTCCTTCTGACAGTGGATGGTTTGATAAAGTAGGTAGGGGTGACTGTAACAACACATCAGATGATGTCTGTGAAGATGGGGAAGGTAGGAATATATGCTCAAGCAACGGATGGGTAAAATTCTAGCTTGGAGGCAGAGCAAAGAAGGGAGTTTAGGTTACAGGGGAAGAATGCTCATGGCACACTAGATCCGAGTAGTTATGTGACATGAACGCCCCTAAGTAGTTCGTGGATGTCATCTCCCACCCCAAACAACCGATTAAGCCCAAGCTAAATCCCCTTAATCTGGAGTTTTTGTTTTGCTTGGGCTTTGATGATATGTAATGCTCAGGTCAGAACCAGAGGGAGAATCTGACAAGACTAGAGAAAAGCATAGTATCTGGCAAGGGGAATTTAACTGATGAATCTGGGATGAAGAAGTAGATCTCGAGAGGGATTAATGCAGGTGCAAAACCTAACGGTGGTGAAAACACACCTTGGACTTCCCCAGGGTGGTCTATAATTTCAAATCTCTGACAGTTTCCACAAAGCTTGAACACTAAGATTTTTTCAATAAATCTTATTCTTCGACCTCGGGGCCCATCCCTGCCCAATAGATGAGAAGAATACGTTGACCATAAGCACAAAGGTTTTCAAATCATGGTTCGATTATGCGATAGGAAAACCATATGCATTGGAGTACAAATGATAGAACTAGTGAGGGATCTAAAGGGGAAAATGGAAAGAGCTCAAGGGATTCCAATAAAAAATGACGACTTATATATGAAGGTAAACAACTTGAGGATTATATTCCTCTAAAGGAATATAAAATCAAAAGGACTCTACCCTTTTCATGGTGCTAATATTGTGTGGAGGAGTGGGGGGTTCTCGCTTACCATCCTCCTCTAAACCAAGGTTTTTCAAAGATTTTTTTCAAAGAAGCAGTGAATAAATCGGTTGTTAAGCTTAATGTTTTGAAATTTTCTTCATGCTCTAGTCCCTATATTATGGATATGGTAGGAGAAGGGCCATCTTTGAAGATTACAGAGAAATTTGTGCTCTAATATCAGTTCAATTAGGAAAAACAGGTTGTTATCTATAGATTTAATAGCTTTTGGCCAACTACAACTAATTTGTTTCAATGGACTCATGAGACATGGCCAAAGCATTGGGAGATTTATCTTTACTCAAAGGGATTTTTTATTGTTCAATTTCATCAAGAGGATGACTATCAAAGAGTTTTCAAGGAGGGTCTATGATTCTGGGGTAATGTGGGACTCTATATTACTCCATAGTTTCCAAAGTTTGATCCAAATACTCATTCTGTTACCAAGATGCCTATATGGGTTCGCCTTCTCAATCTCCCATTAAATTTCTACTTTGCTTTGGAGGAGATTGAGAACTCACTAGGCACTCTCATATAAGATGACAATATGAGAGCAACTGTGATGTTTGTGTGCATTCACTTGCATCTGTGTGGAGATTGATCTCAACACAGGTGTACCAGATAAAGTGACTCTAAAATGTATAAATATTCAACACGTCCAAGTACGAGACTATGAGAATATGATATTCTGATGTCACATCTATAAGCTTCTAGGACATCTTCATGCTACCTATCATGTTAGATAAACACATCCTCCAAAACAAAAAGGGATAAAGTCAACATCCAAGCGATGGTGTTTTTTGGACCAAGTTGTTGTGGAGGAAGAGAAGACCCAACAAGAGGTGGGGCATCCAACCACAGAGGCATGAAATAATAATTGTGGAGAGCTAGACACTCACAGAAAGGAGCTAGTCCTTGTAATAGTGGTAGGAGAAGATCAAAATATCACATTGAGGATGACTTGAATGAGACCCTGATAGCGGGGTATGAAGAGAGGACATGAATCGAATAATTTAAATTCAGATAAAGAATTGATAACCGATCCAACTATGAAACTCGTGAATGCCAACGCTCCTCTAATTATCAAAATCTACAAATAGTCATGATGGAAGAAACACAAGGAATATAACAAGATGTAAAAACGAAAAAAATAAAAAGGAAAGTGGGATACATTCCACATTAAATTCCAACATTTGGCTATAAGTCTCCTAATGAGCTTCTAGCTATTGTCATCACTTTGTTTAATGTTAACTTTCTCCCCCATGTGAAGGGGCTTCTATGTTTTCTCATCCTTGAAGTGTTTTCTATTGAGTGTTCTCACTCTTCTTTTGTTTAGTATTTTTCCTTTGAAATGTTGAAGAACGTGTGTGAAATGTAATTTCTATTTTAATTAATACTTAAATCTGCTTGAGTTGTCTTGCTGTCCCATAGGCTATTTTTAGTCTCGTGGACGTTAAAATTTTTATTATTATTATTATTATGAAATTAGTATTTTTTTGAAAAAAAAATACTGATATATTATATATTAATAGACAATATAATGGTGATCGTAAATCGCATTCTCTTTTCACGTTCCCTCGTTGCTGATCATAAATCGCACTCACGTTCAACCGAGAATTATGCTGCTTGTTGACCTAATGTCAATGGGAAATTTATGTTTTAACATGCCCTTGCAATTGACCTACGATTTGACCTCCCCACTTACCAGACTACTGGTGATTGCCATAGATTTTCCTTGAATTGTTTAATGTCGCGTAATCGTACTTAACACCAGAAAACCCTAACGTTGGTCAAAAGTCCTTCCCGGCTAATGAATCATGGCTCTTTAGAATCCAGTATTTGATTCCCCACGATTAAGTGGTCGACATCGATGATCCACCCATCCACCCACCCACCTACAACAATGAACATGGACACTGCGTGTAAAGCAAACATACGTTCCCTTTAACGCCCGCTGTCCACCTACGATACACTCCAAAATGTAATCGTGCCTTTTTTTTTTCAAGAGATTGAAATATAAATAAATTTTAATAAAATTAAGTTGTAATTTTTCTATTATAGAAAAAAAATAAAAATAATTAACTTTTTTTTAAAAAATAAAATAAAAGGAATTTCATTTAAAATGGTAAAAGAATACAAAGTATTTTGGGTTTGATTTCCACATCAATTTTAATTGGAAGATATATAAGGCAAAAAGAATACAAGGAGAATGGAAGGTTTTATACTCCTACAAAATAGATATAAGAATATATAGTTATGGGATTGGAATATGAAAAGAACTTTGTTCGAGTTGTTTGTCATATCAATAGTCTTCTATGAATATGAAGTTTGGGGGTAACAGTTTGTTAGATTTAAAATGGAGACAAATATCAGTGATGATTTAAGTGTTAAGTTATTTAAAGAAGATAAAAAGTACAGACTCATCAGTAGCCTATAATATTTGTATAGCAAAAATTAAATAGGTGAAAGAAAAGATGGATGAAACAAAACAATAAGTGGATATGCAATGGGGCATTACCATACAAGAGTACCCAAACACTAATGAGGAAATAGAAAGGGATGTAAAAGAAAAGATCAAGAGAGCCATGTGGACAAAGAAAGTTGGGGAGGAGAAAGAATACCATGTCAAATAATTTGATCCCACATGTAATCCTAATAAAAAGAATTGCATAGGAGTAGAAATCAAGGGGAAGGCAAAAATGTGGATGGCTCAACTAAGGACTAGTTTGCATCACCTTTGGCGCGAAACTAATAGGTAGGCAATGCCTATAGAAGAGTGTGAAAAGAAAATATAATTATTTTGTGATAAGAGAGTGGAGACAAAATGATACTATGTCATGGAGGGCACAATTTATAGTGACATCCAAATCAAGTAAGACAACAACCTGAAAGTAGAATCTAATCTCCTTAATTGAGTAAGTGAGGCTAGAGAAAACAAAAATTTATTTCATCAAGATACATGGTAGAAGATCCAACATCAAAAAGGAAATGGACATTTCAAAATAACAGTAGTCACAACCATTATGTCAAATGGATGTTTTTACGAGCATAACACTCTTATTACTACTCTTGATCCCATAAATAACATTGTCTCATGGACATTATTAAAATATTTCATTTATTCATTCAATAATATCATAAATTCACAATTGGATGGAAAACAATAACTTATAATTGAGATGAATTTTAATTGTTACTAAAATTTTAACATGTTATATTACATATTTATCAATATTATATTTAAAAGTTTTTTCTTTATTATCTCAAACTTTGGTCATTTATAGGTCATCGAGGGAAGCTATATTATGCTCAAGTATATGTCAATTCAAATGTGGGTGATAAGATATTTTATGCACCACATTACTACCACCATTTCATTAACATAGAGAATGAGATATTGTATATAATAAACAAGAAAAATGTGATTA
The DNA here is from genome assembly GCA_037957365.1 of Torreya grandis. Taxonomy (NCBI): domain Eukaryota; kingdom Viridiplantae; phylum Streptophyta; class Pinopsida; order Cupressales; family Taxaceae; genus Torreya; species Torreya grandis. The sequence goes on from JARHVA010004809.1 coordinate 471,553, forward strand.
CGATCATTGCACATTTTAGTAGGGGAAGGGGATTAGTAGTTGGGACCCTTAACTTTGGGTTCCTACATCTTTTATTTTACGTCATCTCCAAATATAAAAATTTGAATTTAGATCTATTTTAAGTTTTTTAATTTAAATAAGTTGTTTTGGATGATTTTGCACGTATTTTAAAGTTGTATGATAATTTTTACGTCGACATGTCATTTTTTGTCATTTTTAAGGTGTGACCAATAGTTGTGAATGGGGGACCAATTAAAAGATACCTTATGTGGCAAATTATGACTGGATGTTATAGGTGCAAGTTGTTGATAATGTGATGCTTATACAATAACTACTACTCTTTTTTTATCTTAAAATTGGTCCTTTCAGCCACACTCTGGGTCATAATTATTGAACCCCGCCCAACTACTGGTCCCTTTCCCCTCCTTAAATGGTTTAGATTGTAAAATTTTGATTGAGTTAACAATGTTAAGAATACTCATCACCTCTAGATGAATCATTTTTTAACCACATTGTAGAATTTATGTGTGTACAATATCTTCTATCTACACATGATTTTTTGGATTCCTAATTTTTTATTTGACACATAAATTTTCCCAAGCCTCATATCCTTTTAGCTCTTACCCTCAAATAACCAAATTAATATTAATACAAATGGTGCCTCAATTAATAATATTGGTTTAACTAACATTGGTCGAGCTTTTTGTAATGCCAAGGCAATGCCAATTTTATTTTCTATTACTAGGTGAGGATTTATTTAACTTTAATATAACATAAGCATTAGTAGTTAAACAAGTTCTTTTAGTAGTGTTTGGATGTGTTTTGATGAATAAGTGCATCAAGGATATTACACTAAGTAAAAGTAAACTAATCCATCAAAATGAATATAAAGGGAATAAATGAGATAAATATAATAAAAACATAAAAAAATAGGTACCCTAATGCTTAAAGGGGTGTAAAATGAAAGAACCTAGAAATTTTGACAACTGAAAAGGGTATTTATAGGCACCTACTTGAATTTTGACTCATTTGAATTCTAATAAAGAGTGAAAATGCTAAAAAGGTTCAAACATAGTATAGAAGAGATTATATGAATATGATAATGATCTACTAAAGTGACCATAACTAGACTATCCCGGTAATAACTGATCATAATCAAACTATTTTGATTCTAACATTTTATCCCAATAGTGGAAATCATATTCTGACAGTGGTTGTGTTGATTACACATGTTTGAAACATTAAAATCCCTTTGTCAATGCTTACTCTAGATAAACCTTTCTCTGGTCAATGATTTGGTTCATATACTGCCAAAATGTCTTATAATTGAATAAAACCCCAATATGCACCAAGAAGACCTAGAAAGACATTAAATTTTGGGGTTTATTTTTAAGGTCCCACCACAATCAACCCTTTATGTTTTGACAAGTTGGTAATCAACCCTCATGCTTGTAAATAATTAGATCTTTGAGTATGATAATCCCATTCCTTATCCCTATGATATGAGATGCAAGATATAACTAAGATGAGTTCTACATGTTTTTTCACTGTACCTTCTCTTTGTACAAGTATGCATCAAAAAATTTAATGCAAGAAAATGAAATCAACACACACACACACACACACACACACACACACACACACACACACACACACACACACACACACACACACACACACACACACACACACATATCTTCCTCTTAATTATGATAGGACGTGATTGATATGTATTATTAAAATGTTTTAGGGTGCTTGTGTGTATATAAACCTCGTAAATTTAAATTAAGACCTTATTCACACAAGTTGCAATTGTTGAGGTGGTAAAGCTATTAATCATGGCACAAGGAAACATGGTGAAGTAGAACAAAGAACCTACAATTGACATGACCAGTATCAATATGGTCTGACAGTGGTTAAAACATTGTTGGACTATCCTAATAATTTCCAAGGAGATAAATTCTTTTGAAATAGAGATCAATGAGTCTACAAGAGTGTTAGTGAGTATCCCAAGATAAGCAAATGATATATCTCGAGATGTTCATGAATAAATGATGATAAAAAAGTAAATGCAGCATCCAAAACAAATAAAAATGCATCATAAGGGTATAATTTTAATCATGATCCATAATAATAATAATAATAATAATAATAATAATAATAATAAGTCTTGTACCAAAATTACATGTCTACATAATGCCCCACTTTAATGTGTGTATGTATATACATTAAATCAGAACAAACAAGCGTGGATATTTTTTTTATGGTCACCTCAGTATCCATAAATTATTCTCAAAGTTAGTTTCAGATATAAAAGTGATCTTAAAGTTAAAGTGAGGAGAGAGGTTATCTTATGTCACAATCTAGCTGGATAGTAACCTACAAAATAGAAAAAACATGTCTCCTCACTATCTGCATGAATGTCTTGATTTCCATCAAAGGTCCATGAATGATCATCAATGATCCTATGTCAAATCCTTGAACTGATGTACCCACTAGCAAATGTGAATGTTTGCAAGTAGATCAAGTCTAAATTAATTGATAATAATTTAACCAATGAAATAATTTGAAAACTAAAAATAAACAATAAGAACAAATACACCTGGTAGTATGCAAACAACACTAATGTCTTTGAAAAAGATTTAAAAATATCATGATTCCAACTACCCCTACCATGTGTAAAAAACTATGAAATTAGGATTCTAATGACCTTGTCAAGTGACTAAATTTGTTTTTTAGTTGAAGATGTAAACTTTTGGAACCACTCTATAACCTCTTGATAATATTTGTAACCTATTCATATATGTAGCCTCTTAAAATCATGTAATCTAAGATAGAATAAACCAACTATATTTACCCTTTTGAATTGAGGGATGTTCCTACATATCACGCATCTAAAAATATAAGGATTACATGAATCTTGTGTGACATATATAAAATTAAAAGTTGTAATAATATTCAAAACATATTTGTAACACATAAATAATCATAGAAATATGTCATCATCAAATTTGATTGTTAAGCCAATACTAATATGGTGAAGCATAATAAATATAATATAAGTGAATGGAAAGGGAGGGGCAAGCGACATACGCTAGTGAAACATGAAAATAAGAGCAAAAAATATGCTCCAATATAATAATATGCCCCTAAAAGATTAAGATGTATAAATGGAGCATAATTATAGTATGCCCCAGTAAAAGAATGTTAGAAACGATGGAAATGTAGGTCTTGAGCATGCCATACTGTAATTAATAGCATTCACATGCTATAGATTATGGCACCAAACTTATATCATCACACAATATAGTCAAGTAAAATAAACATGCAAAATTATATAGCCATATATAAAAAATGAATCCAATGAGTGAAACAAAGTGATTAAAATAAAACAAAGCAATCAATCACATATAAGTGCCATAAAATATACAAGTAGAAGATCTTTATAGAGAAGACAAGAAAGACATGCCAATAAACACACACAAACACAAGTAATTCAAGCAAAATTAGGTAAAACAAAAGAACATGCAATACAACACAAAATATTTATGTAATAAAACACAAAATATATAAACTAGAGCAAGATATGTATACTCAAATATAAATCTCAATATTACCCTAAATTTAATCATCTAAAATACATTATGTAACCAATATGAAAAAAATTCCTTTTATTAATAATATTATTTTATTATTTATAATTTGTAAAATAACTTCACCTTGCACCATAATTTCTAAGAAAAGGATACAATGTCCCCAAAAAGTCTTGAGACACAAGGAAAATACATCCCAAATTAAGGGTCCAAGGCTTACCTAAGGTAAAATCAACTTGGGTACCATATTTTTAATTTACAAATCTGAAATGGGGTCCTTAAAATAAAACCTAAAGTTCATGCATCATTATTTTTTATCATATTAATGTCATAAAAGTCACCAATATTTTTTTAAATGACGACACCATTTTATAATAAAAAGTATATACAAAATTTATAATAAAGGGTTAATTAGATATGGGTCCACTTAAATATAAATAGGTAATTTAAATAAAGTCTCTAGAAAAAATCTCAACTTCCCTTGAAAGGGTTCACACTACTAACTCAATAATAAAATAGAAAAAGTCAACTTAAGTTAAAAATTATTTCCTTTGAAATTGGGCAAGTAGAATCTTCTATTAAATCAAGTTTCATATTGACAATTCAATTGAAAAAAAACCTAGAGTTTACCTAATCATCCTTATGAATGAGTACAAAAACTCTCCTAAGCCTATAGGTTTCCATTTGGTAATTTAGTTGAAGAGAAAAAAGAGATGGGATGAGAGGAAGGCTTTTGTGCCTTATCCCTCTTCCTCACGCTCCAACAATGGCTGCCATGGCCTCTACAAGTTTTGTCTTTATTATTTTTTTAACATCTATAAGATATGATTTGCATTTAAATTATTTAATCATTTCATTGAGTTATTTTGTTTTATAAGTTCAATTCTTCTATTGATAAAGAGAATTATACTGGGTCCACCAACAGTTCTGGTTTTGTCAAAAGGTCATCTTTCCTAATAGGTCAGAAAAGACAGTTGAGTCAATGAAAGTATTGGAATTCTCAAAATGTAGGTCGGTGTAAAATATCTTGGTATACCATATTTGTATTTAGAGTAGATCCCCACTTTAATTTCCTATGTATAATGGTAGAAACAACTATATCTTCATTATGGTTTTCATATGGATGAATAGTTGGTGGTACTAATTTATTTATTAAATAATATGGCCATTTTATAAAATACTTGGCATGATATGTCATCAAAGACTAGGGATGTCAATAAAATCAATGATTTTTTTAGAATGAGTTCATTATTGAGCCTATCATTTAGAGTAGTGCCACTCATTCTATCACTATAAGATGGCAGGCACCATACATTTAAAGGTATATTAAAGTATCTCTTGATGATTTTTATACTTATTTATAATTCCTTCTCATAATATCTATCCCTACATAAGGAAATAAATATCATCAATAATTGGTATCCTTATTATGGTTAGAGGACAAGTTGTTGGCAAAGTAAAATCCATGAGTGTTGTTGATGGATTCCTGCTAATCTAATCTGCAATAATATTTTATTTTCATGCAATATGCTCAAAAACATAATTAAATCTGTTAAAATAATCTTGCCATCATAAATATTTTTCCCTTCCATATTCTCGATCATGATATGTATCTTTGAATACCAGGAACCTAGTGCAAACAATCCTAATTACAATTTTCTTCAAATGTAAAGCAAAATTTTATAACCATTTTATGACAACATTGATCTCTTTATCATAAAATATCCATTTTCTGACTTCGTTAATAAATACTCTAACAAAATCACATATATATTATGTATATTTTTCAACACAACACAAACACCACCCCATATTACATATGAAGCATTGGTATATAAAAGATATTTTTTAGAAATAGGAACATGCAAAATAGGAGCATTCATGAGCTCAAATGGCATTATTGTCCACTAAAAATGTCTAAATGGGTAACTAAATATTGTTTTCATCTTAGTAGATTTCATGCCTCTTATCTGGGAGAATCCAAATTTACAATCAAATTGAAAGAAGTATTTAAATTTGGAAACCTTTTGTAACAAATAAGGTTTATCAGGGATATAAATATGGTTATGTGATTGCATTCAATGGCCTATAATTTATTACCATTCTTTTCTTTCCATGTTTCCACTTTGAGTGCTCATTAACCATGAAAGCATATCAACAAAAATGTAAGGTTGATGGCTCAATGAATCTAGCCTCTACTAGTTAATTATTTTCTCCATACCCTCATAGTCACAAGTAGGGATATGGGTAAGTGCACAAAGTTGAGGGACAAAAAGTGGCCTACCCGTAAACATGATTTTCTTGAAATTTCATAAATCTAAACTTCTGTAGATAATTTGAGATATCTACACTTCAAATTTGAAGATGGTGTAAGAACATGAAATGTAGAATTTTGAGTTTAGTTTTCGAAACACTATTTTTTTTTTTTAAATGGTTAAGTATAACTAGATCAAAACTCTAAAATTTGAAGAGGAACTCCTTCAAAAAAAATATATTAGATAGAAGGTCGTTTGGTGCACCATTTTTTGAGCAGCATTTAATATTATTTGAAACCTTTTGGGGAAAACTTAGATAAGATCTTCTAGTTTGTAACCTATATTTTTTATATTTTTTCAATGAATACTATTTTTTATGAATTTTTCAAGTAAATAGATCTTGAAAACTGATTTAAAAAAATGGATAGTCATCCATGTGACACACCTAACTACCTCAAAAAACATGAAAATCAGTTTTTTTTAATGTGTGTAGAATTAGGCCTAGTTTGTGACCATATAACTTATTTTTCACTTGGATCAACAAAAGATAAATTACGTGAACATGTATAGGCATGTATGTTTGTGACATTTAGTGGCATAAAAAAGGTATAGTTAGAAATAAACATAGTTTGAAACCTTAAATTAATCCAAACATTATAAAAATCATATTTTTGGAAAGAGAAGAGGTGTTCATCGCGATGATATTAAGTTTCTAAATTTTCACATTGAAATTTGTAATGTATTTGGTGATCAAATTTAAATTTTATTAATTTTTATTATAAGTCTTAGACTCAACTATACATTGATAGGTCCAAGCCTTAGGTTTGGGAATCCAAGCCATTTTTGATCCAAAAGGTGCATGATTTGAATTCAAATTCAAATAGTGCAATTGTGTTAATAATGTGATTATGGTATTAATGTGATCGTGTTATTAATTACATAAGTAATGCAATTGCATTACTTAATAACACAATTATGTTAATAATGCAATCACATTAATAACACAATCACATTATATATTCACAATACCCAAAAACCCAAATTTGCATTTTGACCTACTAAAAGAGCCATTAGGCCTAGTAGTCTTAAGAACAAAGTTTGGTTGATTAAGATTGTTGTTTGGGACCAATGTTCTTGTCAAGATTTGATAACATTGAATGATAATTGGAGATTTATTAACCTATGAATCAATTTTATTGTTCATTTGACATGAGTCTAATCTTCCTTAAAATGCAGACAACCTTGGTTCATCCTAAACAAGGTCAAGAAGTCAAAAGTTGGTTTTTGGTGATCCACTAATATAAATCACTCATAATTTGGTAGTTTTGATTTATATTTCATTTTTTACATAGTTAAATAGATTATATTGTCCAAAAATCAATTTGAGTACAAGGATCCTTTGGCTGACTACTAACGGACCTAAAGTATTAGGTCTGAAAGACGGTTTAATGATATTATAAATGTTTAAGGATTAGTTATTTGAAAGTTGGTATTTGAAATGGAATATATAGTCTTCACAAGATTAAAATTGTGTTTTGAAACAAAGGAAAATAAATAAAGGGTCCTTATATTTTGTGTCAAGTGTATATAGTCCTAAAAGAGGCTGAATTTAGGTTAAATAGGGCTGCGTTAGTTTTTATGGATAATTGGTGATGTTTAAAACTTGTTAAAAAAAATTATAAACTTTGTATTATTGTCTAAGTCTCTGATAAGATTATTTGAGTCAGTAAGTGAAGTTCTATAAGGATCTATTTTCAAGGTATATCAATGCATTAGTACCTAGTTTTGATATAAGAAATAATCTTTTATCAAGTTCAGAGATGTCATAAACATGCATGTCATAAAAATACATGCCACAAACATATATACCTTACGATATAACTGATTTTATCATGAGATGTCATAAAATTCATTTTTTAAACCTATGGCTAAAACATAGCCTTTGGAGTACCAATCTCATTATGCATTTAAAGTAAATTGGGGATATTTTGAGCCCCTTCAACCTAATTGCATGACTATAAAATATAATTTGGGGGTTGATCAGCTCCAATTTCATTATCTTGGTTGAAGTAAATAAATAGTTTATTTATATGCAAGTTTTACATGTATAGAATGTGGTTTTAGCTCAATAAACTTGAAGTCATCAGCTAATGAATGCAAATGTTGATTAGTTCAATTGTGGAGGTAATTAGTCAAAATGAGCCACATAAACATATTTTAAATCATAAATTAAATGTGATTTGGAGTGAAATTAACCCTAATTTCATGTCATATATAGTTAACCAAAGAGTTTATTCATTTAATCTAGGAGGCATTTGAGGCCAATTTGAACCCCTTAAAGAGTAAGATATGATTTGTGATAAACTTAAAAGTTTGATTCTATCATGAATTGATCCAGTTAGTCAAATTATATAATTAGGGGTATGATTTGGGTAAAATTGAGCCACTAAACCAAATTTATGGCTCAATCAATTGTATAACATGTATGGCTTAATCGACCCTACTTTTATCAGAAATGCAAACATGTTCAGGTAATTGTCACAAATAGGTGAATAAGTAGCTCAAATTTTATTCAATTACCTTAGTGATTAGACCCTATAATTGATATCTTAAACCCTAAACCCTGTACCATTTAACTTAAACCCTAAACCCTATAACATTTACCTTGAACGCTAAGCCATAAGCCCTAAACCACAAACCCTTTAAATTGTAGACCCTAAACCAATAATTTTAGCCCCAATTAACATCCTTTATATATAGTAATAATTAGGTTTATATGGATGAAATTAGTCAAAATCACATCACTCATTACCATAATTGACTTCATAAGCTCAATTTGTGATGATTTAGGGGCTAATTAAGCCCTAAATCACATTTTTTACTCGTAAATCTAGGTTCAAGGATCTCAAATTTATCCTAATCACCATCATGATTGTACCTTATATACCCTAAAACCTACATCCTAACCCTTAATCCCTAAAGTTCCTAATCTTTAAACTCTAAACCATAAATATAAACTCTTTAAACCTTGAACCAATCATTTTATCCCAAATTAAAATCATTTAGTCTAAGAATTAAGTTCACAAGGATCAGTTTGGACTAAATCACATGACTGATTAACCCATTTGACTAATTCACTCAATCTACATGATGACATGGGGTATAATGACAACCCAAAAACACATTATATAGTCACAAATGGGTCCAAGTGATTCAAATTATCCTCAATTATCTTTGAGATTAACCCTATGTACCCTAAACCATATATACATTAAAACCTAAGCCCTAAAACATAAACCCTAAACACTATACCCTAAATTATAAACCATAAAATTTACCTATTTACCCATCGATTTAGTCCCAATTAACATCCTTTATAGTAAAAATTAGGTTCACATTGCATAAAGTGATTGCATATTATATATAGGTCCTTAAACCTAAACCCTATGCCCTAATCCCTAATCCCTAAAACATAAAAAGTTGTAAGCTATATGCCCTAATTCCCACTACATGATGCAAACATAAATGCCTTATGATATACCTTAATTTATCAAAAGATGTCATAAAATGCACTTTTTAAACCTATGGCCAAAACTTAGCCTTTGGAGTACCAATCTAGTTGTGCATCTAAAGTAAATTAGGGCTATTTTGAGCCCCTTCAACATAATTATATGACTATAAAATGTGATTTGGGGGTTGATCAACTCCAATTTCATTATCTCGATTGAAGCATTGAACCATTTTTTACTTATATGCAAGTTCTACATGTATAGAATGTTTGTTTGAGATCAATAAACCTAAAATCATTAGCTAATGAATGCAAATGTCAATTAGTTAAATTATGGAAGTAATTAGGGTCAAAATGAGCCACATGATCCTATTTTAAATTGTATATGATGTAATTTGGAGTGAAATTAACCCTAATGTCATGTCATATATAATTAACCAAAGAGTTGATTTATTTAATTGATAAGGCATTTGAGGCCAATTTGAACCCCTTCAAGAGCAAGATATAATTTGGGGCAAAATTAAAAGATCAATTCTATCATGAATTGATCTAGTTAGTTAATTTTTGTAATTAGGGGCATGTTATAGGTAAAATTGAATCCCTAAACCAAATTTATGGCTTATTCAATTATATAACATGTATGCAACATGTACATGGCATAACTACTCCTAATTTTATTAGGAATACAAACATGAAGGTAATTGTCATAAATATGTGAACAAGCAACTCAAATGTTCTTCAATTACCTTAGGGATTAAACCCTATATCTAATATCTTAAACCCTAAACCCTATACTATTCAACTTTAACCCTAAACCATGTACCAATTACCTTAAACCCTAAGCCATAAGCCCTAAACCCCAAACCCTTTAAATTGTATACCCTAAACCCTAAACCAATAAATTTATCCCCAACTAACATCCTTTATATATATATATATATATATATATATATATATATATATATATATATTAAGAATTAGGTTCACAAGGATGAACTTGGTCCAAATTGCATCACTCATTAAACCACAATTGACTTAATTAGCTCAATCTGTGATGATGTGGGGGCTAATTGAGCTCAAAATCACATTATTTACTCACATATATAGGTTTAAAGAGCTAAAATTTTCCCCAATTACCCTCATGATTATACCTTATATACCCTAAAACCTATACCCTAATCCCTAATCCTTAAATCTCTTAATCCCTAAACTTTAAACCATAAATATAAACTCTTTAAACCTTGAACCAATCATTTTATCCTAAATTAACATCATTTAGACTTTGAATTTAGTTCACAAGGCTCAATTTAGACTAAATCACATGAATGATTACCCCAATTGACTAATTCATTCGATCTACATGATGACATGGGGTTTAATGACAACCCAAAAACACATTTTATAGTCACAAATGGGTCCAAGTGATTCAAATTATCCTCAATTATCTTTGCGATTGACCCTGTGTATCCTGCATATACATTAAAACCTAAGCTCTAAATTATAAATCCTAAACACTATACCCTAAATTATAAATCATACTCTTTCCCTATTTAGCAATCAATTTTGTCCCAATTAACATCCTTTATAGTAAGAATTAGGTTCACATGGAATATAGTGATTAGACATTATATACAGGTCCTTAAACCTAAACCTTATGCCCTAATACCCAATCCCTAAAACATAAATTATAAGCCCTATGCCCTAATTCCTACTACATGCTACAAACATACATGCCTTATGATATAACTGATTTTATCATGAGATGTCATAAAATGCATTTTTTAATTATATGGCCAAAACTTAGCCTTTAGAGTACCAATCTAGATGTGCATCTGAAGTAAATTAGGTCTATTTTGAGCCCCTTCAACCTAATTTCATGACTATAAAATGTGATTTGGGGGTTGATCAACTCAAATTTTCCCCAATCGCCATCATGATTGTACCTTATATACCCTAAAACATATACCCCAACCCCTAATCTTTAAAGTTCCTAATCCCTAAACTCTAAACCATAAATATAAACTCTTTAAAACTTGAACCAATTATTTTATCTCAAATTAACATAATTTATATTAATAATTATATTTACGATTGACCCTGTGTACCCTAAACCTAAGCCCTAAACACCATACCCTAAATTGTAAATTGAAAACTTTCCCCATTTACCAGTCGATTTAGTCCTAATTAACATCCTTTGTAGTAAAAATTAGGTTCACACATGGCATAAAATGATTAAAAATTATATAAACCCTTAAACCTAAACCATACATGTCTTAATCCCTAATTCTTGGTCCCTAAAACATAAATTGTAATCCCTAAACCCTATGCACTAATGCCTTAATCCCTAATCCCTAATATATATTAAGTATAACATGATCATGTTATTTAATAACATCACCACATTATTATTAATATAGATAACACTCAGTTCTCAATTTCAATTTTTATCCCCAACGGAGTATTCAAAATAATGTGATCATGTTATTCATAATATATGCTTTTTAATATGTATGTTAAAGCAAAACCTAGTATAAAAAATAACACAATCACATTATGTATTAACATAATCATGTTATATAACATAATTTCATTATTATTATTATTATTATTATTATTATTATTATTATTATTATTATTATTATTATTATTATTATTATTATTATAGACTAAGCTCAGTTTTCAACGTCTATTTTTAACCTAAATTGAAAATTCTATCCCCACAAACATTCTTTGCATACTTTTACAAGTCCTATGGTACTTGTGTAATTGATCTTCGGAGCTGCTTGGGTGGACTTTGGATCTTTGGCAGAATGTCTTTGGAGATGCCTAGTAGATATTTGAAGCTTCAATAAAACATATTTATAGCTCAACGAAGCATCTTTAGAGATGTTTATACAAATCTTTGAAGCTTGACTAAAGATCTTCGTAGCTCAGTGTGTTCTATGTCGAGTCTTCAAAACTATTGACAAAAAGCTATTACCAAAACTGTTAATGACTTCTCAAAATAATCCTGACATAGAGATGTATCTCTGTATGCAAAATTGTACTCATTTCATCCAAGTTAGACATAAATAATAAGATAGAGAATCAACAATTTATCACATATAAACAAAAGATAATTGCACTCATTTTCTATATAGATGACACCTTAACTATTAAATGTAATGCAATATATAACCAAGAGGAAACACTTATGGATAGTTTATATTGGATATAATGAGCTATATAGAATGCTCATTAGGTTACACCTAAGTGCTTTGAGGTGCGATTAGAGGGCTTAAAGAGGCAGGGGAGAGATCTGATAGTTCACAGAAATGACTTATAGGTTTTGTTTTATGCATGTTTGAACTTAAGCTTAAAATCTGCATTTTTATTATATTGGGAAGGGCATTCTTGAGGTTGAAATGGGTAGTGGGTTTTTTAATCAATCCTGATGGGAGGCCAAAAACTTGGTCCTAGATGTTACCCCCCTTGAATGTGTTTGTAGTGTCAGTTTTTGGTCAAAAAGCATCAGAACAATAGTTCTGCTAAATTCTTGGCCTGCAAAACATATTAAAACTTGGGTAAGATGTGTTTTTTGATTGATTTGAGTTCTATAATCGTGGGTAAGGGTTAGAACATGTTATAATTGATAAAAGACTACTAGAAACATAATTTTTAAAATCTACAATCTTGATTTTGATATTGATCTATTGGAGCAACAACTAGGTCTAGAGACCTAGAAACTTAATGAGTAATTGACCTATTGACCGAATGAGTAATTGGCCTATTGATAAACTTTATTATGAGTAATTAACCTAATGAGTAATTGAATAGTTTAAAATAATATTGTTTGAGAGTGGATTTTGAATTGATTTGAGAACAAGAGTGGATAAGTGAGGTTGGAATTGTTCATGATCTTAGAACATATGAATAGGAACTTCATAGCCTTCTTAAACATAGAAGAGCAAACTATGCATTAGGTGGTGTTAGGGGATGATAAAGGGTTTTGGCCAAATATGGATCATTGTCTCATGAGTGAATATTTTGTTTCAAGTTAGTAAGGTTGCCTTTTATTAGACTAAAGACATTATAGTCAAGGTTAGGCAAAAGTTTATCTTTCAAGTTTAGCAAAGATAAAGTTGCAAAGATGAAGAAGTAAACCATGTGCATGGTCACCAAAAGGAGTTGAGTGCAAAAGAGATAATGATAGAGATTACTTGAGAGGTGAAGGAAAATATAAAGGAAAAATAATCATAGAAGGCATAGAAGAAGTAGGCCTAGTTTCAATAAAAGCTAGTAAAAAAGGCATTAGAGCCAGGTGAAGGTGAAAGATCAAGTAACTTATAGGTATAGTTATCTACGTGAGAAATTTGTAGGGATTTATGATTGATTTTATGTCTTTGTATTAGACAAGTTTGAACATGATTGGGTATGGGTTTTAAGTGTAATCAAATTGTGTTAATGATCATTTAAAAATTTATAAATGGGTGATGACAAATGCAAAATAGATAAGAGTGTCATTAGTCATTTCCACTACACACAATGAAATAAAAACTTTAATCTAAAAAAATATGGGAAATCCAAGATTTATAACATTGAAAAGAATAATTTTTTAATCCTTATTTGTGTACAACATTAAAGATGATATCCAATAGATAATAGTTTGGAAGATCAAAACAACACTATACAATAACACACAATGAAATAAAAAATGAATATAAATTAGATAGATTTCTATGATAGGCATAAAATATAGGCACATGTGTGCAATGTCAATAATACATAGATTGCCATGATAGGCATACAAAAAATTACATCTACCAACATAGTATATAATGTTGAGTGAATGTTATATACGCATATATAATGCCAAAAATGTATAAATTGCCATATAGGCATACAAAAAAGTACATCTCATGTAAGACATCCTATTCATCAAATAGCCTCCCTCTCTTTGTCTTCCTCAAATAAGACTCTCCCTGGGATGCCCTAATAGTAGATGGAGACCCCTATAATGCCTTGGATTGCTCCAAGATCTGACTTTGGGTCCTATGCTCATAGCTCATTTGCAGTTGAACCTATTTAAATATAAGTATTATTACAAAATTAATATAAAATACATTCAACCAATTGTTAAGAAATTGTTTTTAAACTACAATAAAAATCATTTAAACATGTACTTACTGGAAGCTCATGGTCCTGCTCAATATATTTTTGACTTTCAAACAAGTCAATGGTAGGCTCAACTATTTGAATAGGCATTTGAAATATAGGAGAAACATGAGAAGTTGCCCTACTAATCATCTAACAGGACTATCATATGTCATATGACAATCCTACATACAAAATACATTCACATAAGTTATATTTGCTCCAAGTATGTAGTAACATTATTAAAACAAGTCTATTTTTACAATTCAAAATTACAAGTTAATAAATACCTTAGTCAGCGCATGTACAGATGATATTGTAGCAGTAATGCTTATGTCTATCTTCACTCATAGAGAAGGAGTGTCTACTTGAGCCATAAATTGTTCATACAAACAAGGTATCCCTTAATTTTATATAAAGTATCAAAGATATATATCGCAAGTTTTTCTCAATGTAAACCAAGATATATATAACAACATATTTCAATGTGCATATCATGAAAATATAATGTAAACTAATAATAATGAAAGTGTAACTACCATACAACATGCAATGACCATGAATATAAAGTAGTTTTCATGTTGGAGGTATTATAAAAATTGTAATACATGTAGGAAGTGTGAGTGGAAGAGTAGGAGGTGGAAATAATAGTAGCATTTTGACAAAGTAAAGTTAGGGAGAGAAAAGGAATAAGAGACATATCAAGAACTCTATCATTACTTGTAAAGCTTTTTTGGATAGAGTAAAATGTAAATAAGTGTCTAGAAGTTTATGATCAATCCTGTGGTGTTCATATCTCTAGTTAGAGAATATTTAATTCAATAGTCTACAAGTTCAAAGTGGTGAAACCCAAGTTTCAATACTATGTCTTCAGGCACAGTCAGAAAGAGGACAACATAGTCAATTTAAAATGTCATTCTAAATGATTAAAAGATGATTAAGGGATAGAGGATCTCTATGAAATTAATATAAACACATTAAAAGTCTTAATACTATTGATAAAATTCAAAATACATGGGAAGACTATATACAACCCAATTAGTAACAATTTTGAATTTACATACTCATAAAGAAAGACCATATAGAGTTCTTAGAAATAGAGTTGAGGATTTAAGGTATTGTGAGTGTTATGGGATATTTTTTTTCCATGTGTGTGATTTTTTGAATTTATCTCAAATGAATGTAAAGGGTCTTAAGGGTTTATTATGTCCTATTTGTTGACATAGTCATGTTGGAGGGGTACATAAATTCTATAAAACTACATGTTGGGAGTGATTTAGTATTGAGAAAGGAAAATTAATAGTTTTTAAAAATTCATGGGGTAAGGGAATATCCATTTCAAGACTTAGAAGCTTTGATAAGGGTCAAAAGGTCATTCTAGCTCATTTATTATCCTCTCAAGTAGGTGTAGGACTGAGACAACACAAGTTAGGGTTTGAAACTGGAAAATGAGATAACAAGTGATTTAATTGATGAAAAGTCATTAAAATTTTTTGATAAGTGAATTTATTTAGGAGGAAGAGGATTTTGAAGGTTTAAAGTTAGTTTGAGTCTGTATGGTATGGTTTCACAGTCAGTAGCCTTGAATTAGGCCTAGGAGACCTAATTAGCCTTGAGGGGTATTGAGTTAGGTGTTCTCCAAAGAGAGTTAAATTATGAAATTCAATACATGAGATATGTGATGTAAAGGGGTATATGAATGTGGTTTTGGTTTGGTTGGGATATTTGTAGTTTACTCAGAACAAGGAGGTTTGCCTAAAAAAAGGGCTAGTATAAGGAAGGTGTCAAAGAGGAAAGAAGAGTTAAGTGAAGAGTTGAAGCTTTGAGGTTGTGTGGAATGGTTGGATTCATGAAATGAGATGTAATTGAGTAGGTAGATGATATTATGAGTATTTTGGAAGGACAAAATCAAATTAGTATGCAAACCTATGAAAACACATAAGAAGATTGTAAAGAATAAAACAAGGATAAAGAGAAAGAACATGAAAATAGAGTATGAACCAAGGAGGTTGATGTTAAAAGGAAATATTGAATAGGTATTTTATTAGTAAAATGAATTCAAGTAGAGAATAAGGATTAAGTGAATACAAGGAGGCTTAAGATCTATTGAGTGGGTAAGAGTGAACAAGAAAGACCTAGTAAATGCAAAGTGATCAAAGAGATAAAGAGGTTGAAGACAGAAGACAAAGAAGGACAAAAAAAGTCCAGAGCTGGGTATTTGGAAGAGGTAAGTGTGAGTTTCCATCCATATAAGGTAATCTTGTTATAACCTATGCATCAAGATACTTGATAGATAAATTTAACTTAAACTTACAAGTCAAATATACATAGACTAAATGTACATAAAGCATAAGATTAACTCAAAATTTTAACTCTGTTTAAGTAAAAGGTGTCATTCTAACATAGAAAAATATAGCAGTGGATGGGCCAGTAGCTAGATCCAAATATGTAAATAATGTTTTCATCAAATCAAAAGCTACAAATGTTGATTTTGATGATGAAGGCACGGTCACCTCTTGTGACATAAAAAATGACATATATATTATTCAATTTATATGTAAATTAATTTTTAGCTAAATTAAATTTGTAAATATAACTTAAATTTAACCTGACATTTATATAAAATATACCTGCATCTATGTAGTGGCTAATGTCTGCACATCAAATATGCATGCCAAAAACTCATCACTCATAAGAATATTATCCAAGCCCTCTGACCCACCAGTGCCATCATCATCAGAAGGTCTAGTACACATAGTTACATAAGAACTATAAGGGTGCGATCGGGTATGCACACTAGATGGTGCATCTCTAGCATCAATCTATGAGAGCCTACTCATATGTTGAATGAGTGTATTAGTGAGGGAACTAAGAACATGTAGAGTGTCGATCTCCACAACCTACTGAATAATAGAGGGGATATCAGACTCAAATGGCTTTTGGATATGGATCCTCATAGGTCGATTAGGAACATGATGTGCACCTGGTTGATCCTGTGTAGAGCCTTTCCCTCGGCCCTAAAAATCACTAAAATCAAAATAGTCTAGAATCTCATTGAGGACAAACTCACAGTAAAGTTTCTTTAAAAAATACAATGGGACCTCATGGTTGTTACACGGTGGATAATCAAACACCATCCACCATCAATCCCAAGAATTTGTTGTGATTAAGTTATGTTGGCAGTGATGGATTATAAATTATTTAAAAAATACAATGGGACCTCATGGTTGTTACACGGTGGATAATCAAACACCATCCACCATCAATCCCAAGAATTGGTTGTGATTAAGTTATGTTGGCAGTGATGGATTAGAAAATGTTTAGTGGTTATGGGAAATGGAGCATTGGTGGTTGGGTCTATGAATAAGGCATAAATGGAGGCTTTTGATATTTCTTTATTCTTGATCTCAAGTGCTGATAATTTTTCAACATAATAAGCCCTACAACTATCCTGATATGAATTCCATCTATCAATTTGACTCATTATAGAGTCAATAATGTCTCTAGGGAATTGGCTAGATGGGTACAGTGGGGGTTGGTAGAAGTGAGATCCCTCATTCTCCCAATTAATTCTTCAATTTTAATTTTATTTCCCACAATGTTGTCAACAAGAATCTCTTGACTTCCTGGGGGATTTTGTGGAAGTATAGGAGGATTAGGTGGAGGGATAGGAGGAGGAACAAGAGAATTATGTGGAGGGTTAGGAAGGTTAGTAGGACAGGTTGTTCAAAACAAACAAATTAAAACTAAAAATTAGGGTTAAGCAATGAAAATAATGAAAAATCAGGGTAAACAAGTATAGATTTTTAGCACTTACCTCTTTTACATGATGACATCATCGATTATCAACTTTATGGGACAAATTTAGTGGCTTCTTGTCAATATTTTGTCTCTTCCACACAAAACATGATCTCAAAAAGTGAGGATAGCAAAGGAGACTCGAATGCAAAATGATAAATTTGCATTTGGGTTTCAGTTTTTATTTTTTAATAATGTAGGCAACATTATCTCATTATTAATGCGATTGCATTATTGAAAACAAAAATAATGCGATCATATTATTATTTAAAATTATGTGATTTCATTATGGCTTGGTAATTGTTGAGCCATAATTTATGATAATGCGATCATGTTAAATAAATAACATGATCACATTATTTATTAATGTGATTGCATTACCTAAAATGTCCACAAAATTGTCTCCCAACTTTGTGCACTTACCCGTATGAATTATCTTTCCTATCTTTTTTTATTTTTCTTTTTTTATCCAAATTTCCATTTTTGGCATTATTTTTTCCAAAACTTATGATGATTTTTTAAACAAAATCTTTCCTTGATCTTTTGTCCTATTTTTTATATTTCTTCTATGACATTATTCAAGGGTTTTTGACTCATTGTCTTGGGATATTGTTCAGTGGCATATATTAATCTTGGTGCCCTACTTCTTTCACCCTAGATTGTAAAAAATATATTTTTAGGTGTACTACCATAGGGAGAGTCTGGGCTAATGAAGGATTCTCCTAATATTACATCTATATGAATATCATTGTGCATGAAGAATTCACAATGAATTTATTTCTCTCGATGGTCATAGGCCCTTGGTGTTTGTAGCTATTACATACAAAATTATTTCCCTAAACATCCATTATTGATATGTTCATTTATTATCTATCTTTTCTTAGTTATATATCACAAGGTATTTTTAAAAATATAATGAAGCACCAATGTCTACTTGAGCATCTAAAAATTTTCCATTAATCTCTACAGAGTTTAACTGAGCGTACCTTCCATGTATAAGTTGTGTAATATAGACTAGCTTTGGTTATTAGGTGTTGAAACTATTGTACATACTAGTCTATAATTAGAAGGGTCTTGAATATGAATATTCCCAAGAATTTCAATCTCTTCATTTTCTTCTTGATTGATCTCTTCTTCATGTGCTTCATATTGTCTTTCTTTCTAAGATTTGTAGGGATTTATTCTTTGGCATTCTTTATAATCAAAACAAACATATGCAAGATCTTGTTTTGGTTCATATTCAAAGTCTTCAAAGAGATAGAAATTTTGATTGATTATATCTATAATCTTTCTTGGATTTGGTCTCGTAGGTTCTTCCTTTGTGGAAGCAGGTAACTGAATTTTTTTCTTATCCACTTTTCATCTAGTTTGAAGGCATTTTAAAATTGGATTGGCCTTGGATTAGGTCTTCTCATATTGGGATGAATATGGTGGAAACTTGACTATTTCCCTCTATTGTATCCTTTGTCTATTAGGTCCTCTACTAATGCTTCCTTCATCATATTGTCTTTGTGAGAAAGGTCTCTATATCATTATTATTGTCTCATGGATACCATTAACCAATTGTCTAATTCATCTTCTTGTTCATAGTCTAAATATTTACTTTCATCATATTCTTCATGTTCAATGATAAATTCAAATATTTCCTCTTTTTCATAATGTCTTAGACTTCATCATCTACATCCCACCAGTCTCCTACACTAGTGGAATAGACTATTTTTTTTAAATGTACAATGGGAAGAAATATCACCTAGTTGGTGGTAGATATAGAAAATGACTTTCTTGGATGGTTGGTAAGGATACTGAGACTATGAATGAAAAGGTATGGTGATGAAAATCAAGATTTTTATTGTACTTTTTAGGATTAGTAATTAAATGTTGGCAACAAAAGGGATTAGTTTTAGGAAATGCATAGTAAAATTTTATTGCTTGATGCTTGGTAAATTTTTGCATACCTGGGTATGAGATACTATCTGCATAGTTTATTGCTATACAATTTTAATAATGTTTGTTAAAGGCATAGTAGTAAGAGTCATGCCTTTGATATCTATTTATTATAAGGAAACAAATTAATAAATTTTATTTTAACAATGTATCAAATGTATAACATTTCCCTTCAGAGGCCAATTTGCGAAATTGAGCAACATATTTTTCAAAAAATTTTAAATCAAATAATTGTATTTTGGTAATCCATTATTGTCTTATATTTCCTTATTACCTTAGGGAGGTATGATTTCATTAACAACCATTTGGAATAATGTTTGCATTTGGTATTGTTGAGATAAAACCCTAGTTTTATGGAGAGTTTTAGACATATTGTTCCACCATCTTTGGGTGATTCCCCAAGAGTAAAAGACAACAAACATAGATTTAGCTCTTCCAGTTAAAACATATACTATGCCAATATTTTTAATGCAATTACAACATGTCATTTTAATTGATGGATCTAATAGTTCATCTATATTTAAATACCATGGCTGTAATGGTGCTTGAGACCTTTGCATTATGTCAATGCAGTTTATCTTTATTTCCCTTCTTTATTTTAAGTATTAGGTCTATATACTAGACCAAAACTAATTGACACTTATGTTTGGATACTACTTACTTTTAATTCCTTTTCTATTTCTTTTTCTATTATTTCAGCATTTTTCTTGCTCTAGCATTTCTAGGCTATTTTTTAGAGTAGATATTTTATCATTTGTGTAGGACAATCTATAGTTTTCATACAGTTACACCATGATGTTATTTCATATAATGGATTTCACAGTTCATATATATTTAAATAGCATGGCTATAATTGTACTTGAGACCTTTTCATCATGTCAATGTAGGTTACTACTTTATTTTGATTCCTTTTCCAAAATTTCCCTTTCTTCGTGAATATTTTCCTAAAATTTCAGCCTTTTCTTCTTGTTATAGCCATTCTAGGCTATTTTATAGACCAGATAGTTTATCATCTATGGAAGAAATTTTATCTCCTATGTTATGAAGAATATTTAATGATTCATTAAACATTTTTTGTATATCATTCCCTATCTGTCTAATAAATTTTACAGACTCATAAATATTTGGAATTTGATATGTATACTTCTTTATAGTCAAATTTAGATAAAATTTGTAATAAATTAGGCCATCATTTTATCTAGATATAGAAGACAGCTGACATGCGTGTCTAAAATCATCTTGATGACAATCACAAATAGAAGCATATGAAATAAACTTTATATTCTTGAAGGCACTTGTGGAGTGATATAGAATCTGATCAAACCAAAATGAACAATTTAACATCTTGGTGACTATGAATATAGCCAATCTTAGATGAAGGTATTCAAGGAAATAAACTAGTCTGATAAGCTTTTCTTGGTTTGTATTGAAGTACCAGTTCTATATCTTTTACTCTTAGTCTAACAAAAGACTGAAATGTAGACTTATAATACAATATTTTTACCAAAACAAACTCATTTTTAAGATAATTCACATACAATTCCCCATCAACCTATGGTGGTTTCATCCCTCTAACAAGTTGAAGATATAATCTTTGTTAAAGAATGCATTCTGCATAAAATATCATTGGGTTCCATCATCGTTCATCTCACACATACTGTGAGTGAGTGACACTTTAACATAGCATATTGAACATGATTCACACGACACTTTGATGCGGGGAAAATGAAATGTATCACAAATAAAAATAACACAATAACATGAATCGAGTAAATAATTTGGTTTGATAAAAAAATATTAACATTTGCTATTATTTGAAAGAAAACCTTAATATTTATACAAATACAATAACATTTACTTATGAAATCATTAGATAATCTAAATGTTACATGTAGGGAAATAGAACTGCTTTACAGATAGAAATAACACAACAACATGAATTTAGAAAAGTCTTATTTTTGATACAAAAATAATAACTACTCATAAGTGAATGAAAACCTTCAAGGCTTCCATCCACATAGTGGTGAATTTTCACTAATACATTAAACATTTAATATAAAGAATTTAACATGAATTCAAAAAATATTTTGGTTTGATACAAAATCAATAACATTTTCTATTAAGTGAATGAAAATCTCCATGGCTTCCATTAAAATACCAGTAAATTCTAAGTCAGATGTGAATGAAAACATGTCAACATTGTGGGTTCAACTGGGGGTAACGTTTCATCCCTCCAACATGGTGATGTTACAATCTCTATGAAACACTGCATTCTGTAGAAGAGGCATTTGGGTTCCATGACATTTAGGGGAAAGTAGCTTGAACAAGGTATGGTGAAAATGTTGAAGTTGATGTGCATGGTGGCATTAACACCCCACATTAATTTAAAAAGGTTGCCATGTGTTTTTGAAAATGGTCGCTGCATATTAAAAACACAAGCACCTTCCAACATTGAACTTTATTACATATTAATGGCATAGGCATCTTCCAATATGGCCATTAAATTCATAAAATGATATGGTTTGATACAAAAATAATAACATTTGTTAGTATGTGAATAAAGACCTTGAGGGCCACTATGAACATACCAGTAAACATTGACTCAGATGTGAAGACACATAAAAACGCCATGAACATAAAAGACACAAAAACAATAACAGACACACGAAAAGTAAAAGAACACAACTGTACGTTCAATTATAGGCAACACAATTGTGGGTAACATTTCATTCATCTATGAATAAACTAATAAATGTTGACTTAGATGTGAAGACATGTAAAAATACCATGAACATAGAAGACACAATAACAATAACAGTCATGGAAAAAAAAAGTTGTGGGTTCATTTACAAGTAACACACCTACGAGTAACGTTTCATCCCTCCAATTTGCCAACAGTACAAACTCTATAAAACATTGCATTGTGGATAAGTCATCGCTTCATTCCATGGCCATTTGGGGAAAGGTAACTGAAAAGACACGTTGAACTAGTTGTTGATGGCACACATGGTGACATTAACTCGCCATATTAATGGAGAAAAGCTCACCACGTGTCATTGAACATTAGGCTTTATTGCATATTAATGATCCATTCATCCTCCAACATGGCCCTTTATTTTCTATAAATAACCCATATTAACTTCACGTTGTGCCTTAGTGCACAAAAATTTAAGTCAATGCTAAAATAATGTGTTCATTTAGAAATTATTATTGGTCAAAAGTTTACAAATAATTGATCCCTTGGGTCTTAACTATTAGTCACACTTATAAAATAACTAAAAAATGATAGATGGACGAAAAAATTATCGTGCAGCATTAGACAATGTTTATTTGTCTCGTGCATGATTTATATAGACCAAAAAATGTGATACCATCTAAATCCAAAATCTAAGTTTCGAAGTGACTTAATATGAATGATGTGGGATCCCAAAATTAAAGGTCCCAACTACTAGTACCCTTCCCCTAACACTAACAACAATCGATAACAAATTAACACGCTTAACACCCACATGGTCTTTCCCTAATTCATGAAGATGAACATGGTGTTATACATACCAAGTTAATTTTTAGGGATCATGGCAAGATTGCAAAATAAAATGGATATTCTAAAAACCAAGAAAACTTAAATGTGTATTCTTTAAAGAGCATCATGTAACCTGAGACGAAAAATTGAATGGCATCTCGGAGTGGATGAGATTTCAATTTCATTACGTGCACATTGCAACTATCCAAATGAAGCTCGAGGTTGACGCCCACTAATTTTCAAACTGTTGTGCGTTCCAATAAATGTGGCTTTAAAATTTGCAGATATTTTTCCCTCGTTCCAGAAACAAAAAAATGAGATAATAACATATTTTTGTTGATATATCTGGTGGTATGTCATAATGAGATGATACATCATTACATTTCGTTGGAAGGATGGAAGATAGAGCATATGGGCAGTGCAATGGTATTGTATATGGTCAATAAAAGCCAAAGGAATTTTGGGCAGTATAAACACCAATATAGAAAAATGCAACACAATGCTAGTAATTTGTTCAATTGCAGCCTGCGTAAACAAAATCTTAAAAATTATGTAAATTAGGTAAAAATAAAATAAAATTCCATTATTTTGGAAATGAATGTCATTTTCATATTGTTGAAAAAAACAAGCTGACAAGTCAATTTAAGCTTGCATTGTAACATCAAGTGAAGTAAAGGAATAGATTCTTTTGTTTAAGTTGACAATGATGATATAACAGAATTGAAGGAAGCAATCCTTCAAAATGAAGTAAAGGGACAGAGACTTTTCTTACACCTTAGCTACGAAAGGATGTATCGGCTTTCACTATAGATTTTGGTGCAACATGACATTTTACTTGTCATATTTAGATTGGGTTCAAATTTTTTTTTGTATGACATTGATATCATGTACAATTAAGGGATGATAGCAGCCTTAAAATCTACGATGGAGGAATTTTAGTGTTATCTTATGAAAATCGAGAAAAAGGGGTTGTATTGTGCAGGTAATACGCTGAATCCCCTAAGATCACCATTTTCTAAGAAAAGTATTCTGGATGAAATGGTTAGAAGGATATGCATACATGTGTAGGCTGATCGAGCATTCTTATAAGACAAAAAGAAAGATGTTTGAGTGTTTCTGGCGTTGGAAAGGTAGGCATAAGGGATTAGCCATACCTAAATGAACAAGGTCGTTACCAACATGAAAACCTTGAAGTAAAATACATCAATGGGAAATGCATCTCTTTGGGGTTAATAACTATTTTACAAACTCTTGAAAACATTTATATCCACAACTCTGCAGATGAATTAACTTTCCAATGGGCATTCACAAAATCCACCTAAGTGAGGCGAGGAGAGAAAAATTGATAACTAAGTTGGGGTTTATACCAATAAAAAAAGGTTTCAACAATGCACTTCTAGTTAGTCCACCACGAGATGGGTGATTTAAGTCAAATCTTGTTGAGTTGTTCATCTGGGATAACTCTTTGAATCTCAATAAGTGAGAAAATATCATTTTTATTAAGTGAAAAATTGTCATGTAGGATAGGTTAGGGGAGCCCATTTCAGGGCAATTTAAAAAACAAGTCTCCTTCCTTAAGATATCTGAGATTCTTCACCCAATGGACCGTAGAAGAAGGGCATTATAGTATGAGAGAGATGGAGACCACCAAAGTGAGCTAGATTTTATAGAAAACCCGATTCTAAAACCATATTCATCCCAAATTAAGTGAGACTTAAGCAATTCACAAGCTTTCCAAATACTATAAGCCACAAAGGAACCCACATTTTTAACAATGACCAGAGTGAACAAAAGAGATTGAATACCAAGACATTTCCAAGTCTTCTTGCCATAGGAACTTTGTTGAAAAATGTAATGGAGAAGTAATATATTACAAGACTCATCTCTTCAAGGGAATGAATCATCCACTTGATACAAACATTAGTACCTTGGAGTTTGACAATAAGAATATTAAAACCTCCTATCTCTTTAGGTATGCAACATATATCCCAACAGACTCTTTGAAAACCATTAGAGCCTTTAATATTTACCCAAAGGAAATCTCTAAGGAGACTTTCAAAATTAGTATATGCCATCTTGGAAGGTTCTTAATAAGATGAATAATATACATGGATTACTACAAGGACCTTAGAGTATACGTGGAACTTACCAACTAAGGAGAGAGCTTTAGTGGCCTAGTAAGAAATTTTATTCTCAACTATCTAAACCACATAGTTCCATAACTCTAAAAGACATGTCTAAAAAGAAAAGGGGATGCCCAAGAATTTGAATAGTTCTTTATTTTAAATCTAATACCGCTACTATATTTGTATCCACTGAGGTAATGGGTTGTTATATTTTCTATAGTAAAGTGTTTTACTCCATTAAATAGAAGAACCAAAGGCTATACAAAAAATATCTAGAGATTCCATGGTATTGTAAATAGAAGCCTCTTCTTTAGCAAGAGTGGGGAAGGAATCATAAATACAATTTCCATTGACCATCTGGATTTGAGACTAAGGGAGGGAAATGTCATTAACTAATCCCTTGGATGTGTAATCCACTAAAATATAGTTGATTCCTTCAGTTCCAATAAAATATAAGGGGATAAAGGGCATCCTTGCCGAATGGATCCTCCCAGAAAAATATCAAACTACTCCCCATTAGTGGTGATAAAACACCATCATCCTACAAAATAATTCCAATGGTTTGCACAAATTTGGCCCCAAATCTTAATGCCTAAAGCATGGCTATGATAAAACACCTCTCAGTTTTGTCATAGGCTTTCTAAAAATCAATTCTAATGAATTGATCATTCTATTGTGAGGAAAGAGACTATTCCATCCCTTCCCAAACTACAATAACATTATCAAGAATGAACCTATTATGAATGAAACTAGTTTTCTTAAAATGAATGATAAGAAACATTGAGTAGCTCACTTGAAGAGTAATATATTTAGTGATGATCATGTAGGGCACATTTAAAAGAGTAATAAGGCACCAATAGGTAATGAGATATGGGTCCCCAATCTTAGGAATAAAGTTGGTATTTCCTTGATTAAATGATTTACTCAGATATTTGGTATGGAAAACATTTAAGGTAGACTTTGTGTAAGTCTAGACCTTTAATATCCTAAACAACTTGGTAAAATTTATAAGGCATACCATTGATAACAATGGCCTTATTAGTAGTTATTTGAGATGCCACTTTATGGAGGTATTCGATTGAAAATAAGCAATTACATGAAACCCCTTAGCCCTCTCAAAGCTTGCAATAAACCACTTGCAATCATTTATTGAGGGCATTTTCATTGGTTGGGGTATTTGGCTAAGCAGATAAAACTCCATGAAAATGAGATACAAAATCTCTCAAAAAGTTTTGAGAGTTTCTAATCGACATCACAAATGGTCTTCACCTTGCATAGAAAAAATAATGGAGAACAAATCCTTAGAAACTCGGTCTCTAAGTTTCAACTAATGCATAGGGCACATATTTGGGTGCCATGAGCTAGATAGACTTCATTAACCTTTAGCTTATGCCTCCACATAGAATTATCCTTTTACAATTCCTTGTTGAGAGGAGACATATTTAGTTCCTATGATGACTGAAAGTACTCATAATATGAAAGCTCATGGGTTTTATGGAAAAAATAAGCTGCTTGTTTACCATATATATAAATGAATGTTTAATTCCATGAAATGGTAGCCTCCCACCAAGTTATTCATCCCAATTTCTTTAAAAGGCAAGGAGAAAGGTCCTAGATTCGAATGATATTCGATCAAGTCAATTCATGGTTGAGGTGAGTTGAGTTCAGGTAAAATTATTAATTTGCCTACTTCAACTAGGAAAATAGCTAATCAATACCAAATTTGATAGGGATGTGGTCTAATAGAATCACTTTGAAAATAAATTCACCAGATGATAAAATACATTTTCATAGGTAAAAGGGTTATGCTCTATAAATAAATATCTATCTAATATTTTTAGCACTGTATTTCCACATTTAATATAGTTAGACCATGCAAACCATGAGGTAGTGGAGGATTGAAGTAAGGGTAAAAAAACATGAGTTTATTGTGTATATAAAACCACACCTCTATTTTTTTAGTGTTCCTCCTCGTCGAGAAGAGGCCCTCTTTATCTTCTCGAGACTCAATCATATTTAAATTTACATAACATAAGCTAATTATTATCTAAAAGCATGTTTTCAATCCACTACCAAAATATCACTTTTTCATTGACATCATTGGAGGCATAAACGTTGGAAAAATTGAGTGAATGATCATCAAAATCTAAAAGGGTCCACACAATCTAATGAGTGGGATCAAAACCCCAACTGAAATTTGTGTGGATCCAAAGTAGGTGTAATAAATGTTATCATCTGCATGTGTTAGTATGACCTAACATTCACCTTTCTATTAATAGACTAAGATACAAACACATTCATAACAATATAACCTGTGTATACTTGGAAGAGTGGGTAAAGACATAATTTTTTAAAACCTCATAGATGTTAATCTAAAATCAATGTCAAGAAGGATATGCTTCTAAAACCCACACCTATGATACGAAGTATGTATCCCACTAGGCCTCAAGATGTAATAGTGATAACAAAGGGGTATATAAAGGATATAATAAGGATACCACATGCATGGAACTAACTAAAAAGGTTAACCTAGATCCAAGTTAACTCTAACATACTAAATTATTATAAAATTAATAGGTGTAATGGTCAACCAATGGGAGGTATATGACACCTAAGGTGATAATGGCAAGCTTAAGTAACCTTGTAGCTATACCAACTTATTCGATATAAGGAGGATCATAAGAAGGGATAATTTTTTAATTCAATTATATATATAAATAAATAAATTATGTCTACTAAATAAATAAAAGATAATATGGATAAAGAACATAACCTTTGGGTGGACTCATCAATGCATCTATCTCCCCCTTTGGCTGAAGTGGCACTTTGGAAAGAGATGTTTTAGGTTGAAGACCTCAAATGGAAATAAAAATACATGTATATATTTAGTTTTGGACTCCAAATATTTGGATACCTCCTTGACACGACTCCTAATATTAAGCTTTAATGACATTTAAGCAAGAATTATCCTCTATAATGCCTCAACCTCAAACTCTTTCTTTTACTACTTAAGAGTAAAAATACAAGTGCAAGAGAAGTAGACAAATGTGTTATATGTTTAGGAATGATAATATAACCCCTATATATGGTTTTAATACCCAAATTAACCATAAAATCTAATTTGATATCAGGCAATCTGATATAGTAAGAAATATGTCAATTGAAATAGAATTGTATCAGTCATGTCAATATAGTACAAGGAAAGATATGCATGAAACAAATAGCTTGGATGATGTAGTAGGAGTATAGGGTGGCTATCAAAATTTAATGGAAAGTAAATAAAGAAGTAAGATATAAAGGGACTCAAGGGAGGTTAGGCTGGTAGTAATGAAGGTATGATAGAATAGTATGTGAACATATATCACAAAGTATTACAAGCCAATCCCACCCCATTCCTAGTACACTCCATAGGGCATGTACTCAAGGAGACTGATGCACCATAAAACCTCTACAAGATAAACTATTAGTAAAGTGAAAAAATAAAAATATCATGTGTATACATATAAACCACCCAGAGCTCATCATGTGTCAAAATAGTACAACAAAGGATGGTTTTTTTAAAAGATACATAACAACATAAAAGATCATAATTAAAAAAATGCTAAAATAAATAATATTAAATGAATAACTTGAAGTTACATAAAAATAAATTGAATTACCTTTCTACATAAATGATGTATGAAAACACCATAGAATCAATTTTGGTGGACATATAAACTACATTTGGAAACCCATACAAGGCTAAAAATAGAATAATAATAATAATAATAATAATAATAATAATAATAATAATAATAATAATAATAATAATAATAATAATAATGCACACATATGCAAGATAATCAATAAATGAAAGTAAATGAAGACTCTCATAAATTATTGAAAAACCTTATTGATAGTAGAATAAAATTGTGAAATTTTAGTGTAGATGCATGAAAAGTGTGCGATGGATATCTACATGTATATCACACTTAATTTTGTATGTATTCAACCAATGTATGTATGCCAAAAGTTTATGGAATGTGAAAAGACTCATTTGTGCTTAAATCAAAAGGATGGAATGTGAAGTGACAAAGTATTGTTAAATTCTATAAATAGTGATTAGTTGTAATGGAAAGGAGTTCTGAAAAGATAGAGATATGATAATGGTTTTATCTAAAGTCTTTTTTTCTTGTTCTATACATAGTATATATTTTGTTTTGTTTGAATTTTCTCAATCATTTAATAATAATAAATGTTTTATACAATTTAGTCTATGTTTTATGGATAAGTACATAAATTATCCTAAACCAAATAAATACTTGACCTATTATATGACTATAACTACATTTTGATCATGTTTCCTACTTCACACATAAAACACAAATTAGCATGTTCTAATGGGTTTCCCAGGTACCTCTGCTAGCAATGGTGCAATGAGTATTCAAGGTTAAAACATGTTGAGATGGATACCTAGACAAATACACCTATAATGATGGATTAATGAAATAATTCATAATTTCATAGAATAAGAAGCAAAAATAATAGGAATCTATGCACAATAATTAATTAATGAACATATATACAGTGAAATATATGAAATATTTAGGTTCAAATTTCCTACACTACTAGTTATGTGGTTATCAAGACTTGAATATTATTATTTTCAGTGGAGAGTAATAGAATTTATAGTTTGGATGGAGAAGAGACTAAAAAACCTACAAAATTTAGATATTGATTCAACTCATGCAATAGATTAATGGTAAAAACTACCATCCATAAATACAACATTGAATTTGTTGTATATGGCTACTTCACATTCGAGGCTAGATAGGACTTATTTTTTAGAGGTATTAGAGGCAAGTTTTCAAAGTGACTACATATTCTCATTAAAATGTTGGTTGTAGAAAATCTTATGGTACCTACTCCTACCAATATGGAGTAGTCACTTCAGGCATATAGGGGATGTGTGCGTTAATGAAGTGAATGATAAGGAAATGATAAGGTAAGATTTAACCTATACCCTTAAGATGGAGGACATAGAAACAGAGTGAAAATTGAATTCTAGGACTAGAGCAAGACCTACAACTACATACAAGATGGAATAAAAAGAATAATCTTAATGTAGTTAAGAATAGGAGTAGAGTAGACAATGTAAAAGAGAGAGAAGTAATGGGAGCTCATGGGAGAGAAATATAATTTGGAGAGGATGAGGATAAGGAAAGGAGAGGGCCTAAGAGAAGAGAAGGTGAAGATAAGAGCAAAAAATATAGATAAAGATGCTGAAGAGATGGAACAAAGTGGAAAGAGACAAGAGTAGTGAGTAGATTGGTTAGAAGGTAGTTTTAGATTGAATATAGAAGGGAGGATATTTTTTGGAAAAGAAAAGGAATAATATTTGGAATAAGTTATGTTAATTTATAGGATGAAAGTAGGTTCAATTTCTAATACAACAAAAGTCATAGACATGAATCATTAATTTCAATAGTACACATCCCCTATGCCTATTTTTCAATAGAAAGAAGAAAAAGTGCATAAGTTAATAAAGATAGTACATGAATTGAATCTTTTACAGATAAATTTCAGAATTATAGTATAGACACCAAGAAAGTGTTAGATAGGAAGAAAATGATTGAGGTGGGATTTAAGGTCGCAACAAATCTTAA
Source organism: Torreya grandis (assembly GCA_037957365.1). Taxonomy (NCBI): domain Eukaryota; kingdom Viridiplantae; phylum Streptophyta; class Pinopsida; order Cupressales; family Taxaceae; genus Torreya; species Torreya grandis. Next base: position 503,078 of record JARHVA010004809.1, read on the forward strand.
GACTTTGTGCAAGTCTAGTCTACCACCACCACTAATTTTAAGTGTTACCACATGAGGCATGGATCTCAATACAATATTTTTTGTCACATTAACATCATATGACATGTCTACTAACTCTAAGCAGTATCTTCTAAATTGTGAAATTAAATGTAATATTAAAATGTAACTATAGATGATGTGAGGAAGTGTGAGATCATAAGATTTTTAATAGGAAGAGTTTTATAATTCATATATAAAATAGATACTAAAAAACTAAGTTTCTAGGATGTCAAATACCATTAGATATGACAATTCAAAGTAAATAAATGTGTGAGTTTGACTATTCAAGGGTTGAAAGAAATATGACAAAATTAAAGTGAGTTAGAATGGGATTATGATCATAGATTTTATGATGTAATGAATAAAGTAGAATTTATATTTTAGGGTACAGATAAATCAACATGGTTTTTATAAGGCCTGTGACCTTGCATTAGGTTTGGAACTATTCAAATGAAATTAAAAAACAAGGTTTATTTTCAGACTATTGTGCTCTTTGTAGAGTAGATATAGGATTATGGAGATAACCCACAACATACTGTAAAAACTAATGCAAAAATAGATGTTATGTTGCACAAGATGGATGAGCTCCATGAAAGTATTGGGTCTAGGCTAGGACTTTGGTGTACAAAGTGTGGAAAGGAGTGACACCAAAAAAAATATTGCCCAAACTTTACGATGGAATTTTGTGAAATATGTCATGTAGTAGGCCATGCAACTACAAAATGTCATTTATTATAATATTACACTCAATAACCTCAAACTTTCTAATGTAACTTATGAAAATTGCACAATCATGATGAAAAGAATTTTAGATGACTATAATAATTAAGGGAAGACATCACTAAGAACATCTTAGTAGTAGCATCACATTAGATTTCATTTATGAAGTCAAGGATTCTAGGCCGAGATCTAGACTATTCCTAGATGGGTGCCAACCTTACCATAGTACTAGTCAAAAGATCTCATAGGTTGGACATTGTAGTCTCATAATTCTTCTCAGTATCAGGGGATAGACCCTCCCATCACCTTATTATCAACAACCTTATAACACTATGTCACCACAACAACAATAATTATGGTGGGCTCCATTTTCTCCCCATGTAATGTGTGGAGGATATGATAGACAAAAATAACAGTGTTTGGGTTCCCTGCAAAGGCATGGAGGATATGAAGGTTAACAAAAGTCAAGTTGGGGGTTTTAAAAAAGATAAGGTGGATACAAATGAGGAAACCAAGGTGGATACTAATAAGGAAATCACGGTCAAGATGAACAATAGAGCATCAACCAATTATCTACTATATGTGGGGAGTAAAAATAATTCACATGAAATTACCTAAATAATCCTCAAAGGAAGATGTATTAAATTTATTTTAGAGTGTCAGGGCAACACCACACTAAAGATTGTAAAACACTAGAGAAATAGAAAAAATAAAAGTCTGTATAAAATTTGAACCTAATAAATTCACACCCTAAGGATCACGTCTTCTTACAAACAATTACATGAAATCAACATGTAGAGTAAGGATTACCTCCCTTATAAATTCCACATGATTATAGAATTAGAAAGGTATATTAGGATAAATATCCTAAAGCTATGATATAAAGAGGTTTTATTTATCAAGCAACTCAATTTCTATAGTACACTCAACAATAGTCTTCATATGAGGGTGATGCCACAACCATTTATGCCTAGATATATGGACAAATTATGCACATCATGAGATAAGAGGGAATAGTTACTACCTTGATCAATATTCAAAAACTCATATGCACTCTAATAAATTAATATATATCATAGAATATTACAAATATTATGTACAACCTATTGGAGTGTGCAAAGAGAGGTCAATAACACACTGATAAAGTAATATGGTATGTGAATACTAAAAATCTTTGGGATGTTGTGGATATTTAAACTAGCAATATATGAAGTACCAAATGTTGTGATTTATTTTGGAATCATAATCAATATGATTACTTGGTCCACATGGGAAGCTATTGGATGACTGACTCTTAGTTATAGTCTAGTAACACTAAGTCTCATAGAATATGGTAGGATAGAACCTATTGGTCGACTAGAGGATGTGGAAATTAAAGTTGTTGACCTAAGATTATGAGGAAATTTCAAATTCATTGACATTAACAATAATTAAATGCACTAACTTGTGTCTATTGGTAAGAAGTGGGCCCATGATGGTCATATGACCAATAATACAAATATGTAATCACCTAAAGTCATACCAAGGGGATAAAATTGTCATTATACCCATGAAAAAAAATCAATAGAAAGCCATACATCACACCCAAAGTGTTGGATTCATCCTTTGCCTATGGAGATAATAAATGGTTCGAGGTGGGGAAAAATATAAACATAGAGAATTATGAGCTGAAAAGTTTCACTTTTTTCATCCATAAATAGGGCCTCAACACTAAATACAACAAACTAAACAACCCTCTTTTAAACCTACAATAACAAAGGAAAATTTTCCACAATTCCAAATCAAAGAATGTAATTCACTACTTGTGTAATCACCAACAAGGTTTGAAGTGGATTTCCTATAAAAAAAAATAGGTATGATGGGCATGAACTATATGGAACTAACCAAGGAAGGTCTTTTATCTTAGGGAAATTTATTCAATCAGTGGTGATTTAGATACCCACATGATGAATTGGGTAATATGATATCATGAAGTGCATCTGATGTGAATGGATTTTACCATAAAACACCAACTACCACAATATTTTTCAACTGATAATTTGGATCAATTCATCTTTACATAAGAGCATCATTTTCCTAATAAAGATGAGAGGGTGAGTGTACTAAAGGGGACTACTACAACTTGGTGGGTTATCCATAGGATAAACTGGTTGAAATGGGTTGAGGTTTGTAAATTGTTACAATCTCAATTCCCAGTACCACTTATTGTCATGGAAATATGACCAATTTTCCAAGAAGGGTAGTGCCCAAAAATTCACATCCATAGGTGTGTAGATATATGGTCCAGATAAGGAATATCACCCAAGTATTAGGTATATGTATTATGTTATACATTGGTAGCACTTTCAACAACATCATACATGCATCAAGAGCATATAAGGGAGTCTTATAATTGGTTGCAAGTCCAACAAAATTTTAATCAAACATTTGTCTTTGAAGATTCTAACATTGTGGTACACCAAAGCCCTATATAAAATAATGATATTATTATGCCATAAATGAGTAGAAGATTGTAGTACTACACAAGACTCTGCTTCATAGGAGGAAGTAGTTAAGGACTTAAATGTAGCTCTAAAAATCTACAAGGAGAATAAATAAAGAGAAAAGTTTCTAATAAAACCTTATAATCAAATCATTGATAAAGATGAACAAACTAAGTCCATTGATAGTGATGAGGATTTTTTGAGCCAGAGCGATAAGTGTAGGAGCCTAGATCCAAAATTGCAAACCAAACTAATGATCTCTAGCTATGAAATCTATATATTTAGGAGTAATATGGACAAATAATATTGAGGGATTAAATTCCAAGGGATTACATCAAAATATATTAGGAACCTTTACAAAAATTGGTAGGGAATATTAGGACAAAATTTATGCCAAAACTTGTGACTTTAGGTGACTACTGGACATAGAATGTGATTCCACAGGGACTATAACTATTACAAGGTTACCAGGATGTATTTCCAAAAAAGTTCATAGAATTGAAATGAGTGGATTCTTCCCTAGGTGAGATGCACATAGAGATAAATGAGTTCACACAACATGTGAAAAGTGCCAATATAGGTTAAAACCCAGTAGGAAATTTAAGGTAAAGGCTGACCTAGATCAAATACAAGAAGCAAGCATTAGTTATCTAGTGAGAAAATCAAATTAGGTTATCCCATTGGTGGTATAACCTAATAAGTCTAGATAAATCAGAGTGTGTCGGATTACTGTGCACTAAATGATGTTAGTGTATGTTTTATTCCATTTAATGGTTTTTCCTACACATATTTATTTAGCTTGCTTAGGTATATTTTTAGTTCATTATGAAAGATAATCCCACATTCATGAGGATGTGAGGGCATGTTTATCTTTCACCTATATAATGTACATTCTTAAAGGTTTTATGGCTGATGTTGTTAATACAATTTATTTATTAAGAAGGCAAGATTATTCCATTTCAATTTTTTTTATTTATTTCACTACTCCATACATGGTTTTATTCATGCATATGATCTTATCTTGATTTATCCTTGATTGTAACCCACTCAGACATGGTATCAGATAATATCTAGTCATCGAAAACCATAGCCTCTTTTTATGATATTTAGCATTCTAGCTCGTTCAATTTTTTTTATTGATTTCAATTTTCAAGGGTCTGGTAGGGTTTCATGAAAATCCATGCAGATATGTACTTCTAGTGTTTCCAAAATAAAAACAAATAGTATTATTATATTTAGAAGGTATCGAAACCCTAGGACTAGTTGTAAACATGACTAATTTTGTGATAGTCAAATTTTAACCATTTTTGGAGGGTTTGAAGGTTGTTTTTTAAAATTTACCGATTACATACTATTTGAGACTCAAAGTTAAAAAATATTTATGAGATATTCTAGGTTTTATAAAATACTAAGTGGGTCTTTGCCAGTTTTAAGTGAAACTATACAAATTTTTTAAGATTTAGGGTTTTACTTGTTGGTTTCTTGCCATTTATGCCAATTTGACAACTTTTATATACTCAAGAACTTTTACCCTCATTTTCACATCCCTTGTCCCCTGTGTCTATGCATTCTTGCATCCCTATGTTATACATCCCTATGCTCTCATGTTCTTGACTCCTTGCATCCAATCATCCTTCATCCCCCACATCTACACATTTTATGTTCCCACATCTCATGTCTACGTCTCCCACATCTATGCACCTAAAATCATGTATCCCCATGCTTGCACAAACTCAATTCCTCATGTATTCTCATGCCCATGACATCCCAACACATGTAAAATTTAAAGCTAGAGGGAGATGCACTATTCATTTCCATTGTAGAGGAAAATTTGGAGTGACATCACTAGCCCAATCTCATCATAGTGTCAAGTGACATCATCAAGGGCATACACCTGTCCTAGCCCTTATCCCCTAGTCACATGGGAGTTTATCAAAAAATTGAGCCAAATTTTTTTTCACATCAAAAATGTATGTAAGCTGAATAATTTATTTTGTAACCAATAAACATTCAAAATCACATAACTTTCAGATTATATCTCCTTTTTAGGCACCATTTTTTTGAAAGTGTGAGTCTTTTTTATCTATATGCATTGGAGATATTATTGTGGCTTGTAAAATTTAACCTCTATAGATTCAAGGGGTTGCATATACTTGTCTTTGAACACACTTAGTTCATTGCATACTTCCTTTTTACACCATGGACCAAAGTCATGTTCCACTTCTTACACCATTCAACTATCACAAGTGGAAAATTGAAGTTTAAATCTTCTTTAGGAGCAAAGGTTTTAATTGAATCATGATGGGTACATAAAAATAACCAACACTTGATGAATAAAAGGTAAAGTGGTTTAACAAAAGTGACGAAGCCTATGGTCTACTATGCCTATCTATGTCTCCCATCCTAATCTTCATATTGAATCTATAACTACTCCTAATGAAGTCTGGACCACATTAGAAAAACTCTTTAGAAAGCAATACATAATGAGAGGTCACAAGTTAGAGACTGAACTCATTAGTTTGAGCCCAGGTTACTTTGAAACTATACAAGACTTCTTCACAAATTTTAAATCACTCATGTTGTAGCTGAAACTATGCAAAATTGATAAAAAGGATGTTTAATTGATTTTTTACATCCTTATCAGATTGGGTTCAAACTTTTTTTCTTCATTTTTACTTTCCACTCTACTAAGCATGCCTTCAGAGATACATGGACCATGCCATCCTTAGATGATTTTGTTGTTGACTTGACTCAATATCAAGATGAACTTATTCAAATGGGTACTCTAAAGTCCTCCAAATCACATGCCTTAATTGTGTCATGAAAAATAGAAATCTTCTAGAAGTAAGGAGAAGAAACAAAATAAGGAACTAGATCAAATAAAGGGTTAGGAATATGATGCTAAGTATAAATCATCAAAAAAAAATCTCTTTAGATGGGAAACCCAAGAAATATTGACTCACATGTGCCTACTATAAGAAATTTAGGCATGATGCAACCAAATTCATGAATAAGTAGATTAACCAACTAACTAAGATGCTTGAGAAGCACAATATTGATGTCCTTGATTCTACCAAAGTTCATTAGTGTAGGAGTCTTCTAAGGCCAAATATGGTAAAAAGGGAAAAGATAAGGGTAAATCACTTGTTTCTATTGAATCATATCCTTCCACATGGGTTATTAATTTTGGTGCCTCATACCACATGGATTCATCTCAGGACTTTTTTTATCCTTGGAGCCTTGTTTTATGCCTTCCATATTGTTAGGTAATGATACTTCTGTATAAGTTAGTGGGAGGGGATATGTTGAAGTGAATGATGGGACATTTCATGATGTTATGTGTTCTCTCTTTATCCATCGATATCTTATCTATTTATCATATCACTCACATCAGTTCGATCAAGAGAGTTGAGTTCACACTAGATTATGTGGTTATTAGGGAAGCAGATAGTGACTCCATAGTTGTATTTTGGAAAGCATATCACCAGTCATGATTGTATACTTTTTCACTTTTTACTCCTTATAAACCCTCTAATACACTTCTCACTCATTTAGATGGGGTGAGTAAATTATGGCATGAGTGATTTGGCCATCTTCACTATTGCTACTTGGAGTAAGTTAGTCATCATGACATGGTTTCAGGGTTGCCACATGCTCATTTTTATAATAGAGTTTGTCAAGGTTTCATAATTGGTAAGCATTTTGAGGAGAAGTATGATAAATGCAAATCATGGAGAGCTACAAAAATATCGCAACTAGTTCACAGTGACATTGTTGGACCATTCTTAGCTCCTTCATTTAGTAGGACTAAATACATGCTTACCTTCATAAATTAATTTTTGAGGCATACTTTATTTTACTTTATTAAGAATAAATATGAGGGTTTTGATCATTTTTAGGAATTCAAGGTTCTTGTATAAAAATAGTTATCTAAATCCATCAATATTTTACATATCAAAAATGGTGGTGAGTATGTCAGTAATTTTTTTAAACAATCCTACACTTCAGGGGGGTTTAACTAAAGTGTATAGTTCTATATAGTCCTCAATAGAATGGTGTTGTAAATCATAAGATTATATTCTTGAAGGAAATGGCCAAATGTATGCTATACTCCAAGTCTCTTGCACCTCAGTATTGGTCCAAGGCCATCAACTATGCTTTTTATATCAAGAACTAAGTTCCTCATAAAGCATTTAAAGGAGTCACTCCTTTTTAATCTTAGAGTAGTTAGAAATCCACATTGAAGCATTTTTGAGTGTTTGGATCTCCTACTATGGCCCTCATTCTGAGGAAGAAACATAATGCAATGGAACCTTAGAGTCAATCTTGCATTTTCATTTATTAGATTTATAGATTATTATTACTTAACATTTTGTGAACAAAAGATGAGATTGGGTCAATGGTCATGGATTTCAATTGAGGCATGACTGCTGATTTACACTCTTTCATTTTATAAAACCCTATTTCACCCAAACATAAAATTGCATCCCTTCAGGCATGACTTACTCTATTGGAGAAACTACTAGTATATAAGTTTTAATGAGAATGGGAAAATAGTGACTACTATCATTGCACATCTTAATAATTTAGATGGTTTAGATTGTTAAATTTTTAGTGGTATAGTGATGTTATAAATACCCATCACCTCCAGATAAATATTTTTTTATTCACAATATAGAATCTATGTGTGTTCAACATCTTCCATCGATGGATGGTGAAGTTTTGGCTTCCTAGTTCTTTATTTTACACACAACATTTCCCAAGATTTATATCCTCTTGGTTCTTACCATCAAAAAACCAAATTAAGGTTAATAAAAATGGTGCCTCAAAAAATTATATTGATTTAGCTAGCATATGCCAAGACAAGGTCACTTTAATTTTACATTACTAGGTGGGGATTCACTCAAATAATATAACAAAAACATAAGGAGTTAAATAAGCTTTTCATTGGTATTTATATGTGTTGTGATGAATAATTATACCAAATATATTACACTAAGTAAAAGTATCCTAATCCATAAAAATTATTATAGAGGTAAAATATGAGATAAATACAATAAATAAAGATAAATCCTAATGTTTAAAGGCAGGTATGGAATGAAAGTACCTAAAACAATTGATAATTGATAAGGGGGTTTATAGGTTCATTCCTAATTCTTGACTCACATGGAATCTAATGGAGGTTGAACATTCTAAGAATAATTTCTAGACATAGTATATAAGATAATGTAGAAATATGATGGTGGTCTACTAGAGAGATAGGAATTAGACTATCCCGATAGTGATAAATCAAAATTAGATTCTTCTAATTTTGACATTTTATCCCAAAAATAGTATGTTTGTTATGCAAGTGTTTGTATTGATTGAACAAGTCTATAACTTTGTGAATCCATTCATTAGTGTCTACTTTACTTAAACCTCTCATGGGTTAATGAATTGTAGAATGAAATTTCTAGGATGTCTTCTCCTTTATTGAAACCCTAATCTGCACCAAGAAGACCTATAAAGACATAATTTTTTGGGTTTTATGTTTAGGGGAATACTTCAATCATCCTCTTACATTTTAACAAGTAGAAAATCAACCCTCATGCATGTTAACAATCATATTTGTGTGTGATCCATCCATTATCCCTATGATATGAGATGCAACTCATTAGGCCTTATCTTGGTATAAATATGCAACAAACTATTTAATGTAGTAAAAATAAATTAATAGAAGTAATATCTAGATGTCTTCCTTATAATTACAATAAGATATGATGGATATAACTTATTATAATTTATTAGGATGCTTATGTGTATATAAATTTATTGAATTCAAATTGGGACCTTATTCACATGCAAGATAACATTGTGGAGGTAGTAAAGTTGATAATCATGGCACAATGAATCATGGAGAAATGGAATAAAAGACCTAATGTTAGAGGTACAATCACTGAGGGTGAGGGGTGGTGGGGTGTGGTGAATCAGCGAGCCTAAATAATCCAAATTAGATTTTTATCTTTACAAACACTTAATCATTTACCACAAGCATACACAACATTCACATCAATGAGCAAGAGAGACAATGCAAGATCAATCACATAACACATGACATACATGGGAAACTCTCTTAGAGGAGAAAACCCACTGAAACCTGCAATTGGACAACTATATTATAATAACAAGATCTAATTTAGACCAGATGTAGCTAATAAAGGAACTAAAATCCCTATTTAGTGAGACTCTAATCCCACAAGGTACTACCATACCTGTCTAGTTGAGATACAACAACAACCAAACCTTTTAGCAAGTTTTACCTTGCAAGGAGGTTGTAACCACTTTAGATGCTGAGATACCATAACAAAATCTATGAACACATCCACCTCAGGATTGATGTCTATAACACCTGATGATAGACCTTTTCTTATCACCCTTCTCCTTCTGTCATACTCAATCTGTAAGAGCACTATTTTTCCAATAAAATTATGAAAAATAGGTCATATAAATAGTCCTCAATATATTATTCTCTTCAACACATCCTCAAGGTACTCTAACCCTCCTTCAATCCATAAAACACATAGAAGCCTTTATGTAATAACTCCTTAGTCTCATATATAAAGTCTAGAACCCATCATCTTTGGTTTCACTATTTATAGAGCAATCTTGATAATCACTACCTTGGTTAGCCATTAGGCATACCTTATCCCTTAATTCATATCTCATACAAATACATGGATCAATATAATCTTCATTGGTTGGCCATAGCATCTACGGGTCACCCTTAAGGAACTACACCTTTTAATAATGCCCTTGTAGCCCTTATAGGTCTCATGTGAACCCATTCACTCCTTATCACTCCCTTGACAAAAACAAGAACATAGGACCACTTCCAAATACATGGGTCCACTTCTTATGTCCCCTTAGACATCATCAAATGATCATATTCAACTTATATCACCTCTGTGTATGCTAAAAAAACTCATGAACAAACACATAGTCAACTTCTTGAGTATTGTTCATACTCAAGATAGATTGATCACACCTCTAAAAACCACACAGAGAATCCTCATGGAGTCTACAACATGCTCCAATATCTAATTCATCTTGAGACATCAAAACAACATCAATACAAGCTTGAATATCCTTCTCGAGTTACTTGCAGAATAAGCACAAAAACATAGTCAACTTATAGACTCAATATCTTTGACTGTACTTATATATCTTTAAATCTATATTGATATATGTGATTTGGATTCCTATACCACTTTGATTTTTAATGCATGAGCAAATTCATCTTCTATCAAAAGATATGGTTGAAATACAGAGTTGTGGTTTTTCCCTATGTTAAATTCAAATATTTGAATAGCAACAGTCACAGTTAACCTTCAAACATAATGCTTTAATTTCATGAACTCTCAGCTTAGGATCAATCTCACACCATCGATCTTGTTTGATATTTAATACATAAACCAAAAAATTCAAATGTTAGATATCTAATAATTAACCTCATCTTGTTTAATCTGGGAACTTTGACTCAAAGCACTCCATCAATCTCTATGGATCAATCAGGTCTTTAAGGATCAACTTTCACCATTCGATTAACTATAAGAACACCCTCTCACCATTGGATCATTATCATGTACCTTTGCTTAGTTTTTAAACATCATGCACTTGTCCTCATCTCACTACCTCTTGACTTCTTGGAGCCATGACCACCATTGATCTTGCTCGAGCTTTAACAATTTAAAAATTTACTATGGGGACCCTTTTAATATGCATGAGTATTCATTTTTTCACCTCAATAACTTCTTCTGTGCTTACTCGCATGATCTCAAATTTGGACCAGATGATCTCCTCACATAGGAGAATCTAACCATGTGATATACTACTCCTAGAAACTTTGTGTGTGAGAGATATAACACCATTAAAGTGCATTTTAAAAATATTATTTCACATAACCAACTATGTCAAAACCTATTAGAGAGGCCAAATTTGAGCATGCATAACATTTGTCACACTTCAGTGGAAGATCTAGAATTTAACACAAATCATCTATGCTTAAAACTGAATAAACCCATATGATCATTTTCTCATGACAGCTTCACATGTGCAGGATATATCTCTATTAAATGCTCACATGGCTCTTCTTGACACACTACAAAATTGGCCAAGTATGGGAAAACACAGTCAAACTTCCTAGGAGCCCAACTTTGCATATGCATATATTTTAACACACTACATTGCATGATCTGAAATTAAGTGAAAATAAACTAGGCATAAAAATGAACAAACCCATATGATCAATTTTTCCTAGCACCTCTATGTGTATGAATGCTGACCTTATCAACATGCTTACTCAGCGCTTTCTGAGCACAATGCAAATTTGGCTAAGTATGGGAAAATAGTGAATTCTAATTAAGAAGACAACTTTGCACCCTCATAATTTTGACCTCACTTCGATGCATGACTTGAGATCTGGTACATAAAAACTAGGGACTAATGTGATCAAAACCATATGACCAACTCCCCTTGACTCCTTCCTGCATGGAAATGGTGACATCATCAAACTGCCTACTCAGGTTTTCTACCACTAGACCCAAAGTGTCTAGATGATAACTATGAACAAGTAGATGAATTATACTTTTGCACAGAAGCTCTCAAATCATAGATAACATCTTATAGGATCCCGTGCACATGATCAATCCTACATAACAATCCCTAATCCTCTTAATCTATATTAATACTAAAGATCAACTAATCATACATAAAGCACATAAGAACAAACACATTACACACTTTGTCATTGTCACTTAGGATATCAAAGCACTTCATCCACTCACCAGATAATCTCCATGACATCATCATGATAACTCTCTAAAAATCTCCTCCTTTGCCATTGATGTCAACACCCATAAATATATAAATATAAAGCTCACCTTCTCTCTCTTCAAATCACTCCTATAACATGAACTTTCTTTCCAATAGGAACTATCTCCCCCTTTGACACAATGACAAAGTGGGCACACACTAGTCTTGAGGACCTAAAAATACTATCAAAATAGTAAAGTACCATATTAGAAAGATGATACAAACTCCCCCTTACCTTGATCCTACCTCTTCTTGTCTTGACAAACTTCCACTTGGTCCATACCAACACTCTCTTCAATCAAGCACTACAACCAATGAAGAAAGAACACACAAAAGAACTAGAATCTAATATAACTCATCAAAAAACATCTGAGAGGGACTCCCCCCTAAGATTTCTAAGAAATTTCACCACTTGCGCATCTTCATATCTCCACACACCATGAAGAACCACCACACAAACTTACCAGCCTTTTTTCTTAAGATACTTCAATGACCACCAATTTTGCATCTATAATATAGCTTCTTTATAAACCTCTGGAGCAAGATTATGAAATTTTTTCTCCCTATCAACCATATACCTTCTATTGATTTATAGAAAAATAAATAACACCCAAGCTCTATTTTAGATACTCAAAAGTAGCTTTTGACAATGCTTTGGTCATAATATCTGCAAGCTACTCTTTTGTAGGCACATGTTCCAACTTGACACATTGATTAATCATTTGTTCTCTTAATAAATGATATATAATAGTAATGTGTTTAGTTCTTGAGTGCATAAAAGGATTTTTTGAGATACTAATTGCATTATTATTATCAAAATAAATAGGATAAGGTGTATTTTGTCTTACCTTGTAATCCTCTAAAGTTTGTGTCATCCACATGACTTGTGTGCAACAAGAGGAAACTAATATATACTCAGATTATATAGTTGATAGAGACACTGAGGCTTGCTATTGCTTAACCAAGACACTAAACATTCTCCCATGAATAAGACCCCACCAATGGTACTCTTATCATCCACACATCTTGCCTAGTCAACATCAGTATATGATTTCAAAGAGAATTATTTACTCCTAAGATACCATAAACCATAGTCTATGGTGCCTTTGAGATATCTTAAGATCCTTTAGACTAATTTTTAGTGAGATTCACTAGGATCAAATTGAAACCTTCCTACAAGAGCTACTGCTGGCATGATGTCAGGCCTAGATGTAGTAGAGTATAAAAGACTTCCAATCATGGATCTATACAAAGTTTGATCAACTTTTGGTGAGTCATCCAATTTCCTTAACTTGAATTCTATGGTCATTAGAGTACCCATAGGATAAAAATTCATCATGTCAAAATTCCTTAGCATATCCTTAATGTATTTATCTTGAGAAATGAAAATCGTTGCATCAAGTTGATTGATCTACAATCCCACTAAGTAAGATAGTTCTCCCACCATTAACATTTTAAACTCAGTATCCATAGTATTTGTAAATTCTCTACTCAATAAATCATTATCAAATCCAGAAATTATGTCATCAACATATACAACAACTATCAATTGGTGTTACCTTATGTCTTAATGTGGAAATTACTATCATCTATCCCTCTTTTAAAACCTTGACTTAAAATATACTTATATATCCTGTCATACCGAGATCTAGGAGCTCATTTAAGACCATATAGAACCTTCTTCAATTTACACACAAAATCTTGATTACTTGACATGAACTATCCTTCAAGCAACTCAATGTAAACGTCTTCTAAGTTGCCATTCAAGAATGCAGATTTCACATCCATTTGATAAACCTTAAAACCTTTGAAACATGCATATGCCAAAAAGAGTCTAATTGCTTCAATCCTTACCACGGGAACAAAATTCTCATCAAAATCTATTCGTTCAACCTGATCATATCCTTTACACACTAGTCTAGCGTTGTTTCTTGTGACTTCTCCTTTCTCGTTCATCTTATTTTTAAAACCCACTTGGTACCTATCACATTTTTATCTTTTGGTCTAGGAACTAAGTCCCATGTTTCATTAATTTCTATTTGATCAGTTTATTCATCCATTACATCATTCCAACTTTCATCTTTTCTAGCTTCCATAAAAATTTTGGGTTCAATCATGGATAACAAAGTTGAGTCTTATTGAATTTGATTGATCAACATTCTCCTTCTAGTCTACAGCCTTTCACCAACATTTCCAATAATCTGAGAGATTGGATGATATTTTTAAATTCATCTAGATAGAGTTTTATTATCTTGTCTTTCTTCCTCCTCTTCATCTTCATCATCTATTTGAACAGATAACTTATCATTGTTTGTAACAAAATTTTGAGTTGAGTCACTTACCTGCAATTTTGGCTTCTTGACTCTGCTTGTCTCATCTACTCTTACATTTGAACTTTCAACAATCTTGTGAAGTCTCTTGTTAAACCATTTATAGGAAGCATTGATAGAATAATATCCTAAGAAGATGCCCTAATTAGATCTTGAATCAAATTTTCCAAGATGATCTTCATCTCTTTTGATGAAGCACCTACGCCTAAACACTTTGAAATGTTTAACATTAGCTACTCTATTTTTTCATAACTCATAAGGTGTCTTATTACTATTTACTCTAATTTCACATCTATTTAGGATATACATAGAAGCCTTGGCTACCTCTTCCCAATATCCATATGATATTTTTACATCTTGAAGCGTGGTTTTACCCTTCTCAACCACAATCTTATTCTTCCTTTGAACCATACCATTCTATTGTGGTGTTCTAGTAGCAGAGTATTTTCTTCTTATCCCATGTTCATCATAGAAACCATTGAACTTTTGAGACCAAAACTCACCTCCTTTGTCTGATCTCACACACTTGATCTTTGAACCTTTATCATTTTCCACAAGAGATTTACATGCCACAAATTTTGCAAAAGCTTCTAATTTTTATTTAAGAAAGAATATCCAAGTCATCCTAGTAAAATCATCAATAAGAAGCATGAAGTAACTATTAAATTTAATACTTTGAGTTCTCATAGGTCCACACAGATTGGTTTGCATCAAATCCAATGTGTTTTTAGTGGATAACTCCTTGTTCTTGTATCTTCTCTTGGTTTGCTTCCCATGAAGGCATGCCTTGCAAAGAGAATGAAGAATCTTAGAAATATTAGGCATATGCCTTACCAACCCCTTTAAACTGATCTTTACTATATTATCAAAATTTATATGTCCAATCCTTCTATGCCAAAGCCAACTTTCTTCTAAATGACTCATGAGGCATTTCTCCTTCTAGGATTCATGGAATACATACATGTTTTTTATCTATTTTATGAACCTTTGTAACTAATCTATCAGATTTTGCCTTTCTTACTTCACATACATCATCATGAAAAGTTAAAAAATTTCTTTGATTACATATTTGACTTACACTTAAAATATTATATTTCAAACCTTCTACATATAAGACATTATCAGTCTTTGTATGACCATTATTGAAACTCACAATACCTTTGCCAACAATGTTAGCAGATTTATTATCACCAAATCTCACTACACTTAGATTGGTCTTCTTTTGAGAGATAAACTTGCTCTTGTCTCCTATCATATGATTTGAGCATCCACTGTCTATGAACCATCTCTTATTCGCATCTTCCTAAGTATGTAAGGCTGCCTGAACAAACAATGACTCTTCTTTCAGTGGTCTGCTTGAATTTTTCTTCTTTTCTTCTTTATACTTAGTCTCATTGAACCATTTGATGGCGTCAATGACTTGTATATCTTTTTTCCAAAATGCTCTTCTATAGTTTTTAGCTATATGACCTTGTTAGTTATAATTGTAGCATATGAGATCCCTTTTAATCTCTAGAGAGAGAGAGAGAGAGAGTAATTCCTATATCTATGATTGAATTGATTGTAGGAGAAGTAATACACATTGAAGACATTGTTCATGTTTGATCCTCTTTTCTCTTGACCATTACCGCTCAATGTATTTTCAATCTTGATTCTTTTGGTGGAGCTGAAATCCCTATTGTCCTTTGAAAGGAGCACATATGAGTAAGTTATGACTTTATTTTGATTGAGATCTTTACTCATCATAAACTATAGATTCTTGAATTTGAACTCTAAATTTTTCACATGTGTCTTCACTTCTGTTAAAGCACAAACTAGATTATCTTAAATACAAGCCATAACCTCTTTGTCAACCATTATACCTTTGATCACCTTCAAGTGGTTAAACTTTGCATGAAGGACCTGATTTGATACTAATTTTTAGAGGTAAAATTATTAAGAGGGGGGGTGAATTAGTGAGCCCAAATAATCCAAATTAAATTATTATCTTTGTAAAAACTTAATTAACTACCACAAGCATTCATGAATCATACACAACATTCATATCAATGAGAAAGAGAGACAATGCAAGATTAATCACATAACACATGACATACATGGCAAACCCTCTTGGGGGAGAAAACCCAATGGAACCTGCAATTGGAATACTATATTATAATAACAAGATCCAATTTAGACCATTTATAATTAATCAAAGAAATACAATCCCTATTTAGTGAGACTCCAATCCCACAAGGTGCTACCACACCTATCTAGTTGAGTTGCAACAACAACCAGACCTTTTAGCAAGCTTCACCTTGCAATGAGGATACAACCACCTTAGATGCTGAGCTACCATAATAACAACTATGAACACATCCACCTCTAAACTAATATCTAAAACACTTGATGATGGACCTATGCTTATCACTCTTCTCCTTCACTCACACTCAATCTCTAAGAACATTATTCTACCAATAGAATTATGACCAATAGGTCATACAAATAGTCCTCAATCTATTTTAATCTTTAAAACATCCTCAGGTAACTCTACCCCTCCTTCACTCCAAAAAACACACACAAGCCTCTCTCCAATAACTCCTTAGTCTCATATATAAATTCTAGAACCCATCATCTTTGGCTCCATTATTTATGGAAAAATCTTGATAATCAGTACCTTGGTCAGCCATTAGGCATACCTTATCCCTTAATGCATCTCTCATATGAAGACACAACTCAATATAATCTTTATTGGTTGGCCATAACATCTATGGGTTACCCTTAAGGAACTACACCTTTTAATAAGGCCCTTGTAGCCCTTATAGGTCTCGTGTGAACCTATTCACTCCTTTAGCACTCCCTTGAGCAAAACAAGAACACAAGACCACTTCCAAATATATGGGTCAACTCCTTATGTCCCCTTAGACATCCTCAAATTATCATAGTCAGCTTAACTCACCTTTACATATGCTCAAATAACTCAAACTCTGACCTAGTGCACACAGTCACCATGAACAAACACACAGTCAACTTATTAAGCATTATTCATACTCAAGATAGATTGGTCACACCTCCAAAAACCACACAAAGAATCCTCATGGACTCTACAACATGATATAATAGCTAATTCATCATGAGACATTGAAACAACATCAATACAAGCTCGAATATCCTTCTTAGGTCACTTGTAGACTAAGCATGAACATAAAACAAACTTTTAGACTTTATATCTTTGATTGTACTTACTTTCAGATCTTCAAATCAATATTTTTATATGTACCTTAGATTCCTATACCACTTTGTTTTTTTACTACATGAGAAAATTCATCTTCTATCGAAACATATGGTCAAAATATAGAGCTATGGTTTTTCCCTGTGTTAAGTTCAAATATTTGAATAACAATGGTTACAGCTAACCTTTGAACATAATGCTAAAATCTTGTGAACTCTTAGATCAATATCAATCTCACATCATCGATCTTGTCTAAGATTTAAAATATAGACCATCAAATCCCAATGTTAAACATATAACATTTGACCTCATTTCATGTAATCTAAAAACTTTGACTTAATGCGCTCCATCAATCTTTGTGGATCAATCAGGTCAAAAATAATCAATGCTCACCATTCGATCAACTATACAAACACCCACTCACAGTTGGATCATTATCCTATACCTTTGCTTAGATGTTAAACACCATGAACCTATCCTCATCTTGTTGCCTCCTAACTTCTTGGAGCCACGTGCACCATTGATCTTGCTCAAGCTTTAACACTTTCAAAAATGACCAAGTATGGGGACCCTTTCAATATGCATGAGTAGCCATTTTTTCACCTCAATAAATTCTTCTGTGCTTACCTGCATGATCTCAAATTTAGACCAAATGATCTCCTCATTTAGGATAATCCAACAATGTGACATAATTCTCTTAGAACCCTCACGCATTTGAGATATAATACCATTAAAGTGGCTTTTTAAAATATTCTTTCACAGAGCCAACTATGTCAAAACCTGCATGAGAGGCCAAATTTGAGCATCCATAATGTTTTTCATGCTATAGCAAAAGATCTAGAATTTAGTGAAATTCATCTATGCTCAAAACTAAACAAACCCATATGATCAATTTCTCTTGACATCTTCACTATTATTTTTTTTGAAATGGTAAAGTATAAGTAGGTCTAACATCAAAAATTAGGAAAGGTGGTACTATTTTTTATAAAAATAATACTAGATAGTTATCTATGTGCCCCACCATTTCTTGAGCATCGTTTGATTTTTATTTAAACCCCTTGGTAGAAATCTAGGTAAGATCATCTAGTTTGCAACTTATATATTTTTTAAATTAATATATATATATATATATATATATATATATATATATATATATATATATATATATATATATATATATATTACTAATTTCACAAGTCAAAATACCCTAAAATATAATAAAAATATATATAGTTGATTGTGTGCCCCACTAACTACCTCAAAAAATATTAAAATTTGGATTTTGTTAATGTTTATAGAATTAGGTCTAGTTTGCAACCATATGTTTTTTTTCCAATTTAGATCAATGAATCAAAAGATACATACACAAAGATGAACATGAATAATCATGACATATTGCTCTACAAAAGACATAGTCAATAAATATAAATAACAACTTTAAAGCAATAAAAATATAAAAAAAGTCATATATTTAGAAAGAGGATACTAGTCTATGTTGCAATACTATTTTCAAAGAAAAATTCTATAAAATGGATAGTGTCTAGCATGGGCAAAGCTATATTTTTTTATTGTTGGTAGAAAACATGAATTTGGATATGTGTGTTGTAGGTCCATTCCTAAGTATTAGGAATCCAATCCATTCCTGAGCCTTAAGGCATGTGCTAAAATGTCATGGTAAGGAACCATGTACATAGAATTACCACATATGTTAAATTACTGCATACGTGGAATTACCACATACGTAGAATTATCATGTACAAAAAACTTCCAATTTAGGGCATAGGGATTATAGTATATAGGGTTTAGGTTTTAGGGTATAGGGGTCCAATAAAAAATGAAATAGGGAATAAAATAAATGTTGGTTTTATTGGGGATAAAATGATTTGTTTAGAGTTTTAAGAGTTTACAATTTATGGTTTAGGGTTTTGGGATTAGGGCATATGATTTATGTTTTAGGGTACATAAGGTGTAATCACAAATTCAATTGAGTCTAAATTGATCTCTTTGAACCCTATTTGTGACTAAAAAATGTGATTTTAGGCTAAATTGGCCCCTACATCACCATAGATTTAGCAAATTACTTAATTAGGGCAATGAGTGATGCGATTTGGGCCAAATTGAGTCTTGTGAAAATAATTGAACATAAATAGAAAGGATGTTAATTATGGATAAATAATTTGGTTTATAGTTTACAATTTATGGATTAGATTTTTAGATATATATGAGACAGGGTTTAGGATTTAGAATCTAATCGCGAAGGTAATTGAGGATAATTTGAGTTGATTAAACCTAGATTTGTGACCACAATGTGTTTTTGGACATAAGGTTTATGTTTTAAGATATATTAGGTCTAATATTAAAGATAATTAGGGATAATTTGGGATCCTTAAACCTATTTATGAGTACATAATGCAATTTTGGGCTCAATTGGCCCCTACATCACCATAAATTGAGTGAATTAGTCATTTTGGGTAATGAGTGATGCGATTTGGGTCAAATTGAGCCCTATGAACCTAATTGTTATTGTAAAGGATGTTAATTGAATATCTAAATCATTTAGTTTAAGGTTTACAATTTAGGGTTTAGGGATGAAATTTTTAGGAATATGCGAGATAGGTTTTAGGGTTTAGAGTCCAATCAAGAAGGTAATTGAGGACAAGTTGAGCTGATTGAACCTATTTGAGACCACAACGTGTTTTTGGGCATAGGGTTAATTTTTTAGGGTGAATAAGGTCTAATTTAAAGGTAAGTGAGTCCAATTTAATCTCCTTGAACCTATTTATGACTACACAATGTGATTTTTTGCTCAATTGGCCCCCAAATCACCATAGATTGAGTAAATTAGTCAACTGGGGGCAATGAGTGATGTGATTTGGGCCAAATTGATCCATGTGAACCTAATTATTATTTTTAAGTATGTTAATTTCATGTCTAAATCTTTTTTTTTAGGGTTTAAGGGTTTAAGGGTTAGAGTTTAAATTATATGCAAGATAGGGTTTAGGGATTAAAGTCTAATCATGAAGGTAATTGAGGATAATTTGATCTGATTAAACTTATTTATGACCATAATGTGTTTTTGGGCATAATTTTAATGTTTTAAGGTGAATAAGGTCTAATTGTAAAGGTAATTAAGACAAATTTAATCTCTTTAAACATATTTGTGACTACAAAATGTGATTTTGGGCTCAGATAGCCCCCAAATCACCACACATTGAGTAAATTAGTTAATTAGGGTAATGAGTGATGCGCTTTGGTCCAAATTGAGTATTGTGAACCTAATTGTTACTGTAAAGGACGTTAATTTCATGGCTAAATAATTTGGTTTAGGGTTTAAAATTTAGGGTTTAGGGATTAGAGTTTTAGGTATATACGAGATAGGGTTTGGGGTTTAGAGTCCAACCATGAAGGTAATTGAGGATGATTTGAGATGATTGAACCTATTTATGATCACATTGCATTTTTTGGCATAGCATTAATGTTTTAGGGTGAATAAGGTATAATTGTAAAGGCAATTGAGACCAGTTTAAGCTTCTTTAACCTATTTATGATTATAAAATGTGATTTTAGGCTCAATTGGCCCCTAGGTTACCATAGATTGAGTAAATTAGTCAACTGGGGCAATGAATGATGCAATTTAGAACAAATTACGCACTATGAACCTAATTATTATTGTAAAGGATGTTAATTGCACAAGTAAATCATTTGGTTTAGGGTTTATTGTTCAGGGTTTAAGGATTATATTTTTAGGTATATGCAAGATAGGGTTTAGGGATTAGAGTCTAATTATGAAGGTAACTGAGGATAATTTGAGTTGATTGAACCTATTTGTGACTAAAATATGTTTTTGGGCATAGGGTTAATGTTTTAGGGTGAATAAGGTCTAATCATAAAGGCAACTGAGACCAATTTAAACTCTTTGAACCTATTTGTGACTACATAATGTGATTTTGGGCTCAATTAGCCCCAAAGTCACCATAGATTGAATAAATTAGTCAATTATGGAAATGAGAGATGCAATTTGGTCTAAATTGAGCCCTGTGAACCTAATTGTTACCATAAATGATGTTAATTTTAATTATAAATCATTTGGTTAAGGGTTTACAATTTAGGGTTTAGGTATTTGAGTTTCAAATATATGTGAGATAAGGTTTAGGGTTTAGAATCTAATTGTGAAGGTAATTGAGGATAATTTTAGTTGATTGAATATATTTGTGACCATAATGTATTTTTGGGCATAATCTTAATGTTTTAGGGTGAATAAGTGTAGACACCAAAAATTTGCACATTGTAATTCTGAACGTCAAAATACCCCTTGGACCACCTTAGGTCCCCCTTAGGACCATTTGACCCTTCAACCCTTGACAAACTTAGCTCATAGTCAGTTTAACTTAACTAGCTCAACCTAGCCTTTTAACCCTTTAGAACTTGATCACTGATGATCAGGATAACCGTTGATGATCACCCTAACCTCTGATGGTCAGGGTGGACCTCCCTAACCAAGAACATGCAGACTACTTGCTTTGTTTTTTAATTATAACTTATCTAAATCTTGTTACAAGCCATTACATAGATGTATTAATTTTGAAAATCCCAATTCACGTGCTATTGCAACTCTCTCACCTTGCCTATAAGAGAGAGGAGTAAAGAGGTGAAAATCCATCTACAAACATATGAAAACATCTATGAATATAAAATTCTTATCAATATCTTGTGAATCCAAGAGTTTTTACTTGTAGGTCAATTACCATCAATAATCTAGTAATCATATCAGGGAGTCAATTTGCCACTACCTCTCCACCAAGCCTTTAGGTACCATTACTCTATTGAAATCAAGCTAGATTCCACCAATAGACCAACTTCCTCAACCATCCACCCAACCATCTTTTGGTAAGACAAGTACTTATTTCTTAGTATTCATTTACTTTGTTTCTATTTTATAGTCAGTCTAGACCTAACCTATCTCTTAGAATCCATATTTTAGATCTCATCAACCAATATTATATCAACCTAGATCTAGACACAGTAACCATCGATGGCTAACTCAACCATCGATGGTTTGCTCAACCACCGATAGTCAACTTGACTGCTAATGGTCATCTTAACCATTGATGGTCATCCCAATTATCGATGGTCAGTATGGCACCAAAAATTAGAAAGCTAATTTCACCGACGTACACCCAATCAAACCTAATGAAGTTGAAAAGGAGGGGATCATTGGTAGACTTGACCTAAAATCTATTTGTAATGCCCTTAATAGGCCAAATTAGGTCAAGGACAAGAAATTTGGATCAATTATGCCAATCCACCCAAATTGTACCCACAAATCCTCTTTACACATAACATATAAATTTAACATAATGCAATAACAATTATGACAACTAAATGTATGGCTTCCTTACTTCAAGTGTTGAAGGTGGTTTAGAGGTTTGGATAGGTCTATGAGAGGAGATATGGCCAAAACTCAGTCCCAAAGAAGCCTAAAACCCTAGTGGGATAGGTCTATAATAGAGTGTAGCTGTTAAGCCTAGTCCTTGAAGCCAACAAGGGGTAGTCAGTGGATAAGGTAGAAGAGTGGAGTTTAAAATTGTGAGAAAAATTATTTGATATTGAAATAAGTATGATAAGCATGAGAGTGGGGCCAAGAGTGAGCAAGGTCTCAAGGGAAAGGAGCATATTTAAGAACATGAATTAGGCCTACTAGGCCTTATATCCCTATTTGGGCAAAAATGAAAGATAGGTACAATGAAGAGTTGGGACCTTAAAAGAAGGTTGGTTAGCATGTTAGAGGATAGGGTATGAGGTTGGAAGCTATTAGAGTTGAATCTAAGTGCATATAGATAAGGTATATGATAATAGGCTTAGAAAAACCTAGAAGGTACATTGAGAGAGTGAGACAAGATTAATTGCAAAAGGAGAGTGGAGATTATAGAGTGACTTGAACTTGAGAGGTGACTAAGGTGAATATTAAAACCCTAAAGAAGCATAAGAGTGAACTGGTGTTGATATGAAGAGAGTCTAGTGGGGAAGTCCATGAACCTAGTGAAAAAGAGTAAGGACAAAGCATTGAGCTAGGTGAGTTTAGGATCGGCATTGAAATCATAGGTATCAGAGGTAGATGTTTTGTAGAGGTTAGTAGATGATCATATTTTACTTACACCAAAACTTATTAGTCTTGTAAGACCAATCCAAGAGTATAGAGTATGAAAGATTGTAAATAATTTTTTTTGAAAGAGTATGAAAGATAGTCAAAATTAGAAAAAAAATTGAACAATATATTAACATAATTATAAGTAAATTTTCCATGCATTTTAATAACATTCTATAGACTAAAATGTTTAAAAATTAAAATTTTGAACAATATGTATATATATTATATCCATAAAATTCATAAGGCATACAAAATGTGAACATAATACAATATCTAAGGTCAATACCATATAGGCATATACAATATGCCAAACAACTATACATCAAGCCATATATCCATATAACAAAATGTCATGAGACATGATCTCCTAATCATCAAAATGCATCGCTCTCTTTTCCTTTCTTGTCAAAGCCCCTTCCCTAGGTGCCTTAAGATTAGTGTAGGTTAGATAGGCACCATGTTACACTAATGTCCCCATTTGTGAGTTAGTATCCTTCTAGTCTAAATTGTGTGCAACTATATTTCTAAGTCTCTATTTTCCCACTATGTTTATATGTGTCTGATTTTTTGTAATTGAGCCTATGTGCTGAAAAATTTACTATAAGTGCAATATATGAGTTTGATCTCTATGATAAACCCCTATGAATGTCCCTCTTTTAAGGGGATTTGTTAAACCTATTGGCCATTTTTGGCCCACATACCAAAATTTTACCTAAGTGTGAGAAGATCGACATTCAAGAAAAAGTGGCAAGTTGAGAGCAACTTCTATCTTCCAGGAGTAGACAATAGATAGTTGTAGGTTCTTGGAAGGAGAAGGCTTCAAAATTTAATAAGTAAAAGACTTCGAGCTTTCTCTCAGAAGACTTCAAGCTTTCTCTTAGAAGACTTTGAGATTTCTCTCAGAAGACTTTAGGTTTGTCAAGTAGGAAGAGTTCAGGCTTGTGAAGGCACACTACTTATTTCACTTTATAAGTTCCAAGTAATATCCAAAGTAAGTAGTGTCATTTGAGAAGCCCAAATTGGTCTTGGTTAGTTCTTTTCAGGTTCTTTCAACAAGAAGACTTCAAGTTTGTGGGGCTGCCTTGCTTAAAAGGTGAAGTAAGTTGCAAGCAGTCAGAAACCCAAAATAAGTAAAGGGACATGACAAACTCGAGCTAGTATTGGGTGGCGGTTCATGGGTTCTTCAAGAGGCAAGTCTTCAAGTTTTTTGAGGTGAAATACTTAAATTATTTTTTTAAGTCATAATCAGTGAAAAACCTGAAGTAAGGAACTAAGAAGTTTATTGCAAGGAGTCAAAAGCCCAAAGGAATGAGTAAAATCGATAGTTCCAAAAGGAAAATTATGGAAAATAGTCCATGAAAAGAAAATGGCCATGGAACATTAAGGTCAATGGTCAACAAATTCAAAGGGGTAATTAGTCAAGGACAAGTGACATAAGTGTATACAACTCACTTCTAGAACATGCAAAGTGGTCAAACAGGGATTAGACGCATCTAAGTGGAGAAATGAACATGATAGGACCGATTGAGATAGTTAAAGTTACAATAAAGAACACACCAAACTTTAATGTAAAGATAAAAACACTCAGACTTAGCAGAGACATGCAACCACCACTGGTATGGCTCGCTCAATTCTAAGCAGGATACTTGAATGCGTAAGGGGCTTGAGTAGCTTGACAGTGATCTTAGGTGATCTATTTCATGGTTAAAAAATTCACAACAATAGTGGCTTCAATAACCAATGACTTCTTCTCCCCTTTTTTTTGTTCTCTCAAGCAAGTCCCTCTTCTCTCTTGTCCCCTTCTTATATATATATGGGCTTTCAAGCCATTGTAATGGTTCCCAGTTTTTTAGATTTTGTTTTATCTTTCTAGGAGATGGGACATTCTTTGAGATATTATAAAATATGCTCAGCTTGATTAAGCTTGACTCTATCAAGCACTTGTAAGAACTACCTCTTGATGCAATAAAAGGAATTTCTTTGCCTATCTCTTGCCTTGGATTCATTTCTGTTGAGTTGTTTACTATGGTAATACGTGAAGGAGAATCTTTCTCATCCATGGTCCTCCTTTTTGGCCTTATTTAGGGTGTTTTCAAGGTTGTTCATAGGCCTGGTTTAGTGTTCTTTCTACCATTGATGTGAGCTTTCAGTGAGTCATAGAACTCCTCTTTGTTTTCATTCATTTCCTCCAAAACCTTATCCATGAAATACTAATGCAACCAGCGCGATCTTGAGATTGTGAAAGTTAGTATTGTCCTCTACATAATCAGTGTCGGTTCAAGTTGGTGATATTTTCCCTTTTAGCTTTGGTGCATCACCTAGTTAGCTTTCTTATGAGCCCTTATCCCCTTTCTAACCCTTTTCCCTATGACTAATTAGTTTAAATTTTAGTTTAGGTGAGCATCAAAGAGGAACCGGCCTACTCCAGAGGTTCAACCTCACTATAGGATATCCACAGCTTGAGGTTTTTCTCATGCTTGTAGTTGGAAGTGAGAGAGCAAGAACTATCCTCAAAAGACAAAGCTCTGTAAAATTTGTGTTAACTAGAGCATTTATGATAATTGCATGATAATCCAATATAATGTGCATACATAATATCAAAATGTAATATGATCTAAGCATAAGTATGTAATGTAATATGTATATCATGTCTAGCATTCAAAAGGGTGTCAAGATATATGTAATCATATATATAACAACAAATCTAAGTAAATCTGGGTAGCTACCTAGGGGGATGGGGCATGATGTCCATCACTACACCCAAGTAGAAAGGGTAGATGCATGAGGTCCTTCATGACATAAAAAATTAGTGTGTGTAACAAGCAAAGACAAGTGTCATGGCCACGACACAAAAAAGAAAACATACATACAAAACACATGAGGTACACAAAGTAGGACAAGGGGCCACAATACAAGGGACATGGGCACATGCCACTAAATCTGAGCAAACAAGACAATCAAGGACATGTTTAAATGTTCACATACGTAAGAAACAAGCAAGTTAGCTTAGAGCCACATAAAAGGACATGTTCAAATGTTTGCATACATAATTAGGAAGGCACACAAAAGGACATGTTCTAAATTATATTCCTAATCTTATCTTGACTCATGACAATTCCTTCCTCAATGGCCCTATTTCAATGGAGGAACTAGATCAAGTTGTTGTTATGATGAAAAATGATAAAACTCCTAGCCCATATGGATTTCCTATTGAGTTCTTTCAAGTTTTTGGGACATTGTCAAAGATAACATTTTAGAGGCTTCAGAGGAACTGGGTACTTCAAAACAAATGTTAAAAGTTCTTAATAATACTTTTATTGCTCTAATTCCTGAGAAGGATCAAGTTTTGAATTCTTTTGATGTCTAACCCATAACTCTTTGTAAAACTACCTACAAGATTTTTTCAAAAAATATTGTTGAGAGACTTAAAAGATTCATTACTTCCATCATTTTTCTTGAATAAGGGGGTTTTGTTCAGGGATGCCAAATAATTGATGGTATTTTGATTGTCCAGGAATACATTCACTATATGCATGTTAATAAGCAAAGTTTTATGTTCATGAAGCTTGATCTTTCTAAGGCTCATGACAGAGTTTATTGGAAATTTATGGTAGATATCTTAAAAGACTTTGGTTTTGATGATAATTGGATCCAATGGGTCATGTCTTGTTATTCCTCTCCTTAGTTTTCAGTGATTATTAATGGTTTTCCCTTAGATAGTTTTCATTCTAAGCGAGGTATTCATCAAGGTGATCCTCTTTTCCCATATCTCTTTCTCATTCTGGCAAAAGGATTGGGTAGGTTTTTACATCTCAAGTGTTTTGGTTTTCTTTACGGATTTCACATAGTGCAAGGTATGGATCGAATTTATCATCTTCATTTTGTGGATGACACTTGTTTGATGAGAAAGGCCGCTTTAGAAAAATCTTTAGATATTAGGCAAGCTCTTAACATTTATATCATTAATTCAAATCAAATTTTGAACAATCATAAATCTCAAGTTTTCTTTTTCCATACCAACCCTCATTTTTAGGATCAAATTGCTAATATTCTTCATTTCCGAATTACCTCTCCTCCTTTCAAATATTTGGGTATCCCTATTTCCCATATTTTCTTGGGGAAAAAATACTAGAAGAGTGTGTTGTAATCTATTTAGTGTTATATTAATCATTGGACTCATAGATACCTTTCTTGGGCAGGTCATATAGTGCTTCTTAAAACCTTGATTCAAACTCTCTTAGTTTATGTATTTATGGTTCTTGATGCCCCAAAAGGCATTCTTCATGATCTAGACTGGAAGATGAGAGAGTTTCCATCGAAAGGAAATCCAGAGAAAAAGAAATGGCATTTGGTTAATTGGGATAAAATATGTCAACCTAAAGACCATGGTGGTTTAGGTTTGCAATCCTCCCTCAATAATATAACACTTGTTGCTAAATTATACTAGAGGTGGTGTGTGGAGGAACATTCATGCTTTATGGGGAAAAATTCTTAAGCTTAAGTACTTCCATCTAGATAATTATTCTTTTATCCCTAAGATGTCAACACTTGGTAAGGGGTCTCAGATATGGAGAATAATGAAATTAGGAAGTAATCTTATTAAAGCTGGCCTTTTCTAGATTGTAGGAAAGGGTGACTTGAATCTTTTCTAAGAAGATGCTTGGGATCAACATAACCCTCTTTGTGTGGAATTTTATAATATTTTGGAATTAAAATATAAATTTTTTGAAGTAGGTTAGAGTCATGTATCTGATTTTTAGTATGCAGTCATGAAGGATAGAGTGAAAGTTTGGAAATGGAAACCTAAATTTCTTTGGCCTAGTTAACAATTCCCTCATCTCAGTGACCGATTAGTTAGTATTCTTGTTCCTTAGAAAGTCTTGTTGGATAGACATTCATATTTCCTTGGATGGGATTTACATGGTTTTGGATGATACACAATGCAAACTAGTTATAAAACTCTTTTAGCTGAAAACTTAGAAGTTAAGAATTCTAACCTTTGGAATCGAGTTTGGCATCCAAAATGCTGGCGTAAGGTGAATATTTTCATGTGGCTTGCAACTCTAGACAAATTTCTTCATCAGGATAATATTCAAAAAAGAGGGGATTTTGATCCAAATAGATGTATCATGTGCCTTCAAGATGAGGAGTTTGGGCGACATCTTTTAGATTTACCCTTTGTTACTTCCCTTCATCATTTATGGTGTGATTTGATAGGAACTTCTTAGAAAAATTATGACTCTATCCAAAACTTTCTAGTGAATCAGATAAGACCTTCTTTGAAGCTAAATGCCCTTAATTTGTTACACGATATTGGATTTGGTTTAATCTGTTAGAATATTTGGTGGGAATGAAATCAAAGGATTTTCAATTATACAACCAAACATATAAATCAAGTTTGGGGTAGACTAATGGACAATTCAAAAGGAATTTGTAAAATTTGGTTCAAAATTTTCAAATGAGTTCTTGATGGGAATTCAAAGTCTTAATGAGACTTGGTATCTCTGGGCCATCTCCCTCTTCTGCATCTTTCAATAGTCATCAACATCATCAACCCATTAAATGGGTCTGTCCTCCACTTGGCTTGGTTAAAATTAATGTTGATGGAGCTTCAAAAGACAATCCTAGAAATACTGGTATGGGAGGTGTTTGTTGTGATCATCATGACAATGTTAAATTTTGGTTTGTTGTTAGTCTTGGTATTGCTTCTAATAACTATGTTGAGGCTACGGCCATTCGCCAAGCTCTTCTAATAGCTAGGTCAAAGCACCTTACTGATATTATTTTGGAATCTAATTCTAAAATTTTGGTTGATCAATTCAACAAAAAGTCTTGCTCTTAATTCCAACAGTGGCAGTTGAATGAGTGTAAGAAAAACATCAACATTCTTTTTCAAGGTTTTAAGGGTATTCAATGGAACCATACTAGAAGGGAAGGGAAGTAGGTTGTTGACTTTATGCCTAAATTAAAATCTAATTGGCATAACATCGAGCTAGATATTGGAGTTAATCAAGAAGAACCTATTTGAGATCTGAACAAAACTTTTAATAAATTCATGAATGATGACTTAACTCTTTATATGGACTTTTGACCCCCATTTATTGTTCTTTGATATTTCTCTATATACTTTTGGTAGTGGGTCAAATACTTATATGTTGTGTATGGGTATGAGAGGTTCTTACTCCTCTACTAAGTGTCTTCATTCAATGCTTTTTGATCTTCTTAGTTTTTTTTTATTTGGTTTGCAAGTATCTTTTTGAAATTTGTTGACCCCATTTGTAATATATATTTTATCTTTAATTTAAAATATATACATACCTTCCTTATTTCAATATTTTATATTATTTTAACATTTTAAAATGGTTTAATTTTTTAATTAAATAATTTGAGTTGTAACTAGTTGTATATATTTATTTGGTTTCACAAAAATTTAGTCACAAACTTAAATCCATTTTGACCAGTAGTGATTGATGTTGTTTCGAACATGAAAGTATTTGTACTAAAAATTAATTACATCCATTTAACTGGTAATGATTGTGGTTATTTCAAATAAAGAGTTAGCAATTGTATTGACTAACTACCTTGTCATATAATCACTAGATTAATCAATGTAAAAAATTCAAAGTAACTTTTAGATAACTGAAAGTCTAACTAAAATTTCCATAAATAAATTACAAACTTTTAGTTTTAATAGTTTTTCAAATATTTCAATTATCTTTTTCAATAATTTTTTTTTTAAAATATCTAAAATAAAATATTTGATTTTATTATATGGTAAATTGTTTTACATATATATTTAATATAGAGTTGACAAAAATTGGAAGTGGCTTTTGGTTATAGAAGAGTTTAATTAAATTTTATTTTATAATTTTAGGATTTAATTAGTTGAGAGACATTCTACAATGATATTCTGGGGGTGGTGGTGTGTTGTAATGGAGTGAGTGTGTTTACTTTTAATTTCAATCTTAAATTTGGTGTGTCATTTTTTAAAAAATTCTATTTGAAAAAAATTGATTGACATTATTATAGCATACTAACTTTAATTAAAAATATATTTTCATAAAGAAATATTTTTCAAATTAAACCCTTACCAACATTATTATACCATAATATTTTTTATTTAAAAATATAATTTTATATGCAAACACTATTACAAATTAAGAACTTAAAATAAATATATTAAATTGGATTAAAATAAATATATTAAATTGGATGCCATAACTAGGAACAAGATTTACTACAATGTTGTCAAACTCATTGAGTTTAATATTAATGGCTGAATTCTTAGCAATAAAAATAAAGATATTCACTTCTTGGTAGTATGGGCCATTCATTGTTGATGAACAATAGCCTTTGTTGAGGATGTTAGATTGTGTTGCAATTAGATGTTACTATTTCTATTATACAAAACATAAGCATGGTATACATGCACAACAACATAAGGGCACTAGCCCTACTCGATGGCTTTGCAAACTCCATTCCCTTCGAAAAAATAAAACAAAAAAAACAAGCTGCAAGAAAAGTAAGATGACAACGTAAATTGTATTTATATTGGGAGGAGTGCATATAATAAACGTAAACGCTTATACTTTATGTGACCTTTGTCCATGCTTTACCTTTCTTTGCCTATGGTTTTGGGGAATCAATTTTTTTCTTTCTTTTTCTAACTATATTGGTTATCATCCAAAATTTTTTTCTTAAAATTTATTTTATTGTTTGATTTGTATTGTTTAAGTGACAATGTAAATTAATTACCTTATTGATATATTCAAGATGTTTATCTAATTTGAGTTAATGTAGTATGGATAAATAAACTAGTATAGATATCTTAAATATATTTATCTAAAATACATCGAGATATATCAATCTCAAGGTGCCTATATTGTGATATACATTAGATAGGCACCTCAAGATTGATATCTCTTGACATATTTTAAATAAATGTATTTAAGATATCTATGGTAGTAGTACCCGCAGATGTGGTATGCACATTTAACAATAAATACTAATTAATGCATCATTTTTTATTCATCTGAATAAGAAATATATATCACATTCAATGATAATTAAAGAAAATAATCTCATATAAATCGAAATTTGAAAATAAGTATAATATATGTGATATTAAACATGTAACATTATTGTAGTTCTAAGGACTTGAGTCTCTCTTCCTCAGATTTCCATTTGGAAAGTTGTTTTCCATTTTTCAACTTCTTATATCTGTCATATGAAAATGGAGACCAAATTTTGAGTCCTTGCAAATATTTTACACGTGAGATGGCCACAAATGTTAACCCTGGTCTTTTTGTATGCCCTATATCAATTATTACTTTAGAAAGAGTCAATCCTTGTGGTTTATGTATGGATAATCCCCAAGCCAATCTTAAAGGTAGTTGTCATGTTTGTCCCCTTTGTATTGGTGTAATTGGAATTGTATGCGGAGTTGTATCTACAAATGGCATTCTAGAGCAACTATAAAATTCCACCATAACATATGTAGGTGGCTCTAGTGGGAACTTCCAGGTTTGTATACTATACTTCAAATATATCCTAGAGATCCATTTACAAGTCATGCTTCTGTCCATAGATTAGAGGTTAACATCACCCTTGTATCCTTAGCTATTAATAACTCCACATCTAATCATCGTTCTGACCTCCTGATGGATTGGTACGACCTATTTTAGTTACAATTCTTTGTGCAATCAATCTTTTTAATGATTTTAATTTCATTCTATTATGATTTTTCACATTATCATTTGTTGCAAATAAATGAATAGCATTTTCAAAATCTTTTTTGATGCTTGGGTGTAATACACTATTTGTCATGGACATTAATAGTTTCTAATCATCAATAGTCGGATGTGCATCTCTAAGATTTGTGAGTAGTTATCAAAACATTTTTTGGTCATCACTTTATCCTTGTCTAAATACCTTATCTAGAGTAACAACTATTTTTAATTCTTTCCATAATATTTTTTCGTGTCCTTTACTATTATACAGTGCTTTATCACTCAAAGGAGGTAGTTGGTCCAAATCTTTTACTAAAATGATTGATCTACCTCCAAAACTCATGTTTGCATTTTCTGAAAATGCTTGATGAAGTTATATATCTATGTTCTGTAACATTTTTTCCCCAATGAATCTCATTTCATCAATCAATATGTATTTTATATGATGTATTTCTTATTGAAAACTTATGAGTCTTATCCCTTTTAATTCATAAAAGTCTACGATTGGGATTCACAATGTTGAGTGGATTGTCAAAGCACTAATATTAAATGTTGCAACTCCAGTTGGTGCAAGTAATAAAAGTGGAAAATGTTGCATAGTTGATGATTCATTTTAAAAAGCTTCACAAATGGCACCAATTAGATGTGATTTTCATGTTCTTATTGTTCCTTGAATTATCATGCATAGTGGTGCGACATTATGAGTCTGAAGAAAATGTCTCATGATTATATCAAGTGCCTTTTTTTGTTTGGCACTTAAGTTTCCATATGAAATATTACTTGTTATATCATCTGGTATGAGTAACCCATTGTCTTTCATTGTGCTTATGAATTTTATAGCTGAAGTTGTGTATTCTTCTCCTTTATATTCATGATTCTATGGTGTTTGTCTATCACTATCTCTTCTACCCAACATATCTAATTCTGATACTTCCATAATTTGCCTACGATGTAGCCTTGATATGATTTCCCACTCATGTTCCATTGTATTTTGATGAATGGCTTGAACATGATCACATTCAGCATCACTTTGATTTTCATGGTCATCTGTCATAGCCCTCCACTCCACATGCCAAGGATTGTAATTAAATAACTCCCTGTTTGATGTTATTATATCATCATCAAGTCAGATCTCTTTCTATATTATGAAATGGCTTGTAAAATAATAACTCTAAACAATATAAATCAACCCATTTTGTTGATTCCCACACTGGTACTATAGTTAACCTTGGGAATACTCTCATAATAGTTGCCACATTCCTGGCCTCCCATTTATTATCTCGCCTTCGCTTGGGATTCTATGACCATGATCTAGTTGTCTCTATAAGTGAAAAACTTTCCATTTCATAAGGTTTGTTCATGTATCCATCAATGAAAGATTTTAAGGGTTTTTCATTTTTTGGTTTTATAGTATGTGTCATCGGTTTGAACACTTCGCATGAAATATTCAAAGTGACAAACACTCTATTACTCTCCACCAATGAAAGCTCCAACAACATATGACATGTCTCATGTGCCCCAATGTCTCTTTCGATAAGGTTTTATTGTTAGGAGTTTTCTATATGCTCTAGATGCTAATTCATTAGTATTTTCAATGTTTTCAAGTTGTATTAACATTTGATGATAAGTTTCAAAACTCTTCACAACTTTTACTGCATATTTTGAAATGTAATTGATTCCCACATGTTTTGAAAGCACAGGTTGCCAATCTATATTTGCTCTCCACAATTAAAGTATGTTTTGGTTATGTGTATTTACATGATCATCATTTCTTGTAGGCTCATTTTTTATCTCCTATTTCTAGGTCTTGAAATAATTTTGATCCATTCATATTCAATGGCCATGGTGAATTGTATCTATAAAAATAATAAAAAAATAGTTTATGTAAGCACATTATGCTATATTTATATATAGAAAAAATGAAATCAATCTCAATACTATAGAAAAAATGAACATTTGAATATCTTACCTACAAACCATCTTTCTTCTTTTATTACATAGGCAAGTACCCTCTCTACACATTGTATGACGCTCTACATAATCAAGTAGCTCTTCATAGTCATGGTCAAGATCCACTTGTGCCAATTGATGTGTATTTTGAAGACATGGATGTTGCATAAAATTCTGTAATACCTATATTACATTATATATAAAAATTTATCTTTTATTAAGAGATATCTTAATTATTATTTAAAACTTATATATGAAAAATATTAATAACATACATGTATGTTTCATTGATGTGGATCTCCATGCAGATTTCAGGCATGGACAATAGAATCAAAGTATTTTTGAGAATTTTAAAGATCATGATTGTTTGTACAATCAAGGTTCTCCATGTTTGGTGCTCCCTCCAACCGTATGAACCCATGTACATGTGGTAAACCTTTATGTTACATTCATATCTAGAACAATGCTCTTTCACTTTCATGCCTTTTTATAATATCTCCTTTCAAAAAATTGTATGTCACAAGTGCATGTAATATACCACTATATGAAGATAATCAATAATATTCTATTGATGCCATATTTGTGATTCTTGGGGATTGGTTTGTGGTGTTCCTAGCATTAGCACATGCAGATTGGGCCAATACATATCAGTTGCACTCAACGTGAAGAAAATTGTTGGTGTTCCAATTTGATACAACATGTCACTTAATTTTGCATAGCATTTTTCCCAATAAGATGTTGTACACCTTAATGTGGTACCAAAACACATCATATGATCAGCTAGATGAGAGTGTGGCACACTATCCATATGCTCACATAATTCATTGATGGCTATTGGCATGTCTTGCAGACTCTTTTTCAAAAACACTGTAGATGAATTTTGTGCATGATGTCTCATAATCATATTCATCATGTAATATATGAATTGTGGGTGTTGTCCGAAATGGTGATCCCTGTATCAAATCAAATGTTTAACAAATTCATGTAGATGTACTCATTTCATTCTTGGTTCTAAATAATCATATCTTCTATCTAGAAACAATGTGGGGAAGGCCATATCAATTAACCCTTCTGTGACATACTCATTTATAGGGGATGTACCATTTCATGGCCAATACATCATATCTGTAGGTTCTGCATTAAGATTATTCACCCATGCATGGATCAATTCCATCTATCTCATGGAATTTAGGGGTTTAGAGGACATTAAAATCATGTGATTGATGATATTTACTTCATCCATTTCCATCATCAGACCCTAAAATACAATTCATTCACATCTGAATCAAACTCCATTTGTACAGAGTTCAATTGGTCAAAGATATTTTTCTCAGAATTGGGTGGAAGTTCAATAATTGCATTTTCATCGATCAGAACATCTCTATAGAACTTATCATGTTATATTTTATATTTTAGTTCCCTATATACTCTCTCTATATTAATTGTAAAATTGTAATTTGTTCCACATTGATCTCTTACTTGAACAATAATGATCAACAAATATTTTATCTGATGTGGTAAAACCTTAGAAATTTCTTTCACTTCTTGTGGAAAACTAATTGTATGTCCTTTATATTTATATTGACCTCCAATTGCATGTGTGACTTGAAGGATTGGATTGAATTGTGCTATCAACATATCTTCTACTTGAGTTAAGCATGCAAGTTCTGGTGGATGTGGACCAAGATTCATATTGTTTGATGTTGAAAATCGATGATCATTGTTCTCTTGTCAACATCTATGGCAAATTGGATCTTCAGGTGCTCGAGAGATATTTATGTTGGGGTAACTTTCTTGAAAAATATAACACATACTTGGTGAAGCCAATTTTTCTAGACGATGATGAAATATGATCTATAATGTCTTCAAATCTACCTTGACATTTCCACTATTATTATGTGTATTTTTTATATTATTTTCAGCATTGTTATCCATGACATTTATTTCTCTATTATCTTGTGTGTCTAACACACGTTATATGGTCATGGATTTCACTTATTCAGATTTAGCATCGGTATTAGCATTCATTCAACAATGTCTTTGAATTGATTCATGATTACGTTCTTATAGTTGGTTTATTTCTTCAACTGTAAATTGATGTGAATGCATTTCTCTTTGAATTCTTCCTCTTAATCTTTGTTGATCATCTTGCGATGTTCGTTCATAGTTTTCTATCATTTCATGGGCATGTTGTCTCATTTTTGCTTCTAACTCTACAACTGGCATTTCAACCCTACATTTTGCATGTCTTTCTCTTTCATTCTCATGATGTTGTTGTCTTTGTCCATCTGTCATTTTTTCATGTTATTGTCTTCGATATTATCGATCATATTCTCTTTGATATTGTCTTTGCTGCTCTTCAGTTTCAAAATTCATTTATGGGCAAGCCATACCTATAAAAAAATAGACAAAAAACATTCAAACTTTTATCTAAGAATTTTAAAATACAATAGACCTAACTAATCAGTAAATAATGAAAATAATCTATCCATAAATTTTATATATATATATATATATATATAATTATGTATAATTCTATTTTAATTTTTTATAGAATTTCACCATCATAAAAAAATATTTAAATGTATTTTATTAAGTTTTATCTTTATAAAATGGAACATGAAAATAAAAATTAAATTTATTACAAATTTATAAATACATTTTTCATGTTATATTATTTAAATTTTACTTAAAATTCACACATAGTAAAAAGAAAAATAAATTTAAATAAAAAACTAACCTAAACCATAAAACTACAGGCATTTAAATTATAGACATTTCCCCCCCTCCCTTTAAGTGAATATCATATGATTTAATATAAATAGTTTCCAAAATAATGATACTTTAAAATACCCTATGACATCTCTTTGTGAAAATATCTAACTTAAATCCCAAGATAGATGTACGGGGAAAAAACCTAAAATGATGATATTTAAATGCAATGAACAAAAAAATCAATAAACCACTTTTGTCATACCTGCATTGAAAGAAATAGCGACAGAGGGAGCTGAAAGAAATAGCAGTGGTAGAAGCAACTTGCAGGCGGATGACTGGGAAGATAAAGAATGTTTTGAGCAGAGAGAAAACTCTCCAAAATATATGTTTATATTGCAAAATATATATGGTTCATGATTCAAATATTTGATCGCTATTTTTTTCCTTTACTTTGTTGTATACTTATATATTTTTGTTGAATTTTTTCTCATATATATACATTTATTTTCAAATGACATATGAGTTCATATATATATCTTTTTGTGTCGACTAATTTTTTTATTTTTATTGATCTGTCAGCTCATAAAAAATAAAAGTGAACAACTCATGTCATTACATTCTATCACTGCCACTATAGGTTACGCCTCTTGATGCATGCAGATTGGGCCAATACGTATCAGCTGCACTCAATGTGAACAAAATTATTATTGTTTCAATTTGATGCAACATATCACTTAATTTTACATGACTTTTTCCCCAATAAGACCTTGTACCCTTTAATGTGGTACCAAAATGCATCAAACAATCAGCTAGATGAGAATGTGACACACTGTCCATATGCTCACATAATTCATTGATGGTGATTGGCATGTCTTGCAAACTCTTTTTCACAAACACTACAGATGAATTTTGTGTATGATGTCTCGTAATCCTATTCATCATGTAATATCTAAATCATGGGTATCATCCAAAATAGTGATCCTTGTATCGAATCAAATGTTTAACAAATTCATGTAGATATACTCATTTCATTCTTGGTTCTAACCAATCACATCTTCCATATGGAAATAATGTGGGGAAATCCATATCAATTAACCCTTTTGTGACATACTCATTTATAGGGGATGTACCAATTCTTGGCCAATCCATTAGATCTCCAGGTTATGCATTAGGATTATTCACCCATGCATGGATCAATTCCATCTCTCTTGTGGCATTTGGGTGTTTAGAGGCCATTGAATTCATGTGATTGATGATATTTACTTCATCAATTTCCATCATTGGACCCTAAAATACATACTCATTCACATCTAAATCAAACTCCATATGTACAGAGCTTAATTGGTCAAATATATTTTTCTCAGAATTGGTGGAAGTTCTATAAGTGCATTTTCATCAATCTGAACATTTTATAGAACTTGTCATGTTCTATTTTATATTTTAGCTCCCTATATACTCTCTCTATTAATTGAAAAATTGTAATTTATTCTGTGTTGATCTCTTCTTTGAACAACAATGATTGGCAAATCTTTTATCTAATATGGTAAAAGCTTAGCAATTTCTTTCACTTCTTATGGAAAATTGATTGTATGTCCTTTATATTTATATTGACCTCCAGTTTCATGTGTGACTTGAAGGATTGGATTGACTCGTGCTATCAACATCTCTTCTACTTGGGTTAAGCATGTAAGTTCTAGTGGCTGTGGACCAGGATCCATATTGTTCAATGTTGAAAATTGATGATCATTTTTCTCTCATTGACATCTACGGCAAATTGGACCTTCAGGTGTTCGAGAGGTATTTATGTCAGGGTAATGTTCTTGACGAATATAATACATACTTGGTGAAGCCAATTTTTCTAGATGATGATGAAATATGATCTGTAATGTCTTCAAATTTATCTCAACATTTCCACTATTATCATGTGTATTTTGTATATTATTTTCAGCATTGTTTTCCATGATATTTCTTTCTCTATTATCTGGCATGTCTAACGCAAGTTCTATGGTCATAGAATTCACTTATTCAAAGTTAGCATCGGTATTAACATTCATTCGATGATGTCTTTGAACTGATTCATGATTACGTTCCCATAGTTCATTTCTTTCTTCCACTGTAAATTGATTCGATTGCATTTCTCTTTGAATTCTTCTTAATATTTGTTGATCATCTTGTGATGTTCATTCATTGTATGCTATCATTTCTTAATAATTGTTGATCATCTTGTGATGTTCATTCATGGTATGCTATCATTTCTTTGGCATGTTGTCTCATTTTTGTTTCTATGTCTTCAACTGGCATTTTAGCCATACATTTTACACGTCTTTCTTCTTCATTCTCATTATGTTGTTTTCTTTGTTCATCTGTCATTTGTTCACATTGTTATCTTTGATATTTTCTTCGTTGTTCTTCAGTTTCAAAATTCATTCACGAGTGACCCATACCTATAAAAAATAGACTTAAAACATTCAAACTTTTATCTAATAATTTTAAAATACAATAGACCTAATTAATCAGTAAATAATGAAAATAATTTATCCATGAATTTAAAAAAATATATATCAAGTATTAATAATTATGTAATACATGTATAATTCTATTTTAATTTTTTAATTTTAAATAGAATTTTACCATCTTAAGAAAATATTTAGATGAGTTTTATCTTTATAAAATGAACACATAAAAATAAAAATTAAATTTATTACAAATTCATAAAAACATTTTTCATATTCTATTATTTTAATTTTATTTAAAATTCACACATAGTAAAAATAAAAATAAATTTAAATAAAAAAACTAACCTAAACCATAAAACTACAAACATTTAAACTATAGACATTTATCCCCCATCCCTTTAAGTGAATATCATATAATTCAATATAAATAGTTTCCAAAACAATGATACTTTAAACAACCCTATGACATCTCTCCATGAAAATGGCTAACTTAAAGCCCAAGATAGATGTACGAGGAAAAAAGCCTAAAATGATGATATTGAAATGCAATGAACAAAAAAATCAATAAACCACTTTTTTCATACCTACCCTAAAAGAAATAGTGGTGGAGGGGACTAAAAGAAATAGTGGCAACAAAAGCAACTGGCAGGTGGAGGAGTGGGTGGAGAAAGAATGTTTTGAGCATAGGGAAAACTCTCCAAAATATATGTTTATATTGCAGAATATATATTGTTCAGGATTCAGATATTCGATAGCTATTTCTTTTCCTTTGCTTTGTTGTATACTTATATATTTTTATTGAATTTTTTATCATATATATACATTTATTTTTTTGTGTTGGCTATTTTTTTATTTTTATTGATCTGTCAGCTCATAGAAAATAAAAGTTAACAACTCATGCCATTACACTCCATGGCAACCACTATAGGTTATGCCTCTCAACGTATACAAATCGAGCCAATACATATCAGTTGTACTTAATGTGAATAAAATTATTGGTGTTCCAATTTGATGTAACATGTCACTTAAATTTGCATGGCTTTTTGCCTAATAAGACCTTGTACCCCTCAATGTGGTACCAAAATGCATTAAATGATTAGCTAGATGAGAGTGAGGCACACTATCCATATGCTCACGTAATTCATTGATGGTGATTGGCATGTCTTGTAAACTCTTTTTCATAAACATTACAGATGAATTTTTTGCACAATGTCTCATAATCATATTCATCATGTATATCTGAATCATGGGTGTCGTCCAAAATGTTGATCCCTGTATCGAATCAAATGTTTAACAATTTCATGTAGATGTAATCATTTCATTATTGATTCTAACCAATCACATCTTCCATCTAGAAACAACATGGGGAAGGACATATTAATTAACACTTATGTGACATACTCATTTATAGGGGATGTACCAATTCCTGGCTAATCTATCATATCTCTAGGTTTTGCATTAAGATTATTCACCCATGCATGGATCAATTCCATCTCTTTCATGGCATATAGGGGTTTAGATTTCAATGAATTCATGTGATTGATGATATTTCCTTCATCCATTTCCTCATCAGACCCTAAAATACATACTTATTCACATCTGAATCAAATTCCATATATACAGAGTTCAATTGGTCAAAGATATTTTTCTTAGAATAGGGTGAAAGTTTGATAAGTACATTATCATCAATCTGAACATCTCTATAGAAATTTTCATGTTTTATTTTATATTTTAGTGCCCTATACTCTCTATTAGCTGTAAAATTTTAATTTGTTTCATGTTGATCTCTTCTTTGAATAACAATGATCGGCAAATCTTTTATCTAATGTGGTAAAACCTTAGCAATTTCTTTCACTTCTTGTGGAAAACTGATTGTATGTCATTTATATTTATATTGACCTCCAGTTTCATGTGTGACTTGAATGATTGGATTGACTCGTGCTATCAACATCTCTTCTACTTGGGTTAAGCATGCAAGTTTTGGTGGTTGTGGACCAAGATCCATATTATTCAATGCTAAAAATTGATGATCATTTTCCTCTTGTCGACATATATGGCAAATTGGACCTTTAGGTGCTCAAGAGATATTTATGCTAGGGTAACTTTCTTGACAAATATAACACATACTTGGCAAAGCTAATTTTTTAGATGATGACGAAATATGATTTGTAATGTTTTCAAATCTACCTCAACATTTCCACTAATATCATGTGTATTTTATATATTATTTTCCACATTGTTATCCATGGCATTTCTTTCTCTATTATCTGGTGTGTCTAACACACGTTCTATGGTCATGAAATTCACTCCTTTAGAGCTAGCATCGGTATTAACATTCATTTGATGATGTCTTTAAAGTGATTCATGATTATAGTTAGTTTCTTTCTTCCAATGTAAATTATTCGAATGCATTTCTCTTTAAATTCTTCTTAGTAATCTTTATTTATCATCTTGATATGTTCACTCATGGTATGCTATCATTTTTTGGGCATATTTTCTCATTTCTACTTCTAACTCTTCAATTGGAATTTCATCCCTACGTTGTCTCTCTTTCATTCTCATTCTATTGTTGTCTTTATTCATCTATCATTTGTTCATGTTGTTGTCTTTGATATTGTCGAGCATATTCTCTTTGATATTATCTTCATTGCTCTTTGGTTTCAAAATTCATATGTAGGTGAGCCATACTTATAAAAAATAGAAATAAAACATTCAAACTTTTATCTAATAATTTTAAAATACAATAGACCTAATTAATCAATAAATAATGAAAATAATTTATTCATATATATATATAACGTATTAATAATTATGTAATACATTTATAATTCTATTTTAATTTTTAAATTTTAAATAGAATGTTACCATCTTAAAAAAATATTTAAAGGAATTTTATCTTTATAAAATAGACACATGAAAATAAAAATTAAATTTATTACAAATTTATAAATACATTTTTCATATTCGATTATTTTAATTTTACTTAAAATTCACACATAGTAAAAATAAAAATAAGTTTAAATGAAAAAACTAAGATAAACCATAAAACTATGGACATTTAAACTATAGACATTATCCCCCCTCCCTTTAAGTGAATATCATATGATTTAATTTAAATAGTTTCTAAATCGATGATACTTTAAAAAATGTTATGAAATCTCTTCATGAAAATAACTAACTTAAAGCCCAAGATAGATGTAGAAGAAAAAAAACCCTAAAATGATGATATTTAAATGAAGCAAAAAAAATCAATAAACCAATTTTTTCATACTTGTGTTAAAAGAAATAGTGGCAGTAGAAGAAACTTGCAAGTGTATCACTGGGCAAAGAAATAATGTTTTGCATAGAGGGAAAACTCTCGAAAATATATGTTTATATTGCATAATATATATGATTCAAGATTCAAATATTCAATCACTATTTTTTTTCTTTGTTGTATACTTATATATTTTTATTGAATTTATATATATATATATATAGTGTTCACTAATTTTTTTTTTGATCTATCGGCTTATAAAAAATAAAAGTGAACAACTCACACCATTACACTCCATGGCTTCCATTTTAGGTTACGCATTTCAGCGCATGCAACTCTAGCCAATACATATCAATTGCACTCAGTGTGAATAAAATTATTAGTGTTCCAATTTGATGCAACATGTCACTTAATTTTGCATGACTTTTTTCCCAATAAGACCTTGTACTCCACAATATGGTACCAAAATGCATCAAATAATTAGCTAGATGAGAGTGTGACACACTCTCCATAAGATCACATAATTCATTGATGGTGATTGGCATGTCTTAAAGACTCTTTTTCACAAACACTGTAGATGAATTTTGTGCATGATGTCTCATAATCATATTCATCATGTAATAT
Source organism: Torreya grandis (assembly GCA_037957365.1). Taxonomy (NCBI): domain Eukaryota; kingdom Viridiplantae; phylum Streptophyta; class Pinopsida; order Cupressales; family Taxaceae; genus Torreya; species Torreya grandis. Next base: position 546,589 of record JARHVA010004809.1, read on the forward strand.
CTCAATTGCGGGTGTCGTCCAAAATGGTGATCCCTATATCAAATTAAATGTTTAACAAATTCATGTAGATGTACTCATTTCACTCTTAGTTATAACCAATCACATCTTCCATCTAGAAACAATTTGGGGAAGGCCATATAAATTAACCCTTCTGTGACATACTCATTTATAGGGGATGTACCAATTCCAAGCCAATTCATCAAATATGTAGTTTTTGCATTAGGATTATTAACCCATGCATTGATCAATTCCATCTATCTCATGGCATTTGGGGGTTTAGAGTCCATTGATTTTTTTTTATTGGTGATATTTACTTCATCCATTTCCATCATCAAACCCTGAAATACATACTCATTCACATCTGAATCAAACCCCATATGTACAGAGTTCAATCGGTCAAAGATATTTTTCTCAGAATTGGGTGGAAGTTCGATAAGTGCATTTTCATCAATTTGAACATCCCTATAGAACTTGTCATGTTCTATTTTATATTTTAGTGCCCTATATACTCTCTCTCTCTCTATTAACTATAAAATTATAATTCATTCCCCATTGATCTCTTCTTTGAATAAAAATGCTTGGCAAATCTTTTATCTGATGTGGTAAAATCATAGCAATCTCTTTCACTTCTTGTGGAAAATTGATTGTATGTCCTTTATATTTATATTGACCTCCAATTGTATGTGTGACTTGAAGGATTGGATTGAATCATGCTAACAACATATCTTCTACTTGGGTTAAGCATGAGAGTTCTGGTGGATGTGGACCAGGATCTCTATTGTTTGATGCTAAAAATTGATGATCATTTTTCTCTTGTCAGCATCTTTGGAAAATTAGACCTTCAAGTGCTCGAGAGATATTTATGCTAGGGTAAATTTCTTGAAAAATATAACACATACTTGGTGAAGCCAATTTTTCTAGACGATGATGAAATATGATATGTATTATCTTCAAATCTACCTCAACATTTCCACTATTATCATGTGTATTTTATATATTATTTTCAACATTGTTATCCATGAGATTTCTTTCTCTACTATCTGGCATGTCTAACACACATTCTATGGTCATGGAATTCACTTCTTCAGAGTTAGCATCGGTATTAGCATTCATTTGATGATGTCTTTGAACTGATTCATGATTATGTTTTTGTAGTTGGTTTCTTTCTTCCATTATAAATTGATTTGAATCCAATTCTCTTTGAATTCTTCTTCTTAATCTTTTTTGATCATCTTGTGATGTTTGTTTACAATATGCCATCATTTCTTGGGCTTGTTGTCTCATTTTTGCTTCTAACTCTTCAATTGGCATTTCAACCTTATGTTTTGCATGTCTTCTCTTTCATTCTCATTCTATTGTTGTTTTTGTTGATCTATCATTTATTCACGTTGTTGTCTTCAATATTGTTGAGCATATTCTCTTCGATATTGTCTTTATTGCTCCTTGATTTCAAAATTCATTCACACGCTAACCATGCCTATAAAAAATAGACATAAAACATTCAAACTTTTATCTAACAATTTTAAAATACATTAGATCTAATTAATTAGTAAATAATGAAAATAATTTATCCATAAATTATATATATATATATATATATATATATATATATATATATATATATATATATATATATATATATATATATATATATATATAATTAATAATTATGTAATACATGTATAATTCTATTTTAATTTTTTAATTTTAAATAGAATTTTACCATCTTAAAAAAATATTTAAATGAATTTTATTGACTTTTATCTTTATAAAATGGACACATGAAAATAAAAATTAAATTTATTACAAATTTATAAATATATTTTTCATATTCCATTATTTTAATTTTATTTAAAATTCACACATAGTAAAAATGAAATAACCTAAACCATAAAACTACAGACATCTAAACTATAGACATTTATCCCCCCTCCCTTTTAAGTGAATATCATATGATTTAATATAAATAGTTTCCAAAATGATGATACTTTAAAACACCTTATGACATCTCTCCATGAAAATAACTAACTTAAAACCCAATATAGATATACAGGGAAAAAACCTTAAAATGATGATATTTAAATGTAGCAAACAAAAAAATCAACAAACCATTTTTTTCATACCTGTACTGAAATAAATCATAGCGAGGGGGATGAAAGAAATAGCGATGGTGGAAGCAACTTGTATGTGGACGACTGGGCGGAGAAAAAATGTTCTGAGCAGAGGGAAAACTCTCCAAAATATATGTTTATATTGTATAATATATATGGTTCAAGATTCAAATATTCAGTCATTTTTTTTTTCCTTTGCTTTGTTTTATATTTATATATTTTTATTGAATTTTTTTCATATATATACATTTATTTTCAAACAATGTGTGATTTCATATATATATATATATATATATATATATATATATATATATATATATATATATATATTTAATTGATCTGTCGATTCACAAAAAATAAAACTGAATAACACATGCATTTACATTTTGTGACTACCACTGTAGGTTACGCCTCTCGATGCATACATATCGATATAATACATATCAGTTATAATCAACATGAATAAAATTGTTGGTGTTCAAATTTGATATAACATGTCACTTAATTTTGCATGGTGTTTTGTGTAATAAGACTTTGTACCCTTCAATGTGGTACTGAAATGCATCAAATGATCAGCTAGATGGGAGTGCAGGACATTATCTATATGCTCACATAATTCATTGATGGTGATTGGCATGTATTGTAAACTCTTTTTCATAAACATTGCAGATGAATTTTGTGCATGATGTCTCATAATCATATTCATCATGTAATATATGAATCACAGGTGTTGTCCAAAATGATGATCCATGTATCTAATCAACTGTTTAATAAATTCATGTAGATCTATTCATTTCATTATTGGTTCTAACCAATCACATCTTCCATCTGGAGACATGGGGAAGGCCATATCATTTAACCCTTCTATGACATACCCATTTATAGGGGATGTACCAATTCCTAGCCAAACTATCAGATCTCCAGGTTATACATTAGGATTATTCACCCATGCATGGATCAATTCCATATCTCTCATGAAATTTAGGGGTTTGTAGGCCATTGAATTCATGTTATTTATGATATTTCCTTCATCCATTTCCATCATCAGACCCTAAAATACATACTCATTCACATTTAAATCAAACTCCATATGTGCAAAGTTCAATTGGTCAAAGATATTTTTCTCAGAATTGGGTGGAAATTGGATAAGTGCATTTTCATCAATTTGAACATCTCTATAGAAATTTTCATGTTCTATTTTATATTTTAGTGCCCTTTATACTCTCTCACTATTAACTATAAAATTTTAATCTGTTCTATGTTGATGTCTTCTTCGAACAACAATGATTGGAAAATCTTTTATTTGATGTGGTAAAATCTTAGAAATTTATTTCACTTCTTATGGAAAACTGATTGTATGTCCTTAATATTAATATTGACCTCTAGTTGCATGTGTGACTTGAAGGATTGGATTGACTCATGCTATCAACATCTCTTCTACTTGGGTTAAGCATACAAGTTCTGGTGGCTGTGAACCAAGATCTATATTGTTTGATTCTAAAAATTGATTATCACTTTTCTCTAATCGACATCTGTGGAAAATTGGATCTTCAGGTGCTCGAGAGATATTTATTCCAGGGTATCTTTCTTGACAAATATAACACATACTTGGCAAAGCTAATTTTTATAGATGATGACAAAATAAGATCTATAATGTCTTCAAGTCTACCTCAACAATTCCACTATTATCATGTGTATTTTGTATATTGTTTTTAGCATTTTTATCCATGACATTTCTTTCTCTATTATCTAGCATGTCTAACACAATTCTATGGTCATGAAATTCACTTCTTTAGAGTTAGCATCGGTATTAGCATTCATTCGATGATGTCTTTGAATTGATTCATTATTACATTCTTGTAGTTTGTTTCTTTCTTCCACTATAAATTGATTTGAATGCATTTCTCTTTGAATTCTTCTTCTTAATATTTTTTTATTATATTGCAATGTTCATTCACGGTATGCTATGATTTCTTGGGCATGTTATCTCATTTCTGCTTCTAACTCTTCACCTATCATTTCAGCCTTATGATTTGCACATCTTTCTCTTTTATTCTCATTTTGTTATTATCTTTATTCATCTGTCATTTGTTCACATTGTTGTCTTTGATATTGTCGAGCATTTCTCTTTGATAATGTCTTCGCTGCTCTTTGGTTTCAAAATTCATTCGTGGGCAAGCTATACCTATAAAAAATAGGACATAAAACATTTAAACTTTTATATAACAATTTTAAAATACAATAAACCTAATTATTCATTAAATAATGAAAATAATTTATCCATAAATTTAAAAAACAAATATCAAGTATTAATAATTATGTAATACATGTATAATTATTTTTTAATTTTTTAATTTTAAATATAATTTTACCATCTTAAAAAAATATTTAAATGAATTTTATCTTTATAAAATGTACACATGAAAATAAAAATTAAATTTATTACAAATTTAAAAAAACATTTATCATATTCTATTATTTTAATTATATTTGGCCCCCTTATGCCAAGGTTAAAAATGGTATGCCCTTTGTTGCCTGTTGGGCTTTATTAGAACTTGAATCTTAGAGGTTTGAATGTCTCAAGGGGTAGAAGGCCTACTCAATCAGATGGACTTATCTTTTGTACCTTGCTTCTTGTTAAGGATTGTTAGGCTAAGAATTTTAGAGGGAAGTTAAACCTCCTAGTTGTATTTCTTTTATATGAAGGATGTGCCAAAGGATTGGACCTTTCCTTGACAACTCAGATCCCCATAGGGGTTCTTTATCATTTTATGTTTCTCTTTAAGAACCTTGGCTCCCTTGTGTCAAGGCTAAATAAGATCTATTATTTGCTTCTTGTTAAGCTCTACAACGATGTAATTCTTAGAGGAAAGACAAATCCTCTAACTGTAACTCTATTGTATGTGAGATGTGTGCATGACCATGCTAGTGAAAGACTTATCTCTTAGATGGACGTCTTGGTGTGCAGTTCCCTTCATGAAGACATGTCAAATGGAATCATCCCTTGATATCTAATTTCTAGATTCACATTGATTCTGGTTTCCTATTGTTTATTCTAGATGTGATCGTGTAATTCTTTGTCATTTATTTCTTTGACCCTGTTGATGGCCTATTTATTCTTTTGTACTGCACTTTGGTGGTTCTAGGTCCCTTAAAACTTGGCTTTACCCTATCAAATAAAAAATAAAACTACAGACATTTAAACTATAGACATTTATCCCTAATCCCTTTAAGTGAATATCATATGATTTAATATAAATAGTTTCCAAAATGATGATACTTTAAAAAACCCTATGACATATCTCCATGAAAATAACTAAATTAAAGCCCAAGATAGATGTACAAGGTAACAAACCTTAAAATGATGATATTTAAACCTAGTGAATAAAAAAATCAATAAACTATTTTTTTCATACCTGCACTAAAAGAAATAACGATGAAGGCGGCTAAAACAAATAGCGACGATAGAAGCAACTTGCAGGTGTATGATTGGGTGGAGAAAGAATGTTTTGAGCATAGGGAAAACTCTTCAAAATATATGTTTATATTACAAAATATATATGGTTCAGGATTCAGATATTTGATCCCTATTTTTTTCCTTTGCTTTATTGTATACTTATATATTTTTGTTGAATTTTTACTCATATATATACATTTATTTTCAAATGACGTGTGAGTTCATATATTGTTTTTTGTGTCAACTATTTTTTTATTTATTGATCTATCAGCTTGCAAAAAATAAAAGTGAACAACTCACGCCATTACACTCCATGGTAGCCACTGTAGGTTATGCCTCTTGGCACATGTAGATCAGGTCAATACATATCAATTGCACTCAACGTGAATAAAATTATTGGTGTTTCAATTTGATGCAATGTGTCACTTAACTTTGCATGGCTTTTTGCCTAATAAGACCTTGTACCCCTCAATGTGGTACCAAAATGCATCAAACAATCAGTTAGATGAGAGTGCGGCACACTATCCATATGCTCATGTAATTCATTAATGGTGATTGGCTTATCTTGCAGACTCTTTTTCACAAACACTATAGATGAATTATGTGCATGATGTCTCATAATCATATTCATCATGTAATATATGAATCATGGGTGTCGTCTAAAATGGTGATCCCTATATTGAATCAAATATTTCCCAAATTCATGTAGATGTACTCATTCTATTCTTGGTTCTAATCAATCACATATTCCAACTAGAAACAATGTGGGGAAGACCATATCAACTAACCATTCGATGACATGCTCCATTATAGGGGATGTACCAAATCTTGGCCAATCTATCGGATCTCCAAGTCCTGCATTAAGATTATTCACCCATGCATGGATTAATTCCATCTCTCTCAAGGCATTTGGGGGTTTAGAAGCCATTAAATTCATGTGATTGATGGTATTTCCTACATCCATTTCCATCGTCAAACCCTGAAATACATAATCATTCACATCTAAAATAAACTCCATATGTACAGAGTTTAATTGGTCAAAGATATTTTTCTTAGACTTGGGTGGAAGTTTGATAAGGGCATTTTCATCAATCTAAACATTTATATAGAACTTGTCATGTTCTATTTTATATTTTAGTGCCCTATATACTCTCTCTCTCTCTCTCTATTAACTATAAAATTATAATTCATTCCACATTGATCTCTTTTTCAAACAATAATGATCCACAAATCTTTTATCTGATATGGTAAAACCTTAGTAATTTCTTTCACTTCTTATGGAAAACTGATTGTATGTCCTTTATATTTATATTGACCTCCAGTTGCATCTGTGACTTGAAGGATTGGATTGACTCATGCTATCAACATCTCTTCTACTTGGGTTAAGCATGCAAGTTCTAGTGTTTGTGGACTAGGATCCATATTATTTGATGCTAAAAATTGATGATCATTTTTCCCTTGTCGACATTTGTGGAAAATTGGACCTTAAGGTGCTCGAGATATATTTATGTCGAGGTAACTTTCTTGGAAAATATAACACATACTCGATGAAGCCATTTTTTCTAGATGATGATGAAATATGATCTGTAATGTATTCAAATCTACCTCAACATTTCCATTGTTATCATGTGTATTTTGTATATTATTTTTAGCATTGTTATCCATGGCATGTCTTTCTCTATTATTTGTCATGTCTAACACATGTTTTATGGTCATGGAATTTACTTCTTCAGAGTTAGCATCAGTATTAGCATTCATTCAATAATGTATTTGAACTTATTCATGATTACATTCTTGTAGTTGGTTTATTTCTTCCACTGTAAATTGATTCGAATACATTTCTCTTTGAATTATTCTAATCTATGTTGATCATCTTACAATGTTCATTCATGGTATGCTATCATTTCTTGGGCATGTTTTCTCATTTCTGCTTCTAACCCTTCAACTAGTATTTCAGCCAGATGTTTTGCACGTCTGTCTCTTTCATTCTCATTCTATTATTGTCTTTGTTTATTTGTCATTTTTTCATGTTGTTGTCTTCGACATTGTCAAGCATATTCTCTTCGATATTGTCTTCATTGCTCTTAGGTTTCAAAATTCATTCACGGATGAGCCATACCTTTAAAAAATAGGCATAAAACGTTCAAACTTTTATCTAACAATTTTAAAATACAATAGACCTAATTAATTAGTAAATAATGAAAATAATTTATCCATAAATTTTTAAAAAAAAATATCAAGTATTAATAATTATGTAATACATGTATAATTCTATGTTAATTTTAAATAGAATTTTACCATCTTTAAAAAAATATTTAAATGAATTTTATTGACTTTTATCTTTATAAAATGGACACATGAAAATAAAAATTAATTTTCTTAAAAATTTATAAATACATTTTTCATATTCTATTATTTTAATTTTATTTAAAATTCACACATAATAAAAGAAAAATAAATTTAAATAAAAAAACTAACCTAAACCATAAAACTACAGACATTTACACTATAGACATTTATCACCCTCCCTTTAAGTGAATATCATATGATTTAATATAAATAGTTTCCAAAACGATGATACTTAAAAAAACCCTATAACATCTCTTCATGAAAATAACTAACTTAAATCCCAAGATAGATGTATGGGGAAAAAACCCTAAAATGATGATATTTAAATGCAATGAAAAAAAAATCAATAAACAACTTTTTTCATACCTATGTTGAAAGAAATAGCAACAGAGGGGGATGAAAGAAATAATAGCGGTAGAAGCAACTTGTAGGTGGACGACTAGGTAAAGAAATAATGTTTTGAGTAGAGGGAAAACTCTCCAAAATATATGTTTATATTGCAGAATATATATGGCTTGGGATTCAAATATTTGATCGCTATTTTTTTTCCTTTGCTTTGTTGTATATTTATATATTTTTGTTGAATTGTTTCTCATATATATACATTTATTTTCAAACGATGTGTGAGTTCATATATTTATAATTTTTATGTCGACTAATTTTATTTTATTTTTATTGATCTAAATCTATGGGGTCCCCCATCTATCATTACACTATGTGGCTGCCACGATAGGTTATGCCTCTTGGTGCATGTAGATTGGGCAAATACATATCATCTACACTCAACGTGAATAAAAATGTTAGTGTTTCAATTTGATGTAACATGTCACTTAATTTTGCATAGCTTTTTTACCAATGAGACCTTCTACCCTTTAATGTGGTACCAAAATGCATCAAATGATCAGCTAAATGAGAGTGTGGCACAATGTCCATATGCTCACGCAATTCATTGATTGTGATTGGCATATCTTGCAAACTCTTTTTCACAAACACTACAAATGAATTTTTTGCACGATGTCTCATAATCATATTCATCATGTAATATCTGAATCATGGGAGTCATCCAAAACAGTGATCCCTATATCAAATCAAATGTTTAACAAATTCATGTAGATGTACTCATTTCATTCATGGTTCTAACCAATCACATATTCCATTTAGAAATAACGTGGAGAAGGCCAAATCAATTAACCCTTCAATGGCATACTCATTTATAGGGGATGTACCAATTCTTGGCCAATCCATCAAATCTCCAAGTTCAGCATTAAGATTTTTCACGCATGCATGGATCAATTCCATATCTCTCATGGCATTTGGGGGTTTAGAGGCCATTAAATTCCTATGATTGATGATATTTCCTTCATCTATTCCCATCATCAGACACTGAAATACATATTCATTCACATCTGAATCAAACTCCATATGTAAAGAGTTCAATTGGTCAAAGATATTTTTCTCAAAATTGGGTGGAAGTTCAAGAAGTGCATTTTCATCAATCTGAACATTTATATATAACTTGTCATGTTCTATTTTATATTTTAGTTCCATATATACTCTCTCTATTAACTGTAAAATTATAATTCATTCTAAGTTGATCTCTTCTTCAAACAATAATGATCGGCAAATATTTTATCTTATGTGATAAAACCTTAGCAATTTCTTTCACTTCTTGTGGAAAACTGATTGTATGTCCTTTATATTTATATTGACCTCCAATTGCATGTGTGACTTGAAGGATTGGATTGACTCATGCTATCAACATCTCTTCTACTTGGGTTAAGCATGTAAGTTCTGGTGGCTTTAGACCAGGATCCATATTGTTCGACGCTGAAAATTGATTATCATTTTTCTCTTGTTGACATATATGGAAAATTGGACCTTCAAGTTGTCAAGAGATATTTATGATGTGGTAACTTTCTTGATAAGTATAACACATACTTAGCGAAGCCAATTTTTCTAGATGATGATGAAATATGATCTATAATGTCTTCAAATCTACCTCAACATTTCCATTGTTATCATATTTTGTATATTGTTTTCAACATTTTTATCCATGGCATTTCTTTCTCTATTATTTGGAGTGTCTAACACACGTTCTATGGTCATGGAATTCACTTCTTCAGAGTTAACATTGGTATTAACATTCATCCGACAATGTCTTTGAACCGATTCATGATTACGTTCTTGTAGTTGGTTTATTTCTTCCACTGTAAATTGATTCAAATGCATTTCTCTTTGAATTCTTCTTCTTAATCTTTGTTGATCATCTTATGATGTTTGTTCACAGTATGCTATCATTTCTTGGGCATGTTGTCTCATTTCTGCTTGTAACTCTTCAACTGACATTTCATCCCATTATTTTAGACGTCTTTCTCTTTCATTCTCATTATGTTGTTGTCTTTGTTCATCTATTATTTATTCACGTTGTTGTCTTTGATATTGTCTAGCATATTCTCTTCAATATTGTCTTCACTTCTCTTTAGTTTAAAAATTCATTCACAAGGGAGGCATACCAATTAAAAAAAAGACAAAACATTCAAACTTTTATCTAATAATTTTAAAATACAATAGACCTAATTAATCAGTAATTATAAAAATAGTTTATCCATAAATTTAAAAAAAAATATCAAATATTAATAATTATGTAATACATGTATAATTCTATTTTAATTTTAAATATAATTTTACCATCTTAAAAAAAAATTTAAATGAATTTTATTAAATTTTATTTTTATAAAATAAACAAAAATAAAAATTGAATTTATTACAAATTTATAAATACATTTTTCATATTCTACTATTTTAATTTTATTTAAAATTCACATATAATAAAAAGATAAAAAAAAATTAACCTTAACCATAAAACTACGCACATTTAAACTATAGACATTTATCCCCCCTCCCTTTAATTAAATATCATATGATTTAATATAAATAATTTCAAAAATGATGATACTTTAAGAAATCTTATGACATCTCCATGAAAATAACTAATTTAAAGTCATGGGGAAAAAACCCTAGAATGATGATATTTAAACGTAGTAAACAAAAAAATCAATAAACCACTTTTTTCATACTAGCGCTAAAAGAAATAGCGGCAGAGGGGGCTGAAAGAAATAGTGACGATAGAAGTAACTTACAGGTGGACGACTGGACAGAGAAAGAATGTTTTGAGCAGAGGGAAAACTCTCCAAAATATATGTTTATATTGTCGAATATATATGGTTTCAAGATTCAGATATTTAATCGCTATTTTTTCCCTTTAATTTGTTGTATATTTAAATATTTTTATTGTATTTTTTATATATATATACATTTATTTTTAAATGATGTGTAAGTTCATAAATTTAATTTTTTTGTGTTAGTTAATTTTTTTATTTTTATTGATCTGTAAGCGCACAAAAAATAAAAGTGAACAATGCATGCCATTACACTCCGTGGCTACCACTATAGGTTACGCCTCTCGATGCATATAGATCGAGCCAATACATATCCGCTGCACTCAACGTGAAGAAAATTATTAGTGTTCCAATTTGATGTAACATGTCAATTATGTGTAGTTTTTTGCCCAATAAGACCTTGTACCCTTCAATGTGGTACCAAAATGCATCAAATGATCGACTAAATGAGAGTGTGGCACACTGTCCATATGCTCATGTAATTCATTGATGGTGGTTGGCATGTCTTGTAGACTCTTAATCCAAACACTGTAGATTAATTTTGTGCATGATGTCTCATAATCATATTCATTATGTAATTTCTGAATCGTGGGTGTCATCCAAAATGGTGATCCCTGTATCAAATCAAATGTTTAACAAATTCATGTAGATGTACTCGTTTCATTCTTGGTTCTAACCAATCACATCTTCCATCTTGAAATAACATGAGGAAGGCCATATCAATTAACCCTTCTATGACATACTCATTTATAGGGGATGTACCAATTCCTAGTCAATCCATCAGATTTCCAGGTTTTGCATTAGGATTATTCACCCATGTATGGATCAATTCCATCTCTCTCATGGCATTTGGGGGTTTATAGGCCATTGAATTCATGTGATTAATGATATTTCCTTCATCTATTTCCATCATCAGACCTTGAAATACATACTCATTCACATCTAAATAAAACTCTATAGGTATAGAGTTCAATTGGTCAAAGATATTTTTCTCAAAATTGGTTCGAAGTTTGATAAGTGCATTTTCATCAATCTAAACATCTCTATATAACTTGTCATGTTCTATTTTACATTATTTTAGTTCCCTATTTACTCTCTCTCTCTATTAACTGTAAAATTGTAATTCATTTCGCGTTGATCTCTTCTTTGAACAACAATGATCGGTAAATCTTTTATCTGATGTGGTAAAACCTTAGCAATTTCTTTCACTTCTTGTGGAAAACCAATTATATGTCATTTATTTTATATTGACCTCCGGTTGTACGTGTGACTTGAATGATTGGATTGACTCGTGCTATGAACATCTCTTCTACTTGGGTTAAGCATGCAAGTTCTGGTAGCTGTGGACCAAGATCCATATTGTTCGATGCTAAAAATCGATGATCATTTTTCTTTTATCGACATCTATGGAAAATTGGACCTTTAGGTGCTCAAGAGATATTTATTCGAGGGAAACTTTATTAACAAATATAACACATACTTGGCGAAGCCAATTTTTCTAAACGATGATGAAATATGATTTGTAATGTCTTTAAACCTACCTCAACATTTCCACTGTTATCATGTGTATTTTGTATATTTTTCAGCATTGTTATCCACGGTATTTCTTTATCTATTATCTGGCATGTCTAACACATGTTCTATGGTCATGGAATTCACTTCTTCAGAGTTAGCATCGATATTAACATTCATTCGACGATGTCTTTGAACTGATTCAAGATTATGTTCTTGTAGTTGGTTTCTTTCTTCCATTGTAAATTGATTTGAATGCATTTCTCTTTGAATTCTTCTTCTTAATCTTTTTTTATCATCTTGTGATGTCTTTCATGGTATGTTATTAGTTCTTGGGCATGTTGTCTCATTTATGCTTCTAACTCTTCAACTGGCATTTCAGCGCTATGTTTTGCACATCTTTCTCTTTCATTTTCATTTTGTTCTTGTTGTTTTTATTCATATGTCATTTGTTCATGTTGTTTTCTTTGATATTTTTGAGTATATTCCCTTTGATATTATCTTTGTTGCTCTTTGGTTTCAAAATTCATTCACGAGTGAGCCATACCTATTAAAAATAGACATAAAACATTAAAACTTTTATCTAACAATTTTAAAATACAATAGACCTAATTAATCAGTAAATAATGAAAATAATTAATCCATAAATTTAAAAGATTATATATATAGTGTTAATAATTATTTAATACATGTATAATTCTATTTTAATTTTTTTATTTTAAATAGAATTTTACCATCTTAAAAAATATATGTAAATGAATTTTATCTTTATAAAATGGACACATGAAAATAAAAATTAAATTTATTACAAATTTATAAATACATTTTTCATATTCAGTTATTTTAATTCTATTTAAAATTCACACATAGTAAAAAGAAAAATAAATTCAAATAAAAAAAAACTAACCTACACCGTAAAACTACGCACATTTAAACTATAGACATTTATCCTCCCTCCCCTTTAAGTGAATATCATATGATTTAATATAAACAGTTTCCAAAACAATGATACTTTAAAAAACCCTATGACATTTCTCCGTGAAAATAACTATCTTAAAGCCCAAGATAGATGTACGAGGAAAAAACCCTAAAACGATGATATTTATATGTAGCAAACAAAAAAAATCAATAAACCACTTTTTTCACACCTGCACTGAAAGAAATAGTGATGGAGGGGGCTGAAAGAAATAGCAACTGTGGAAGCAAATTGCAGGTGGACAATTGGGAGGAGAAAGAATGTTTTGAGCAGAGGAAAAACTCTCCAAAATATATGTTTATATTGAAAAATATATATGGTTTGGGATTCAGATATTCAATCACTATTTTTTTCTCCTTTGTTTTATTGTATACTTATATATTTTGATTGAATTTTTTATCATATTTATACATTTATTTTCAAACGACATGTGAGTTCATATATTTATTTTTTTGTGTCGGCTAATTTTTTTTGTTGTCATTGATCTGTCGGCTCACAAAAATAAAAGTGAACAATGCACACCATTACACTCTGTCATTGCCATTGTAGGTTACACCTCTTAGCGCATGCAGATTGGGCCAATACATATTAGCTGCACTCAACATGAATGAAATTCTTGGTGTTCCAATTTGATGCAACATGTCACTTAATTCTGCATGATTTTTTGCCTAATAAGATCTTGTATCCCTCAATTTGGTAGCAAAACGTATCAAATGATAAACTAGATGAGAGTGTGGCACATTGTCCATATGCTCACATAATTTGTTGATGGTGATTGGAATGTCTTGCAGACTCTTTTATACAAAAACTACAGATGAATTTTATGCACTATGTCTCATAATCATATTCATCATGTAATAAGTGAATCATGGGTGTCGTCAAAAATGGTGATCCCTGTATCGAATCAAAAATTTAACAAATTCATGTAGATGTACTTGTTTCATTCTTGGTTTTAACCAATCACATCTTCCATCTGGAAATAATGTGGGGAAGGCCATATCAATTAACCCTTCTGTGACACACCCATTTATAGGGGATGTACTAATTCTTGGCTAATCTATTAGATCTCCAAGTTCTGCATTAGGATTATTCACCCATGCATGGATCAATTCCATCTCTTTCATGGCATTTGGGGGTTTAGAGGTCATTAAATTTATGTGATTGATGATATTTCCTTCATCCATTTCCATCATCGTACCCTAAAATACATACTCATTTACATCTGAATCAAACTCCATATGTATAGAGTTTAATTGGTCAAAGATATTTTTTTCAGAATTGAGTGAAAGTTTGATAAGTGCATTTTCTTCAATCTGAACATCTCTATAGAACTTATCATGTTCTATTTTATATTTTAGTTCCCTATATACTCTTTCTATTAACTATAAAATTGTAATTCATTCTGCATTGATCTCTTCTTTGAACAATGATCAAAAAATCTTTTATCTGATGCGGTAAAACCTTAAAATTTTCTTTCACTTCTTGTTGAAAACTAATTGTATGTCCTTTATATTTATATTTACCTCTAGTTGCATGTGTGACTTGAAGGATTGGATTGACTCATGTTATCAACATCTCTTCTACTTGGGTTAAGCATGCAAGTTCTAGTCGTTGTGGACCAGGATCCATATTGTTCGTTGTTGAAAATCAATTATCATTTTTTTCTTATCGACATCTGTGGAAAATTAGACCTTCAGGTGCTCGAGAGATATTTATGCTGGGTAACTTTCTTGACACATATAACACATACTTAGCGAAGCCAATTTTCCTAGACGATGATGAAATATGATATGTAATGTCTTCAAATCCACCTCAACATTTCCACTATTATCATATGTATTTTATATATTATTTTCAGCATTATTATCCATGGAATTTCTTTCTCTTTAAATTCTTTTTCTTAATATTTGTTGATCATATTGCAATGTTCGTTCACAGTATGCTTTCATTTTTTGGGCATGTTGTCTCATTTCTGCTTCTAAATCTTCAAATGACATTTCAGCCCTATGTTTTACATGTCTTTCTCTTTCATTCTCATTCTATTGTTGTCTTTGTTAATCTGTCATTTTTTCACATTGTTTTCTTCGATATTGTCTTTGCTACTCTTCGGTTTCAAAATTCATTTGCGAGTGAGCCATACCTATAAAAAATAGACTTAAAACATTCAAACTTTTATCTAACAAGTTTAAAATACAATAGACCTAATTAATCAATAAATAATGAAAATAATTTATCCATAAATTTAAATATATATATATATCAAGTATTAATAATTATGTAATACATGTATAATTCTATTTTAATTTTTTAAATTCAAACATAATTTTACCATCTTAAAAAATTATTTAAACGAATTTTATTGAATTTTATCTTTATAAAATGGACACATGAAAATAAAAATTAAATTTATTGAAAATTTATAAATACATAGTAAGAATAAAAATAAATTTAAATAAAAAAACTAATCTAAAGCATAAAACTACGGACATTTAAACTATATACATTTATAAGTGAATATCATATGATTTAATATAAATAGTTTCCAAAACGATGATACTTGAAAAAATCCTATGACATCTCTCCATGAAAATAACTAACTTAAAGCCATTTAAACTATAGACATTTATTCCCCCTCCCTTTAAGTGAATATCATATGATTTAATATAAATAGTTTCCAAAACGATGATACTTGAAAAAATCCTATGACATCTCTCCATGAAAATAACTAACTTAAAGCTTAAGACAGGTGTATGGGGGAAAAACCTCTAAAATGATGATATTTAAATGAAGTGAAAAAAAAATCAATAAACCAATTTTTTCATCCATGTGCTGAAAGAAATAGCAGCGGCAAAAGCAACTTACAGGTGTATGATTGGGCGGAAAAAGAATGTTTTACACAGAGGGAAAACTCTCCAAAATATATGTTTTATATTGCACAATATATATGGTTTGGAATTCAGATATTCGATCGATGTTTTTTTTCTTTTGCTTTGATGTATACTTATATATTTTTGTTGAATTTTTTCTCATATATATACATTTATTTTAAAACGACGTGTGAATTCATATATATATATATATATATATATATATATATATATATATATATATATATATATATATATATATATATTTTTATCACATAATTTTTTTTTTTTTTAATTTATCTGTCGGCTCACAAAAAATAAAAGTAAACAACTCACACCATTACACTCTATGGCTGCCACTGTAGGTTATGCCTATTAGCATATTCATTCCATGTTGATCTCTTCTTCGAACAACAATGATCAACAAATTTTTTATTTGATGTGGTAAAACCTTAGCAATTTCTTTCACTTCTTGTGAAAATTTGATTGTATGTCCTTTATATTTATATGACCTCTAGTTGCATGTTTGCTTAAAGGATTGGATTGACTCGTGCTATCAACATCTCTTCTACTTGGGTTAAGCATGCAAGTTTTGGTCGCTGTGGACCAAGATCCATATGTTTGATGTTGAAAATCGATGATCATTTTTCTCTTGTCGACATCTGTGGCAAATTGGACCTTTAGATGCTTGAGAGATATTTATGGTGGGGTAACTTTCTTCATAAATATAACACATACTTGGTGAAGCCAATTGTTCTAGAGAATGACGAAATATGATCTGTAATGTCTTCAAATCTACTCAACATTTCTATTGGTATCATGTGTATTTTGTATATTATTTCCACCATTGTTATTTATGGAATTTCTTTCTCTATTATCTGGCATGTCTAACACACGTTCTATGGTCATGGAATTCACTTCTTCAGAGTTAACATTGGTATTAGCATTCATTCAACAATGTCTTTGAACTGATTCATGAATGTGTTCTTGTAGTTGGTTTCTTTCTTCCACATTCAATTGATTTGAATGCATTTCTCTTTGAATTCTTCTTCTTAATCTTTGTTGATCATCTTGCAATGTTTGTTCATGGTATGCTATCATTTCTTGGGCATATTGTCTCATTTCTATTTCTAACTCTTCAACTGGCATTTCATCCCTACGTTTTTCACATCTTTCTCTTTCATTCTCATTCTGTTGTTGTCTTTGTTCATGTTGTTGTCTTCGATATTATCAAGCATATTCTCCTTGATATTGTCTTCGCTACTCTTCAATTTCAAAATTCATTCATAGGTGAGTCATATGTATAAAAATTAGACATAAAACATTCAAACTTTTATCTAACAATTTTAAAATATAATAGACCTAATTAATCGATAAATAATGAAAATAATTATCCATAAATTTTTAAAAAATATATCAAGTGTTAATAATTATATAATACATGTATAATTATATTTTAATTTTTTAATTTTTTTTAAAAAAATACCATCTTAAAAAAATATTTAAATAAATTTTATCTTTATAAAATAAACACATGAAAATAAAAATTAAATTTATTACAAATTTATAAATACATTTTTCATATTCAATTATTTTAATTTTATTTTAAATTCACACATAATAAAAAAAACTAACTTAAACCATAAAACTATGGGCATTTAAATTATAGACATTTATCCCTCCTCCCTTTAAGTGATTATCATATGATTTAATATAAATAGTTTCCAAAACAATGATACTTTTCTTTCTCTGAAAATAACTAACTTAAAGCCCAAGATAGATGTATTGGGAAAAAACCCTAAAATGATGATATTTAAATGCACCGAACAAAAAATCAATAAACCATTTTTTTCATACTTGCGCTGAAAGAAATAGCGGCCACAAAAGCAACTTGCATGTGGACGACTAGGTGGAGAAAGAATGTTTTGAGCATAGGGAAAACTTTCCAAAATATATGTTTATATTGCAGAATATATATGGTTTGGGATTTAGATATTTGATTGTTATTTTTTTTCTTTTGTTTTGTTGTATATTTATATATATATATAAATAATGTTTGAGTTTATATATTTATTTGTTTTGTGTTGATTAATTTTTTTTTTTTTATTGATATATTGTTTTACAAAAAATAAAAGTAAATAATTTACGGTATTACATTTCGTAATTACCATTGTAAGTTACACTTCTCGACGTAATTAATTTAAAAGTTTGTTCTCTTATTTTTGAGTTCATCTTTTAAATTTTTTATATTTATTAATAAAACTTTGTTTTCATTTTTTGGAAGTATTCTTCATCTGAAATTTGAATCAATAATATGATATACTTATTGATTTTGATTGCCTCAAGTCATTAATTGGATTCGTGGAGATTAGATCACTTTAATATGATCTTTGAGTAATTGTCGACAAACACTAATCCAATTCATGAAAATAGATTCCTATAATATGAAGATAGATTCTTATGGCTAATTTAATCCTTATTTTTTATTGAATGCCCTGGATTGACAATGAAGGAACCCACTAAATAAATTCTTCCACTCTTTTCTTTATTGATGACCAACAAAAACACTATTGCAGGTGCCATAGTATCACTTGATAAGCAAATTGACTCCATGTGAATAAAGTGAGGCTCTATGATTAGCTGCTCTTTGAATGGATTGGTTATAATATAAAGCTGAAATATAAATTGCACAATAAACTATCTTTTTTGGTCCAAGAACAATACTCAACTAATACAAATCACATTCTATTTCACATTATGAAACTTAAATCGCACTCATGTTTAGCCCAGAATTATGCTACTAGTTGGCGAATATCAATGAATTTTTTTAATTGAAATGTGTTCGCAATTGACTTATGATTTGAGATCCTGACTTGCCATTCTATGGAGTTGCAAATAGAATAATTACATAGAATTTACATAAAGGTGGTAGTTGGTTGTAATATTTTATTATATTTATTTTGATTTTGAATTTAGATAAATCATCTCAACCAAAAAAATAATAATAATCATCATCACATAAATCATAATCAACTCGTAAATGAGTCACAACTCATACCTAATAGAGGCCCACTTCATACTTCATCCTTGAGCATCATGAGTTCGTACCCAATTTCGTTTATAAATCTTAATTATCACTGTAACTTTCTTCTTTAGACAACTTTACTTTTGTGGACTTATTGACTTTGTTTATGGGAATAGATACGTTGAAGTCAAAAAGTATTAAATTCATGCCTCTCCACAATCCAATATTTGATTCCCCACGATAGAGTGGTTGCCACGACGGTCCACCCACAAAATACAATGGACATTTCGTGAGAAAAGGAAACATGCGTTTTCTTTAA
This sequence comes from Torreya grandis, assembly GCA_037957365.1. Taxonomy (NCBI): domain Eukaryota; kingdom Viridiplantae; phylum Streptophyta; class Pinopsida; order Cupressales; family Taxaceae; genus Torreya; species Torreya grandis. The sequence continues at coordinate 566,384 of JARHVA010004809.1, forward strand.
CGTCCACGTTCCACCTACAATACAAAGGTCAAAAAGAAATAAATTAACTTTTTTTCTGAGAAAAAAATTGATCAAAGTGGTGGAAGAATATAAGTATTTTACGATTGATTTCCACAATAAGTTTAGTTGAGAGATATGTAAAATCAAAAAAATATAAAAGAGTGGAAGGTTTTATACTCGTTACAAAATAAATGTAAGAATATAAAATTATAGAATTGAAAAGCCAAAAAAACTTTGTTCGAATTACTTGTCACACCAATAGTCCTTTATGAATGTGAAATTTGAGGCAACAATGTGTTATAATTGAAATGGAGCCAAATAGAAATAATCCAAAAATATTTAACCTAAAGCATTGTTAAAATTAAAACCTCGGTTTCATATAAGATTTTAGTTGTTCAAATATGGACTTTCTTATTGGAGGTATCGGTTATGATTCAAGTGTTTAATTATTTAAAGAAGACAAAAGTATTGAGATTCATCAATGGCTAATAATGATTGTACAGATGTATAGTTAGACAAGAAAGAACATATGAATGAAGCAAAACAAGTAGATAAGTAATGAAGTATTAGCATGCAAGAGTGCCCAAACAATAATAAGGAAACAAAAAGGTATGCAAGAAAAATCATAATAATAATGTGGACAAAGTAATTTGGGCAGAAAAAAGAATACTCAAGCAAGTTGTTTTAAGGGCCCAACGAGCTTTTCCTAAAATTCAAGCAAGTTATTTTAAGGGCCCAACGAGCTTTTCCTAAAATCCAAAGCAAGGATACAATAAAAGGGGTTTTAAAGCCACAAAGAGATTTTCTTAAAACCCTAATCAAGGAGTAAATGGGTCACCAAAAAAATAATTTTTTCTCCAAAAACACTTCCTCTTCCTTCACTTCCACACACACACACACACACCCATTTCTTTCACATTTCTCCATAACATCACCACTCCCAACCACATCAACCACAACCATGCATCCACCACCATTTCCACATCAATCATCCCACAAACATACATCCACCATCATTTCCACACCAAAGCACCCATAAACTATATGAAACTAAATGGGTGGAGTGGTTGCATGGCTTGCCCATACAAACCCGAATTTTACCCAAACAAGTTTATACCTAAAGTACAAAGAAAGGGGATGACCACCTTCCTCAAATCATACACATGAGCCTACTTGGACATTTTAACACAACAAATATCCATAAAATAATATATTCCAACACAACAAGAACACATTTAAGGATCCCCTCCAAAGATACGAAAAAGGAACCACAAAGGAAAACATAATGCCCATAATTTTTCCCATACATTTCAAGGTAGAAAACACAATTTTTGACAAACTATAAACACACCATACAAAACCATTTCACACAGAGAATACTCAAACACACACATTCATATATCAAAATAAAAAGTGTTTCAATATGAAGATGGCTTGCCTCAAGCTCTTGCAAGCTCCTCACTTGATCCAAGCTCTTAACATTTTCCTTCCAAGCTCTCTCCAAAGACTCCAAATCAAAGAATTAACCCCTAACTAAGCTATATCTCTTTGCATATGTAAAAAGCTCTAAGATTTTCTTAATTATTATCCACTTGACATATAATACCCTCTCCCTTCCCAAGACTTACCAATCTCTTGTACAAATGCAATCAATGTAATTACAAATTCTTATTTTTAAAATATTACATCCCTCTACTTAAGAACCTTGCATTTGATTTTCAAAGCACTTCAAACTCTCTTTTCCAAATTTAATTTTGGAGGCTCCATGCATCCAAAGGAACTTTCAAACCCTTGGGGAAGCACACCAACCCTAAGCCCTATGACCCTAGGATTTAAGAAACACCTAAGAAGGTTCCCTCTTGTCACATTCACCCTCTAAAAGTGGCCTCCAAGCTCAAATCCGAGTTTTAACTTTTGAAAAGGCTTGTGGATTCCTCAATCCACCCCACATACACCTTTGACTATTCTGAGAGAATAATGGCAGGTCAACCTTAAAGGGTAAATGATGGGTTACACATAGAAAAGGGTGTGTCTAAATGGCATATGGACACCACATCACATTAGACTTGGAAAACACTCAACATATATTGGTCACATTTTATTAAATTAAATAAATGTAAATTAAAATCACTATTTAAAGTTAAAATATCACACAAATTACAATTACATGAATTAATCATATTCACATAATAAAATCTTACATTACAAGTTTAGACTAAGGTGGCTTGTGGATAACACAAATAATGAATTAGTTGTCCCCCAAAAATTTATGTGCGTATTTGTTCCCACTTCCTTGGCCCTCTGTAACTTGCACACTCAATGTAAAATATCAAATAAATCAAATATAGAAATCCATAGTTATTGTTAAACAATTATAAGAAAATGTGTTAGCATGTTAATCAATCTCATACACACACACACACACACACACACACACACACACACACACACACACACACACACACATATATACATACATACATATATACATACATATATACATACATACATATATACATACATATATATATATATATATATACAGATATATATATATATATATACAAATATATATATATATATATATACATACATACATATATACATACATATATATATACATATATATATATATATATACATACATACATATATACATACATACATATATATATATATATACATACATACATATATATATATACATATATACATATATATATATATATATATATATATATATATATATATATATATATACATATATATATATACATACATATATACATATATATATACATACATATATATATACATATATATATATATATATATATATATATATATATATATATATATATATATATATATATATATATATATATATATATATATCCTAAACACATGAATCAAGATGATAGAAATAACATGCTATGAAAATACATCATGCATAACATCATATCCTAATGAGAAACATCTTCTAAACCATATATCATAATACTCTACTCTAAAATGGAGCATTGAATCACATAACCATGAATCCTAATACATTAGATAAATGTGATCATGGATATAAAAATTAACCAGATAATCTAGAGTCCTAATATATTTATACTCTATGTCAAAAGTGAACAACATGATAATCAAACATAATACTGTTAAACAAATACAACACATGCATAATGTGCATAAAATAGATATAACATGGTCTAATCAAACATATGAGACAAAATAAATGACAAATGTATATTTATATAAGAACCAAATTGGGCTTCAAAATATTGAAAAATATCAAAGATGGACCTTAAAAAACTTTGAAAGTGCCCCTAAATTTAGGATTCCCCCATTGTAGATGTGATGAATTTGCCAAGAAACTGTAATTTCATAATCATATGTAAACTTGTATATCCAATATCTAAGTCAATGATAAATAAGCACCACATGTGTAAACACTTTATACATAAATCCTCTAGCAATAAATAGATAATCATGATATGCTAATTCACATATGATTTGCACCACAAGGCCTATGATTTAATGCAGTGGATAATGATGTGTTTAGTGGTAAGTTGAAGGTTGTAAGAGTGCACATAAAGTAATCTAAATACCCAGGAAACCAATCACACAATTGTATATGAAAATGTTATATGTAGGAATGTAACTTCTATTCAATATAAATAATAAAATAGTAAAAATGTGTACAAGATCTAATAAGATTAGGAAAGATAGTTCATGCGATTATAATGGATGAACGTCCTCACTTATTTGTCTAGATTCAATTAAATAATACAAAGTTACAAATGTGTTTGAATGCTAGATACTAAAAGCATGTTGATAAACTCCCATCTGGTTTTTATATGCATTCTTTTATCTATATGTCCTTATGGGACATATGGTTACAATATAGTCATCATTACAATAAGGGGTTATAACTTACAATGATTATAGAAGGGTGGTGGTTCATCTTCTGGTCAACTGATGGCTGGAATTCTTGTAGTTTTATGGTTAGAATTCTAGTTGTTAAATTCCACTGACATGTTCCTTGATGTGGCACAAAATTAGAGGAGGCTAGTTGGCATGCTACAAGGAAAGAAAATCTTGACACATGGATTTTGAGTGTATGCATTATTGCCCATATGGAAAACCTGAATGAAATTATACATAGCATTGTAGAGATACTACAAGATAACTCCAATGATGCATGCATGATGTAGGTGAAGGAGTTGTGTGCAGAGTTTAGGAATTTGTGTGTAGGAAGGCTTATGTGTGCAAAGTGACAAGACATTTTTGAAATTTGAATAGGTACTTGAGATTTTGCATAAACCATGAGATGCTACATGTGCTAGAGATCCAAAGTCCTATATAGGAATGCACTAACCTTCATGGAATTAGTGTATGAATCATTCACCCTTTCATGAGCATCAATGCTCCCCATTGTGCCTTTGGTCAATTGTGGGAATTGAACATGTAATTGTTGAAAGTTGTACCACTTAGATTGATCAACATATTTTCCTAGGGGATCACCCTGATAAGGTGGTAAAAATCACATGCAACCATACTGATGCAAAAAAATATGTTCAACTTCTTGAGGACATAAATTTTGATCTGTAGCTCCATTTGAACCCATCTTCATGCCAAAATGACTGTCTCAAAAATTTTAATGTGACCATAAGACACCCTTCTAGTTATGAGATGTTTTATATATTTTTCAGAGGCCATATGTGTCCATATGAGGGTCTGAAATTATTGTTTAATATTATTTTTGGTTTTTTTCTAAATTTAAAAATTGTTAATTTTTGTAATTATATTTGAACTTTGGTTAAAATTCATTTGATTGGTTAATTTTAGAGTTTAGTTTATTTTTAGATATTTTTAGAGTTGTTTGCACTTGCATGTGAAACTTACTAAAAATAGCAGCTGCTAAAAATAGTAAGTCGAGTTTTATTTATTTTGAGTTGTAAGTTTTGCATGTCAACTCCAATTCTGAGTTAAGGCTTATTTATACATGGTTTGCAATTATTTGAATCATTCTTATGAATTAATACTATTTTTTATTTATAATCTTAGCCTATTATATTTTTATTTATCTTAATAGTATTCAGGTTCATTATTTGGTATTAGAGCAAGTTCAAATCTTGGGCGTGTAAGTGATGGTGAGAAGATGAGGACGAATCACTCAGATGAATCATACTATACAAGAGCTGTAGAGGTAAGTAGAACATTTAACTAAGATTGTTGTGAATTAAAGATAAAGGAGAGTAGAAGATGATGTAAAAAATGACATAGAGCAGAAGAAGAAATTTTGCAAGAGGAGCAACAAGAACAACTGACATCAATGGAAGAGAGGATGGTTAGAGCTTTAAGAAGGAAGGAACAAAGGAATCAAGGTTGATGTTCCAAATTATGAAAAAAGTTTAAACCTAGAGGATTTGAAAAAATAGATGAATAATATGGAGAAGTTTTTTGAATGGAGAACTATGAGAGAAGACAAAAAGGTAAAGTTTGCATGCATGAAATTGAAGGTTCATGTAATGATTTGGTGGGATCAATAGCAGAAATAAATAGAGAGAAAAGGTAAAGAGAATATCAACTTGTGGAAAAATATGGAGAAGAAGTTGAGGGAGAAATTTCTTCTTGTGGATTATGCATAAACCCTATATAGAAGATTTTAAAATTTGAGGTAGAAAGTTCACAGTATACAAGAATATACATATGAGTTTTGAAATATTTCCATATGCATGGATCATGATGAGATAGAAGAGCAGATGCCTACAAGGTATATAAATGGTTTAAAGTTTTCCATTCAAGATGAATTAAGCATGCATAGAATACTTTGCATGGAGAAAGCTTATTAGTTAGCTTTGAAGGTAGAAGAAAAATAGAATAGACAAAATTTTAGAAGAACGTCTATTAGGCCAAGAAGAGGACAATCCCCTCCAAGTAGAGGTAGATTTAATACAAGAAGAGGTGGGTTTAATACTGCTAGAGGAGAATCATCATGTGGTCTAGAAAGACAAGAAGATAATAGATAAGGGTATTAAAACCAACAATGAGGAAGAGGATTTTAGAGAGGATGAAGTTATGTTGGTGGTAGAGGATGGTTTCCAAATCAATGCAGGTCTTATGTTTGTTACATATGTGGAGAAGAATTCCATAGATAATTCAAGTTTCCACACTACTAGGATTAATAAATGAGGCAAGAGGGTCGCTCAAGAGTGAATTTAGTTGAAGCTGAAATCAAAGAAAAAAATATTAAAGTTGCAGCAACATATATTAGAGATAATCTCATGATGAGAAGAACAATGATTTCTCCAAGGAAAGAACATGTGAAAAATAAATAATTTGGTGATGCATGGTTGTGAACGAATATCTTTCAAACAAGTTGTACTTTAGGAGGTAAGATATTTAAGGTAATTATAGATGGTAGCAGTTGTGAAAATATGGTTTCTAAAGATATGATTGAGAAAATAGGTTTGCAGTGTGAAAAGCATCCTACTCCTTATCAGATTTCAAGGTTTAATAAATGGAATGAAGTTACAGTAGATAAAAAGTGCTTAATCAAGCTTTCTATAGGTAAAACTTACAAGGATGAAATATGGTGTGATGTAATATCAATGGATGCATGCCATGTATTATTAGGAAGGCCATGGTAGTTTGATAGAAAATTAGTTCATGATGGAGCAAATAACACCTATTGTTTTTAGAAAGGTGATATGAAGGTAATTTTTCTACCTCTTAAAGAAGAAGGGTAGGCTAAAATCATGGTGACTACAAAAGAATTCATCAAAGAAATGAAGATGACAAATTACTGCTACGCATTAATAGTGAAGAAAGAAGACACATAAGTGGTGCAAATACCAGTAGAAGAAGTAGTGTTGAAAGAATATGTAGATGTTATACCTGATGAGATACAAGATGTTTTACCACCAAAGAGAGATATTTAACATCATATTGATTTGATTATAATATCAACTCTACCTAATCAAGTAACTTATAGGATAAGCCCAACAGAACATGTAGAATTGAATAAGCAAGTTACTGAATTAGTGAGGAAGGGTGTAGTAAAGGAGAACATGAGTCCTTGTACAACACCAAAGTTGTTGAATCCAAATAAAGATGGAGGGTGGAGGATGTGTGTGGATAGTAGAGTAATCAATAAAATCATAATCAAGTACAATTTTCCTATACCTCATTTAGATGATATGATTGATGTTCTTGCAGGAGCAAATTATTTTACTAAGATTAATCTGAGTGGTTTCTATCATATTCAAATTTTTGAACAAGATGAATGTAAAATGGAATTCAAGAATAGAAATGGTTTATATGAGTTGATGGTGATGTCATTTAGGTTATCTAATGCACCTAGCACATTTATGAGGGTAATGAACTTAGTGCTATAAAAATATAGTGGTAAGTTTGTGGTGGTTTATTTTAATGATATTTTAATATTCAATAAGGGTAGAGAAGAGCACTTACAACGTTTGAGAATGGTATTATAAATTGTTGAGAAATTATAAGCTCTATGCGAATTTGAAGAAGTGTAGGTTTATGCAGAACATTTTGGTATTTTTAGGATTTATGGTTTCAACCAATGGTGTACGAATGGATGAAGAAAAAGTAAAGGCAATTATTGAGTGGCCTATCCTAAAGAACATCACAAAGGTAAGAAGTTTCCATGGTCTAGTAAATTTTTACAAAAAATTATTAATAATTTTAGTAGTCTTGTTGCACAAATAAAAAATTATATGAGAGAAAATAATTTTCATGGACAAGGGTAGCAACATAAAGCTTTGAGTTGTTGAAGAAGAAAATTATAGAAAAGCCTATTTTAGCATTACCAAATTTTAGCAAAGTGTTTGAAGTTTATTTTGATGCATCATTTATGGGAATTGGTGTTGTGTTGAGTCAAGAAGGGAATCCGATAGTATATTTCAGCTAGAAATTGAATGAGTTAAGAACAAAGTATTATACACTTGATGTTGAATTTTATACCATTGTAAAAGTGTTAAGACATTGGAGGATTTACCTGGTGCCTAAGGAGTTTATCCTATTTATTGATCATAAGGATTTGAAGTATGTGAACACTCAAAAGAAGTTAAATAGTAGGCATGCAAAGTGGGTGTATTTCTTGAAGGGTTATACTTTTGTGTTGAAGCACAAATCAGGTAAATAGAATCAAGTAGCTGATTATTTGGTAGGAGACTGGGGTTGATAACTACTATGGTGTTTAAAGTAGTTGGATTTAAATTTATTAAAGAAGTATATGATATTGATCCAAATTTTGACAAGATAGTTAAGTAATGCAAGAATCTATTGATAGGTGATAAAAGTAATATTTATGAAGAGTATATTATGCAGGATGGTTATCTCTTCAAAGGGAAACAATTATGTATTCCAATTGGGTCTCTAAGAGCCAATATTACAAGAGAATTGCACAGTGGTGGTTTGGCTGGAGATTTCGAAGACAAAGACAATAGCTTCTATAGAGGAGAAGTATGTTTGGCCAAAGATGATGAGACATATGAAAAGATAAGTTTCAAGATGTAGGATATGTTAGGTGGCAAAAGGACATGCACAAAATAAAATGTTGTACATACCACTACCAGTTCCAAGAGGGCCATGGATAAATTTGAGTATGGATTTTATGTTTGGATTACCAAACACATAGAGATGTAATGATTCAATTTTTGTTGTTATAGATAGGTTTTCTAAGATGGTTCATTTTATTACATGTAAAAAAACCAATGATGGTACTAGAGTCACATAACCATTTTTTAAGGATATCGTGAGATTGCATGGTGTTCCAAAAACTATTAAATCAGATAAGGACAAAATTTCTAGGTAATTTTTGGAGGACTTTGTGGAGGAAGATGGGGACTAGGCTACAATTAATTAATACATACCACCCCCAAAAATATGGATAGACAGAAGTTGTAAATAGGAGCTTGGGAAATTTATTGATATGCATAGTTAGAAAGAAGCCCACGCAATGGGACTTAGCTTTACCACAAGCTGAGTTTACATATAATAGTTCAATGAATAGATCAATAGGTAAATCAACATTTCAGATTATTTGTGGGAGAAGTCATATGAGTGTTTTAGATTTGGTATAAATACTAATTGTAGAATGAGTTAATGATGATGCAGAAACATTTATAGAAAACATACAATAGTTACAATAAGAAGTAAGAAGATAATTAAAGGTATGTGTTTTTCAATTCTATCTTTTAATTTTGTCTTATTTGCTCCTTACTATAATTTATTCAACTTCAGTGTTGTGTGTTTTTATTTTATTTTCCTGAAGCACCATCCCGTGTTGCACCTACATGACATGTGATGAGCTTCAAGTGGTGCATATGTATACATATAGTATTTTCAATATTTATCAATTACTAATGTTTTATCTCTTGTAAGAACTAATCGAGTCTTAATCTCTTTGAGTGCATACCTTAAGGGGTGCACTAAAAAGGGGTAGGCAGACCATTGGTGCTTTGCAAGATTGTTGTCCCTATACTACCACTTGGTATCAATTCAACCATCTCCTAAAAACATTCCTCTAAGATTTGCCTCCTATTTTTAACCCTCCTCTAGTCATTTTTGCCTTCATTAGCCCTTCCCTAGCCTAAAATCATTTTTGATGGTTTATGTTACACTATCAGCCCCATCGACATTGTACTCTAATTGATAAAACTTATTTAGGGTCTAGGTCAGCCCTTGATGGACCTAGATCAAGACCTAATTTATTTTTATCAATAATGATACAAGGTCGATTTGGTCGACCTTATCAGCCTAAAATTTTGGAAAGGACTAAGGTTAGATCTGCTTATATAAACACATCCATTTTGTCATTTCTAAGAGAAAAAAATAAGAAGATATATATATTACATATCTATTTATCCACTATTATACTTGAGGAACATAGCTTAGGGTTTCATACTTTCTTTAGAGATATGAACCTTGTCTTGTGGAGAAGTCTTTTGGATGCATTGATAGGTTGTGTAGCCTAGGCCTGATTTATCCTTATCATTCTTACATACCATAACAACCTCTTGCAAAGCACCTTGGCCGAGGGAGAGATTGAGGCTTGGTAGGTTTGTCTTCGAAGGTAAGTATTCCTAAATTTATTTTTCCTTTGTAAGAGTAGATAGATATGCATTTGTACTTCTCTCCCATGCATTAGGATTTTGTATATATTGATGTGATTATATGTCTTCTATGCATGTTTAATTTTCATGTTGGTTACCACCACTTTGTGTCACAAGATTTTATGAGCACTAGATTAGAATTTGCTTTACTTATTATTAGTTTAGTGAATATGAAAAAATAGGACCTAGTTAGGGTTATTTCATAGCTTTTCTTGACTAGAGGCTTTGAAACCCTCTGTAGTGTGTTTTTTGTGGTAAGAGATCACTTGCCTAGGTCTAGCAGATCCATCTTGGTCATGAACCCAAATATCTAATGTATCCACAATTAGAAGTGTCAGTAGGATTTATCTTCTTTGAGATAAGATTGATTTATAGGTCTGCTACATTTCCCATTGCATACATCTTTGACTCAACCTATCAGCTCTACTGGAAAAAACTCTTGACCTATAATCCAAGTGCTTGAACTTACTCATTTATAACCTCCATGGGTTTCTCAATGAGGTCATTGATATATTAGATCACTAACATCTTCAACCACTTTCTCTTCTCCATTGGGTGTCCTCATTTTTTATGGGGAAGAGATCTTGCTTAGTCCTCCAGACCATAGGGTTACCTTCTTAAGTGGAGGTCTATATGAGCACCCTCTTCATTCTCCCTAATGTTATCTAACTACCATTGGATGTTAGGGTCCCCATGATAGACCATATCTTGTCTTTATACACTTGATGACTCAATGGGACTGACCCAGCTTGGTCTTTTAAATGCATATGAGGTATTAAAAGGTGGAATAGGATGGGTATAAGTAATTAAAGTGGGAGGTGGAATCTTGGGAGGAGGAGGAAGAGATGAAGCATAGGGAAAGATGGAGGAAAGGAGTGGAAGAGGAGGGGGCATGGGAGAGAAAGGAGGGAGGATGAATGGGGACCCCCATGGGAACAATTGGGTGAACCATTGGTCATATATCATTTTAACTTATGGACCAATGACAGAGGTAGTGATGTGTTTAATAAGAATAAGGAGATCAGATGATTAAATTTGAATGCTTAGGCCCCTTAGATAATGGAAACAAAGGACCTGGGAACCATGATATGGGCAATATGAATAGAGGGCCAAGAGGGAGAAATCAAAACTTGAATAGGGGGTTGTGATGGATTTATCTTTGGCTTCTTATTGGGCCTCATCCAAATCAATTATATTTGTGGTCATAGTGGGAGTAGTTGTAGTAGAAACTGGAGCCTACACCATGGGCACTACATAATTTTCCCTCTTCTTGGCCTTGGGAATCATGCTCAAGAAAACATGGGCCATAGTGATAGAAGAGGCTAAGGTGGTAATATTTTTTAAATCATCCCAAGGAGTTGAAGGAGTGATTACAAGGGGAAAAAAGCTAGGGGAGGCCACACTAAATAATCTTGACAGGAATAGGGAATTCCAAAGGTGGTCTATTGAGCTACTGAGGGATGGTGTTAGTGGAGGCAAGGATTTAAGGGGTGCCTATTATTTGTACCTCTCTAGGCTTCACTCAAGGATTTTATCAATGTCAAAGTATGACATCTATGCCACCTATAATTGAATGACCTATGGATGTGTAGGTAGTGATACTAGAGCAAAAACTAGGGGAGTTGAATCCCATGGAGGTGAAGGTGGTGGGATCCCATAAATGATACTCGTAGAGATGCATAATGTGGTTGTTTGAATGTTTCTTACTTGTTGAGCTAGTACAAGTTCTGGGGATAACTATGATAAAGGTGGTTACATTTGAGGAGTCAATGGAAGTGGCACAACTCTTTGTTTGGTGACTGGCCTAGATTGGGCCTACTTCCCTTTCTTCTTATTATTCACCTCAACTTGTGTTATCACTCCATTATCATCCACTAGGTTGAGATGACTTTAATCATCCTCATGGGGCTCATGAAATTAATTGATGTTGATTCAGGCCATGTGTTTCACCACATGGGAATGAATAACTCTATGAGGATCTCATTCTTTATGTTATGCCCTTCCTAAGTCGTAGGAATTCCTATTGGTTTCCATCTTCTATAGTGAAGGAATATTCATGTAATCATGGTGGTGAATTATTATTTTGAAGTCTAAGCATTTCATTTGATGACCCCATGATGCCCTCAACCAACTAATGAGAAAATTTTGCTCAGTGATTTGATATAGGACCTATAGGGTAAGAGAAGATGGGCTTGTCAGATGCCCTCCACCCAAATGATGGTATAATATGTATAATACTAGTAGGCCCCTATTGGTAAAAGCATCCTCTTTATCTCTTTAGAAAGCCACAACATGTGTTTCTCATTGATGGCCTGGTATACGTATTATCTATGTAATTTGCACCCATAAGAGGGTTATTCAAGCCTTCCTAACTAGATGATAGCATGGAATCACTTCTAGGTTTTAGGTAGCCTAATTAGTGAAGTAAGTCTCTAGATTGGGCTATCTTCCTTGATGCTTCACCCAAAATTATAACTAACCTACTGAAATTACTAGTACAAGTTCTGGGGATAACTATGATAAAGGTGGTTACATTTGAGGAGTCTATGGAAGTGGCACAACTCTTAGTTTGGTGACTGGCCTAGATTGGGCCTACCTCCCTTTCTTCTTATTATTCACCTCAACTTGTGTTATCACTCCATTATCATCCACTAGGTTGAGATGAATTTAATCATCCTCATGGGGCTCATGAAATTAATTGATGTTGATTTAGGCCATGTGTTTCACCACATGGGAATGAATAACTCTATGAGGATCTCATTCTTTATGTTATGCCCTTCCTAAGAAGTAGGAATTCCTGTTGGTTTCCATCTTCTATAGTGAAGGCATATTCATGTAATCATGGTGGTGAATTATTATTTTGAAGTCTAAGCATTTCATTTGATGACCCCATGATGCCCTCAACCAACTGATGAGAAAATTTTGCTCAGTGATTTGATATAGGACCTATAGGGTAAGAGAAGATGGGCTTGTCAGATGCCCTCCACCCAAATGATGGTATAATCTGTATAATACTAGTAGGCCCCTATTGGTAAAAGCATCCTCTTTATCTCTTTAGAAAGCCACAACATGTGTTTCTCATTGATGGCCTGGTATACGTATTATCTATGTAATTTGCACCCATAAGAGGGTTATTCAAGCCTTCCTAACTAGATGATAGCATGGAATCACTTCTAGGTTTTAGGTAGCCTAATTAGTGAAGTAAGTCTCTAGATTGGGCTATCTCCCTTGATGCTTCACCCAAAATTATAACTAACCTACTGAAATTACAAAGAAAAGGAATAGAAGAGGAATAAAATAAGAAAAATAACATGGAGGTGATGCACCAAATGTAGTTTCCTCTACTTTTCAATGCTTTCACAATTAAACTATAATATTACAACATAATTTCACAAATTTAAGATAGATCTTCCCACACAAGTGTTTCTATATGAAGGTTATGGCTAGTACAATAGCCAAGTTGATTAATCAAGAGGCCTAAAATAAGACACTAATGATCTTTCAACACTTGAACTCAATAAACCATTTAATACACTTCATATGACCTATGGAAAGATGACTAACTCATAAAGATTCATGAATGGAAAGGACAAATGCAAGGAAGTAATACAACTATCACTAACATTCATCAATAATCATCTCAAATTCACTGAATGCAAGATGAAGAAAGTGTAACTCAGCTTGAATTTTATTGAAAGGGAAATAACAAGTATCAAATTTGGTAGGGCTTCACCATACACATTTAGATGTTATATTCAATGCCTTTCAAGGCTTCATTTATAGAAGAAGAGAAGAAAGAAGGAAGGATAGGATAAGAAGAGAACTCATGAACTATCTTTCATCATCAAATCAGTTATAAAATAGAAAATATTTGACAACAAGTCTGATATGAGTGTGTTATCATCTTGTTTCTTAACCTTCTAAACCAACTATTGATGAGGCTCTTCATGAAGAGTGGGGTGGAAGGCCATCTTAACAGACTTGATACCTCTTGAATCTAACTCCCTTTCCATGGAGTTACACATATGATTATTTTAGGACATTTTCAAGTTTTTTAATGGACACCTAGCATGCTTGATAATATTCTATGCCAACCCTCACCTCTTTCAATGCTTCTCTTTCATGTGAGATTTGGACTTGAACTTCAAACTTCTTCTCATCCCATATTCTTTTCTATTAGGATTTGATCACTCAAAAAAATTCTAGTTTTACACTTTAGAAACAATAACCATGGCTTGTAACTTCATATAGGTACTGTATTAGTTCATATAGGCCTTGAATGAGCATTTAAAATCAACTTGTAATTGAGTCATCACACTCACTTGCCAAGAGAGTAATAAGAGATCTTCATTGCTATGGAAGCCTCAAGTAGCAGTGAGAGTTAAGAATCCTTCTTATCATTATTTCATGGCTTCCAAATCCTATATAGATGATGTTATATTCTCCTCAATATTCTCTGATATCCTTTTTACCTTTGAACTCTTGAAACAAGTCTATAACTTTACCCTTTTGAGGCTATATTGGTCACATTTCTTCATGTAAGCCTACTTATCAACTTGAAACCTATGTTATCACTATGAAATATTCCTAAATTACTTTTAAAGGATTATAATATATTTTTTATAGTTTGGAGAGTCTCTCCCAATAGATTAGTAGGCTTGACCTATTGAAAATATTGCAATTAGGCTCAAGAAAATAGTCTTTTAGGCTATTCTTCCATACATTTCCTCCCACACATGCCAACTAGTGGATCTATAAAATTCCCAATGGGTGTGTGGAGACTATAAAAATATTTTATAGGCTATACCAATCCATTTGGTGCACTTATAATATCAAAACACTCCATCAGGTCTCTTTGAGAGCTTTTGACAGGGTTTTAGGGTCTCTACTTGTTAATGATTGTTCATAAAGAACATATCCTATTAATTATTAATAATTCCACAAATTGGTAGGAAATAGGGTCTATAAAAACCCCTAAAATAATTATTTCCCATGCACCTGCTCCTTTAAAATCACATCTAGGGACTAGACCTTCTCAAGTTTGTGCAAACTATGTGATGAGGTTGAGAGAGACTTTTGAGAAAAATAGGTTTTTAACTACTTTTTTTTAATTATAAATTATTCTAATAGGTATAAAACATGAACTATTAAATTCTCCAAAACTTATTCAAGCAAATTTACTCTTCAAAATACTTGAAACCTATTCTGACCCAGAATGAGGGTTTGTAGGTAGATTATACATTTTGATCCTAACCTCCTATTTTTGATGTTTTCATCACTTGAAAAGGAATATAATAAATGTGTACACATTTATGATCATTTATATCTCACACAACCTTCATACTCTAAAACTAATGACAAAAATGCATATCTTCCATGTCTTTGTAGGCAGACCTATAAGTTTTCATTTAGGCCTAATATCTTTTTAAACTTGAGAATAGCTTCATTTGAGTGGTTTATTCTATTTCCAATGATACCAATCACTATGGGGATCTTATTTTATTTTTATCAGACCTACCAAAATCTTAAATCTTCATGCTCATAACCCAAGGTTCCCCTTTTCCTCATATTCATGTAAAACTGCCCCTTGGTTGTAGGTGCTCTTTTAGGTAGATGATTTCATATAATTATATGTATATTATTCTTCAAAAAATAATATAAATATATTATGTGATCTCATTTTTATTTTATAACATATACTAGGATAATTTATAGGGATAGAAAACCAATCACGTGTTGGTTTCTCTGATATTGCAATCAAGAGCACTATTGCATCTTTAGGTCTTCAACTGGCCTAATACACTCTTTAACCATAAAATGTTGATTCAAAATGATAATATTACCTTCATATCAAGGTTTCATACATTATTAAGATATTTTAAATTCCCTTTACTATCTACTCACCCTCTCACACCCATATTTAATGTAAACTTGTTCTCTTATATTGATCTTCTCCATATAAACTTGTAGGTGACTATTTTAGGCTTGACACCTTCTTTCTTCACCCTACAACTGATTTTATTGATTTGGATGATCCAATGGATGGAAAATTTAATTTAATACTTCCATTTGAGAAAATTTCCTATTATTAAATTTTCATAATTGTTAATTATTTTCCATCCAACTTGCAAACTTACGGCCAACTGCTATGTATACATAGCTACAATTGGCTCTTGGTATATCTATTTTTTCATAAGCTTGGAGAGAGTTTGATGGTTTTATTTGGGTTGCTAAATAATCATGTAAACTTTAAGGAATACTAGAATTTAACCACTATTTTGGCTACTCCTATAATGTATTGAGGCTTGCTCATTAGTCACAGACTTGCATTCACTCCTTCACTCTTGGAAGCTTGTTAGAGGATATCAAGAGCCATGACCCTCATGATCTATTGTTTACCACTTTAGGAGGTTTTTATGAGGATTTAAGGGTTGATATAATTTTATTGAAGACCATTTTAGGTGATATAATATTCAAATCAATCAAAACCCTACTTGTATCTTCTCATCTAGGTCTACAACTCATTCAAAATAGAGGTTTTTATCTTCTGATGCTAACACATGCCAAGTAGATAATGGAAAATGGTGTGATAATCTAATATGGTCTTACATTGTCTCCCAAAATCATTAATTTGAAACAAAAATCTCACAAATGCCCTAAAACCATTGAAAACTACGTTGATGGGATTTGAAGTCACTTTTTTTCACCTTAACTCCTTAGCGATTGTTCATAAAGTAAATGGGATTTATCAAACTAATTATAAAATTTGTAAGGGCATTAGTGTCCCTTATTTTTCTAATATATTTTTATCCAACTCTCTTTTTCCTCCATGAATTGTCCTCAAACCGGTGACCTTTCTGAGCTTGCCAAGAAAACCTATGAACCCAATGGAGAAATAATATAGGTTTTTTCCCTGTTTAGCTCTAAAAATCCTTCATTTACATGCATATGGTTCTGAGAGTCTGGGATGAGTCTTGGGTAGGCTTGGAAGATGATACTCAAAATAAATTTTGTAAAGAAACCTCCACAACCCTGTTTTCTTTGAGAAATTGATTGTTCTACCTTCTTGAACTATTGGAGATGGTAACCAAGTGATTATGAAGCTTTCTCTAGCTTGTATGGAGGTAGGGAAATGTGCCAAGACATTTCTCACCCTTATTCCCTTTCAACTTTCTCATTATGCCTTAATTAAAAGTTAAAAAAGATGAATGGGTAGTTATAAAAGTGTTCCAGTGTTTGAAAAGTAGTTATAAGATATATTTGGACAAAGTGTATGGTAAAGTACATGTACTATGACATTTAAAAAGTTCCAAATTACACAAATGACCCCTATATAATGATGCAAACCTTCATGTTTGATATTCTCTCAAAGATTCATATTACCAAATTACAATCAGCAATACAAGACACAATGAAGAAACCTTAAACTTTCCAAACATAACTTAACTTCTCCAAAATGCTTAAAGTATAATGTTATCAACTTACAAGTTCTCCTCCTTGGTGTATTTGTTCAAATTGGTACACATTCCTCCTTGAAAGAGCACCCTTGTTTCTTAACCATGATTCAAACATGACCTTGAATTCATACTCAAACCTTAACTTTGTAAAATTTACATTAATTTATGATAAATACATTGGAAATGGCCACATTGACTAGCTTTGATGGAAAGACTAGGTGAATTTACCTTAATTCTAACAAGACCATCCTAAGAGACTCTGAAAACTACTAAGAATAACACAAATCTTATCACCTTGAGACCAACCATGACCAAGACAAGACCCTAATGATGGCTATCAACAAATTTAGGATGATGATGATGACCAAATTTTTGAATGATACTCACCAATGGTGGCCAATTTTGGCTAACATCTTTGGTGACCTCTTGGGATTGCATATTTTCTATACATATATAATATTGGCCTTGACAATCCATTGGGATATGGAGTCATGAATGGTACTTGAATTGAATGCAAACTGAAACCTGATCTTGATATTAACCTTGAAATAAACTGAAAGCTGAAATAAAACTCAAGACACATAACACCCATACACATGTGTCATAAAACACTTAGAGGGAGGACAATAACAAAAGTCAAACAAACAATTTGTGCTCTAATCACTTAGGGAAAACAAAGACTTATTATACTATGTACAAAGTTGTAAAATTAACCTTAGTAGCATGGTTTCAAATGTATCCTATTGACTGGGATACTCAACTCCTCTCCATCCAGCTTTACAAGATGAAAGGCATTATGTTCTTTAAAACCAACGATAACATAGGGCCCACTCCATAATGTATCAAACTTGGTATGCCTACCAGATTTGGCCATATTGTCATCCCCTTTTAATATAAGGTCTCCTTATCGATATTCTCTTAAAATAACCCTCCGATAAAATTTATTCTTCACTTGGGCCTAATGTAAATCCATGGTATACATAGCATGATTTCTTGTCTCCTCAAAGGCCATCAAATATTTCAATCTTATTACCATGGAATCACTCTCTATCATCTCAAGTTGGTGAGATAACTCTAGGGTTGGTAATTCAATAGAAATAGGTAGATTGGCCTCTCTCCCAAAAATAAGCATGTAGGATGTGTTACCAATATCCTTATTGGGAGTGATCTTATCATCCCATAGGGTTGTCTTCAACTTGGTGTGACAAATTCTTTGATTGTCTTCCACCATCCTCTTAATGATTCTAATCAATTTTTATTTGGTGGACTCAACTATCCCATTCCCTTGAGGATAGTAGTTGGAAGAAGAGATTAGATAGATGTCATGCCTGAGAGCCCACTATTTTTTTATTACACCACTAAATGATATTGCATTATCATAAATTATTGTTGAAAGAATTCCAAATCTAGTCACTAGGCCTTCATAGAAGTCAAGAACTAAATTTTCATTAGCCTCATTTAGAGATATTTCTTCCAACCATCTTGTGAATTAGTCAGTGGATGTAAGCACCCATTTATGGCCAGCACTTGAAGGGGTGTTTATCATACCAATGAAATCAAAAACCTATTGCATGAATGGCTATTCCATTCTAATAGGATTGAGAGGGAGGGATGAAATATTTTTTTTCCCTATGAAAAATGCACACTTTTGACACCTCCTTACCCATTCATAAGATTATTTAAACAAACTAGGCCAATAATACCCAACTTTCATTATTTTTGTTATTGTGGTCTTAGGTGCAAAGTGACCTCCTAGAGGCCCATCATGAAATTGTTCCAAAAGAATATCAATCTGATCATTTTTAACACATCTCAACAGCATCTCATTAAGATCATTTATAAAGATAACTCCATCCATAATAACATAAGGGATGGACTACAATCTGAAGTATCTTGTTTTTGTTTGATCTAAACTATAGGACACTCACCTGTTTTTAGAAATATCACCATATCTTACATCCAACTTGGAGGGGATGAAGGTACAAACATATCAGGATCATCTTTCAATGTCAAAAAAACTTATTTTTCTTATTTAATTTATGATGCCAAATGTTCACATAACCCTCTTCCTCTTATCAACTTGGTAGCCTTGATCTCCACATCATACTCCATGACTTTGGTTATCCACTAAACTCTTTTCTCATTCAAATCCTTGTTCAAAATAAGGTCTCTTATGCTTGTATGTTTCACCATGACATGTATTTTTTATTAGAAACCATATGCCTAAAATTATTAAGTCTTTTTATGACTGTCAACACTTGCTTCTTAATAAAGGTGTATCTATCTTCATAACCTTCTATCCTTTGACTGAAAAAGGATATAGGCTACTCAATACCTTCACTATTCTGTTGCATCAACATGGATGAGATGGTGTCAATGTTATCAAAATTATACAAGAATAAATCCTTTGATAAATAAGGATTGACCAATGTAGGTGCTTGGGTAATGGCTTGCTTAATAGCCTCAAAAAAAAAATCCTTATTTAGTCTAATGAAGACTTGGTGCTTCTTCAACATAGATGTTATAGGCTTCACAAGGTTGGAAAAAATAGTTATTAACCTTCTAAAAAAGTTAATATTTCTAAGGAAACTTTGTAAACCTTTTTTGTGCTTAGGCAAAGATAAGGTCAATATGGCGCTCACTCTTTCAGGATCTATGGTAAGCCCATCTTTTGAGATAATGTGACCTAAGAGATTACCCTCATGAATTTTAAAAACACATTTCTTGGGGTTTAGAGAGATCCCATATTTCCTACATCTTTCAAAAATCAATATAAGATGAGCTAGATGATCATTAGCACTCTTTGATAAAATTGTTTTGTCATCAAGATAGAATATCACCATTTCATTAATCAAGACTTTAAAATCCATATCCATGGTTATTTTAAATTTATTCCATGCATTAGATAGCCTAAATGGCATTATTTTATAGGCATATGTGCCCCATTTAGTAGTATATGTTATTTTGTATTGATCTTCTTCTTTCACCAAGACTTGATTGTAACCTAAGTAGCCATATAAGAGAGAAAAATGTTGAAAACTTGTAACCACTTGAATAATTTGATCCATGGAGGGTAATGGGTAATTAATTTTCAATAAAACCCTATTCAAATCTATAAAATCCACACATAATCTGATTTTTCCACTCTTTTTCCTCACAAGGACTAGGTTAGCAACCCATGAAGAATGCTTGATAGGGAATATGATACTTTACTCTATCAACTTAATCAACTCTTTCCTCATTAGGAGCTCAATATTAGGATTAATATGCCTTTGTATTTGTCTTAATAGTTTATCATTAGGATCCAACTCTATGTTATGTCATGCTAGTCTATAATTAAATCCCTTAACATCACTATATTCCCAAGAAAAGATATTAAAGACTTCTCTACACAACTTGACAAATGCAACTTTTTCAGCTAAAGTACATACCTTTCCAAGATTAAAATTTTATCTTTGAATATGTCCACACTTTCATGATGTTATTCTTTGGTATACATACTCACTTTTTCCTTTCTCATTTGATCACTCTCATTGAAGATGTTTTCAAGACTTACCAACCCTTTGAGAAGATTATTAGATTTGAATTGCACAATCTAGTCTCCATATTAATGTTATAATTTAGCCTAGTTTTTACAAGAAAACTTAGCTTATTTTTTAAGGAAGCATATTATTTTCTTGTCACACTCAAAAACCTACCAATTAACATCATTAGCTGGTATTGATGGCCTTACTACCACCTTGATATCTGGTTGAATTTTTGAGTTCTTCACATCATTAGGAATGTCAAATTGAGCTCCCACTAAATCTAACCTATCAAAATGTTGATTCTCTTCTCTTGGAACTGATTGTATGTTTAAGGTTTCAAAATATTCAATAAGGTCCCATACCCTATGCTTTTAGGACTTCAACAATGGATTATTAGTAGTGTTTTTACCTTTAACTTGGTGGACTACTAGCTCACTATCTACAAATCTTGTAATTGTTTCACTCCCTTATTTCTTGCCCATTAAATCCCATGTATAAGAGCCTCATACTTAGTTTCATTACAAGTGAAACTAAACTAAAATATGATTATATAAAATTACTTCTCATTGTAAGGATAAACTAGCATTACAGCTACCCCTACTCCATTCTTACTTCTTAAACCATCAAAGAAAAATTTCCATAGACCATCATTATCTTCACTTGACTTGGAAAGAGTTGGTATGGCTGAAAATCCTTCATGCAAATATTAAACACCTAGACAAATTTATTCAATAACTTTATAAGGATCATACTCATGATTTTATGCTCCCCACTCATCAAGGAAAAGGTCTGATATGCCTTCAAGAGGTACAACCAATTCTTGATCTTTGGGATGATTTCCTTCATCAATGATGGTAAAATTCACATTTGAAATGTTTGGATTATCTCAAGATGACACTTAGACATAGGTTTATATTTGATTATAAATTTAGTACCATATCTAGTTTTAAAAGCCATATATGACCAATCAGATGACAAGTGCCTACCAATCTTAGTGATGAAGTCCCTTGACAAGCATAGATCAAAGTAGGGTGTAAAATCCACTATGAAAACATCTTCAAAAATAGAAAATTTGGGATAAACATGGATATTAAGACTCAATAATTTGATCATACCCATGGTCTTGGTTGTTGAACAATCCAATTGTAAGACACCCTTAGTATTAGGCTCATACTTTAGGCCTAATTTATCAGCTATTTATTTAGGCATCATTGAGTTACTTGTCCCACTATCTATCATGAAATTATGTACTAATAAATCTCCAATAATCATATAAACATAAAAAGGAGGTGGTTTACCATCTTTTCTTTATTGCCCACTAGCAGTTGTAGGTGTGTTTGTGAAAACTAAACTCTCTCTTCTTGTTATTATTTTTGAAAGGTTGAGTTTAGACAAATCCTCTTTAAGTGTATCCATTTATCCAAGGAGAGATAAGGTATCCCACATATTAATACTCACATTTGACCTATTCATTTGGTCCATAATGTTTATGCAAGAGCTACTAACCCTTGGTTGTCCTTTAAAATTTGTCATACTATTTTGAGCTTGCATAATTTGAGATATAAAAACACCCTTTACATTCTAATTTTTTGAGTTTTTTGGGCTTTGGGATATTAATTAGTCTCTTTTGTTCCTTGAAACATAGAAGGCATAGTGGTTTCACCCTTACCTATCTCTTAAGCATCATCAATTGTTCTCCTTTTGCACCTTGTACTAGATGTTATGGAAGTATCACCAACTTTACTTGTGATTCCCAATTGATTGACTGCACACCAATCTCCTTATTTCATATTTACCAATGTAGAATTATATTTAACTTGCTCTCCATTATTCCTTTCAAGATGAGAAACTTAAACTTGTATCATAGAAGGAATTGTTCCATTTTGTGCCATACAAGCTTGATTAAACACCTCAATCTAATTAGTAGGTTGATTATGAAGTTGATCCCACTGAGAAGACCAATTATTATCTTGTAAAATATTATTTTTATTAGTTACTATATCTCTAGAGGTGCAGGAAACATTTGTATTGTAAATATTATATGGTCTAGCATTGGTAATCTACCCTTGCCCTTAGGAATTGGCTTGAAAAGGTTGTCTATTTCGCTGATTAGAATGATAGGATTAATATGGATCTTCATAATGTCTATGATTTTGAGGTATATTTCTCTCAAGGGCCACTAAATTTTTTTATCTGGTCTTGATTAGGCTTCTTAACTCTTATATTTCATTTGATTGACTAGGAGTTGCTTATTCATGATGATTAGTGTGGGAATGGGAGCAAGAGTTGGTGTAGGGGGATGTAAATTGGGAAAAAATGGAATGAAATTTATTGGGTATATATTTCCATCTTCTATGAGGTTATTCTTAGCCTTGATGGTAACATCATGTGCCTCAATTAAGGTCTCTCCCCCCATAGATTGTATCATAACAGCTATGTCACTATTCAAGGCCTTGAGATAGTAGAGGAAGTAATAGTTTGAAGTAGGTCTCACAAGATTTAGGATATTATCCCATGCTTTTTGGAATATATAATTTAAATCCTACATAACTCTTATGTGTTTCTCTTGATTGTGGTTAATTGCTCAGTTAGAGACAAGTGATCACTCTTGTCTTTAAACCTCTTACCCAACTTTTCTCTTGATTGGTCCCATACAACAATGGAATTAGGAGCCAAGGTCCTATACCAATCCAAATATTTTCCCTTGAATTATATTTTAAATAACCTAATTTCCACATTCTCTTGAGTGATATTGTGAATATTGCAAAAATTGGACATATCTCTAATGTGCTCAATGAGGATAATGGTGTTTTCTCAACTAAATTATGAGACACTTTTAAGAGATTCCATAAGGATGTCATCATATATTGAAAGGTTTATATGGGATCCAACTTTTAGAGAAAAAAAAATTATGTTTCTAGGCATATTTCTAGATTCAAGATAATTTGGAATATAATGGAAATGGAGCTTCCTTCTAGGAGTCTTGGTGTGAGGGGCAGAATAAATAAATATATTTTTCTTGACTAAAAAAGAAGTTAACTCAAAAAAATAAAAAGGAACACCTTTGGCCCTTGATATTTTAGTCATATTTGGCATCAAAATTAGCTTGCTATTCTATAACTAAGAGCTAAAAACTTATTGGAGTCACTAGATGTTGCATGAAGGAGGCTATTACAACTACAAATTTGTTAAGACCAACATCAATCATAGACGATCTTGTTGAAATTATATCCCATCGGGTGTGCCATAACTATTATCTATCTAATTTTCACCCCTAGGAAGTTTTTTCAAGCCTTACTAACTAGATGATAGAATGGAATCACTTCTAGGGTGTGGGTGGCCTAATTAGTTATGTGAGTCTCTAGATTGGGCTAGCTCCCTTGATGCTTCACTGAAAACTACAACTAACCTACTAAAATTTAAAATAAAGGGGATAGAAGAGTACTAAAATTATAAAAATAACATGGAGGTGATGCACCAATTGTAGTTTCCTCTACTTTCCAATGATTTCACTATGAGACTATAAGATTACAACCTGACTTCACAACTTTAAGATAACTGCTCCCACACAAGGGTTTCTATATGAAGGCTATGGCCAGTATAACAACCAAGGAGATTCATCAAGAGGAATAAAATAATAAAATAATGATATTTTTACACATTATTCATTGTCATTTACATCCTACACAAACCTCAAACTTCCAAATCAAAGACAAAAATGCATATCTTCGTTTCCTTTGTAGGCAAACTTGTATGTCTTCTTTTAAACCTAATATCTTATTAATCTTCAGAATAGCTCATTTAAGTGGTTTATTATCTATAAAATGATACCAAAAAATATGTGGATATTATTTTATATTTATCATACCTCTAAAAATATTTAGTGTTCATGCTCCCAACCCAAGGTTTCACCTTTTCCTCATAGTCATGAAAAATTGCCCCTTGGTTGTAGGTGTTCTTTTAGATAGATGACTGCCTATAATTGTATGTATATTCTTATTCAAATAAGAATATAAATATATTATGTGAGATAATTTTTATTTTATGACATATGATAGTATCATTTAAATAAATAGGAAACCAATCCCGTGTTGGTTTCTGTGAGATTGCATTCAAGAGGACAATTGTGTCTTTAGGTCTTTAATTAGCCTGATACATTCTTTAACCATAGAATATTGATTCAAAATGATAATATTACCTTAAAATAAAGGGTTCATATGTTCCTAAGATATTTTAAATTCTATTTACACTCTAATTTCCCTCTCACACCTATATTCAATGCAAAACTTGCTCTCCTTTGCTCATCTTATCCATACGAACTTGTAAGTGATTGTTTTAGAATTGACACCTTCTTTATTCACCCTATGAATGATTATATTTATTTATATGATATAATTGATGGTTAATTTAAGTAATCAATTCCATTTTATAACATTTCAAATGAGGAAATATTTATAGTTGTCGAGTATTTTCTATCCAACTTGCAAACCTATAGCCTACTACCATGCATAGCTACACTAGCTCTGGGTATCTCTAATTTTTCAAGAAGCTTAGAGAGAGTTTTGTGGTTTTATTTGGGTAACTCAATAATCATGTACATTTTAAGTAATTATTGTATTTTACCACTATTTTATATACTCCCATAATGTGTTGAGGGTTACTCATCAATCATAGGTTTGTATTCACTCATTCACTCTTGGAAGCTTGTTAGAGGATATCAAGACCAATGACCTTCATGATCCATTGTTTACAAATTTATTAGGTTTTTATGATAATTTAGAGTTTTATATAATTTTATTTAATACCTCTTGAGGTGAGATAACATTCAAAACAATCAAAACCCTACCTATAGCTTCTCATCTAGGTCTACAACTCATTCAAAATGGAGGTCTTGATCTTCTGATGCTAGCATATGCCAAGTAAAAACTATAAAATGGTATGATAAATATAATAGGGTCTTACATGGTCTCATGAATAATTAATTTACAAAAATGAAATCAAAAATACACTAAAATTGTTGAAAACTAAGCCTATGGGATTTGAAGTCACCTCTTTACACCTTAACTCCTTAGCAATTGTTAATAAATATAAAAGGATTGATCAGAAAAATAATGACACAAATTAGAAGGGAACTAGGATCCCCTTCTTTTCCTAAGAGCTTTTGATCCAACTCTCTCTCTCTCTTACATGAACTATCCTCAAACTGGTGACCTTTCTAAGCTTATGAAGTAGACCTATGAACCTGATGCAGAAATAGTATAGGTTTTTTCCCTGTTTGGATCTAAAAATCCTTCATTTTCATTTATTATGCCTAATATATTTTGGAGGAGCCTTTGGGAGGCTTGGAATTTTATCCTTAGAATAAAAATTTGAAAATATGCTTTCACAGGCCTGTTTTCTTTGAGAAACTACCTATTCTACCTTCTTGAACTATTGGAAATGAAAAACTAAGTAATTATGAAGCATTATATAACTTGCACAGAGGTGTGGAAATGAGCCAAGACATTTCTCACCCTTCTTCCCTTGAATCTTTCTCATTATGCCTACTTGAATGTTATAAAAGATGAATGGGCATTTATAAAAGTTTTCCAATGTTTGTAAAGTAGTTATAAGACATTTTTGGACAAGGTGTATGGTAAAGTACATGTACCATAACATTTAACAAGTGCCAAATTACACACATGACCCCCATACAATGATGTAAACCTTCATGTTTGGTATTCTCTCAAAGATTTATATTACCACATTACAATCAGCAATACAAGACATAATGAAGAAACCTTAAAATTTATAAGCATACCTTAACTTATCCAAAATGCTTAAAGTGAAATATTATCAACTTAAAAGTCTTGCTCCTTGGTCTGCTTGTTTATATTGGTACACATTCCTCCTTGAAAAGTCACCCTTCTTCTTTCTTGACCATGATTCAAACTTGACCTTGACTTCACACTCAAACCTTAACTTTGTCAAATTTACCTTGATATATGCTAAGTATATTGGAAATGGCCACATTGACTAACTTTGATGTCAAGACTAGGTGACTTGACCTTGCTTCTAACTATACCATCTTAGGATACTCTAAAAAATACTAAGAACAACACAAAGCCTATCACCTTGAGACCAACCATGACCAAGACAAGACCCTAATTATGGATATCAACAAAATTAAGATGATGATGACCAAATTTTTGAATGATATTCACCAATGGTGGCCAATTTTGGCTAATAAGAACATAAGATATAAATTCTCATAAATGTCTTGGATGTAATTTTGATAGTGGTGAGCATATAACTTGTAAAACATAACATGAACTATAGAACCTGTAGGAAACCAAGGTGAGAACATTGGGATTTTTATTTATAAGGTGTCATAGCCCACATCCACATTGTAGGACAACATGGATAAATTACCTCTGATCTAAGCCTTAGAGATGTTCTTGATGAGGTTCTAGTTAATCACACTTCCCAAGTCTGGGACCTCCTCCCCCTTGAGGATGATATTCAATAGGGGAACCCATAATATGTTAACATACATGGTGTCATTGGATCTATATAGGTGGTTTAGGAGGAGCATCCTAATATGAACCCCATTTAGAAGAGGTAGATTTGGTAAGCATCGATCTCATCCTTGTTGTTCCACCAATCCTATTTGATGGTTCAATCCTTGAGAACATCATATATCTCATGTGTATTGACCCATATGTCTATTGTGCTCTGATCATAAGTGATGGTGTAGTCCAAGAGGTTGAAATACTAATTTAAAATATCCCCCAAGATATCTATGATTATATTCATATAGTTTATAGAGTAGACCAATTCCTGAACTCCTCATTAAGTGCACATCGAAGTCCATAATATATTTTATATGATATTCACACCAAGGAACACTTCAAGCTTAGTTGTGACCTTATCCAATCTTGATCTCTATAGGGTTATGATATCATCACTAAACTAAGTTTGGTCTTCATCATCATAAAAGATGGTCACTTGCACATATTCAATTGCCTTGAAAATCTTGTTGTAGTGTTTGACCTACACCAAGTTCATCAAGAAAGTGGTGTCCTGAAGTTTAGGCTCAGTGCTGGGTTTAAAATACAATGTAACCATCTTTGAGAGTTAAAAATTTACCTAGTGTTGGGTTTGATTTTTATCCTTAGTTCTACATGACTAAGTACTAATCACACACCTATAAGAAGGAAGAAACCAATATGTTAGCACATCATCCTATCATGTGAGTGTCATCATGTACTCACCCAAGATACGTAGCCTAGACCTATTCCCATTGGTTTTATCACGTGATGGTGGATGGACAAATGTTAGGTGCTTGAGTTAACATATTTAACCATTGTTAATATGAATGTTATTCTAGAGTTAGTAATTTGATGCATTCACATCGTGAAAGTAATTATCTAGTATCATCAATAAGAATTAACACCAAATAAATTCAACACATAGAGTCATGAAGTATTAGGTTCATTGATATTATTTGATAAGATTACAAAGGTACACCATTCAGTACACGTTCTCTCTATATCTCTATCTTGATAGTAATAACACATCTATATAAAAAACACCTTCTAATAAAATATAAAGGATTATTTATACACAATAAAATCACTTATTGGGTTGCATCATTAATACATTATAGATGACAAACCAATGACAGTTTCAAAAAAAGAAGTCATGGTGAGTCATTATAATTAATTTCATTTTGAAATGGGCCTAACAGCCCCTATGTACTTTATCTATGATATATTTTATTTTTATGTTACTCCTCCTTCACGAGTTGGTGCTAGATTCATGCTTCCATTAATCTCTAATAATTTTGTGAACCACTTTGTAATTGCCTCCACTTTTTGCACCCTTATCTTAGTCTTGTAAATATTTTTATTCTTACGTCTTGTGTTCCTTATTCTCTATTTCCTTTTCTTTCATAACTCACCCATCAATGGTAAGGTATTTTTTTCTCTTCTCCCATGCTTTTATATTGTACGTCATTATCTCCCATGTCAACATTATCTGCACTCTTCTCATTCCCTTGCACCATTATTCTCCATGTTCTTCCAGTGTTTTGCATATTTGTGCTTATGGCTCAAATATACTTAAAATATATTATAAACTTTGGGTCTAACATCACCCAAAACTAAATTTATAGTCCATCCCAGATTATGTTGGAGGCTCAAATAATGAAAATTTAGGGCCCGCATATTAGACCTAGTGTCCTATCTTCTCCCAATGGTTGAGGCCCATTTAAAGATTAGAATTAATAACTTCCACTTCACCCTTCAATATTTTCATCTCCTTGGGATGTTCCAAAAAATTGTTAGTTTGATTTTTCAAAATCTCAAGCTAAGAAGTTTCAAATTTCTAAGCATCTTCAAGGGCCCCGATCTCTACCAAAACCTATCCTTGAAGTGTTGAGAAACTAGAATTTAATTGATGTCAATGGGCACTTATTTCTTTGTTTATTTATTCAATGTCTTAGAACACTTTTGTGAACTGATCCATATTTATAATATTCAATACATTCCAACCAATTTATGACATTATTGTTCCTCTAGTAGCAGTCATGATTCTAAAATTTTAATTGGTCGTGCAAAGTTGACAAAAAACCCATCAGTGATGGGAATAATGGCACTCAATTTATTCAAAAATTCATAGCAGATGTCCATGGCCTTAATGAACTATGTAGTGGCCTACAACCTATCCTATTTAGGATCCACCATGTTTTTTACATTTCTTTAGAAAGAGATCCATGAGAATCTCTAATTTATTAATGGCTTCACCACTAATAGGAATACCTTCCATGAGCTTTCGTTTTCTCCTAAAAATTGTTTATCATAGGTTGAAAGTCCTAAGTCAAGTTGCTTAAGTAACATCTAGTCAGTGTTTGAGTTTTTTAATTTCTTCTTTGAGCTTTCACTCATTTTTGTGATTTTCCTAGTACAGTCAGATGACTTCCCTATGTTTGTAGAAAAGTTGGCCCACGTCATGGTTGTTGAGAATGTTTTGCCTAGAAACCTCTAGGGAAAACTTGATGAGGTAAGATCCTACTTACACTGGAGATCAAATTTTGGGACTTACGCAAAGAGTATCTAAAGCATCTACCACCTATAGGCTTATGTTAGTGTTGGCCTTTGGAAGCTCAAACCATTCTTCATCTTGATACAATTCCATTGCAAAATACATCTCAAGTCAAGTTTGTTTCATGGACTCATATTTGAGGAAATAACCCTATAAATATAATTACTTATCTAATGTGTCCTATTGGAACGTAATGTGAATGGGAGATTCCTGATTTGTCTATTTTTGTTATTTTGCCTCTTGCATAGGTTCCTTTCCATTTTGAGGGTCGCACTCTATATCAATAACTTTAGGACTCTTTTCCCATTATTTGTTGGTATCAGTGCTAAGGTTCCTTTTGTTAAGGCCTTCCCTTCTATCTACTACTTCAGGTTTTGGACTTTCAATGTCCATTTTCTACTCATCATCAAGTTGTTCTTTGTTGGGCTTAGTAGGATGTGCTTCGGTGGGATCAGGATTGGGTTCCTTCACAAGTTTTACTTCTAGAGATGTCTCACTTGTGTCTAAAATCACCATGTGGGGAACTTTATGCTTGAGATTTATTTGGGTAGTTGGGAATGAAACAACATCATCTTTTTATTGTATAAGTATGGCTTGGGCTCTTATTGGTTATGGGGTTTACCTTTATCATTTGGACTCAACCTTGGGTTGTTCCTCCTATGTCATACTTGAGCTTGTGTCCTCTAGTCTTAGCATCATCTCCTTCATTTATGCCCTTCATTTGGTGTGTGTTTACAGTTGAGGGGGAACAATTCCTTTTATTCTTCCCATCTTCTTTATGCTTTATTTCGAAGCTTGAGCATATATATAATTGTCTAGATATGCACTTACATGAATAACTTGTAGGGGTTAATATCAATATTATCAGTCTAATGCTACTCTACATATGCTTAACTTTGTGGATAGATGTAAATATTATGAAGAGTATGAATCTCAACACCAATCTTGTCCACATCAGCAGTTATAGGGCATGTATCCTCAATTCAATTCACAAAGTCCATAAAATATCTAGAAGTGAATACATAAGGTAATTTGAGCCATGATAACAAGTTATCAGTGCTTTCCATCTAGATTCACATGAGGGAATAGTGTTAATTTATAGAAAACATATCATAGGTTCTCATCTATGTGGGTAATTCTTTTGGTATGCACCATTCATTCCTTAATGCCTCCCTCATGCTATCAAACCAACCCTTCATCTTTGATTTATAGGAGGGTGTGATGGCACTGGGGTGTGTGAATTGTTTGAACCTTTTGACGAGGGACATATGATTTTATGGGTACACTAAATTTAGTTCCTTACCAAAATACTCTAGGATTATAATCTCATCATAAACTAGTGGCATCAAAATTGTGCCCCAAAGAAACTTATGGTTAAGCAGGTGATACACCTTCTCAACATCTTGTTTAATTTTCTTGGAAAAGTACAGGGAGTAATTATAATTTGTTCCCTTGGTCATTTATTTGGTGACATAGAGGTGGTCCATATCCACCTCCTTCCACCTATCTATGCCTCCCACCTTGGTTATGGCTAAATGCATAGCTACTCTAATTATGGGATTTGTCGGGCTTATAATGTACATGGCATGGCCTTCCCTTTTAGATTGTAGCACCACCACCATTTTATAAATTGCTTCTTGATCCTCAAGATTTGTGCCAACATTTGATCTATAATTAAGTAACCCAATTACTTTACTAATCTGTTTAGGGGCAATTCTAATTCTTCACCCAACAAAATAGATGTATCTTTCATGAATACACAAAATTATAAAGTGAACCACTTCATATGGTTTCCCAAAATAAGGTAGTTTTAAGAGTTGGAGCACCCCCAAATCCTCCAATAAGTTGTAAACTATGAGATCACAAGTGATCTCATTATTATTGTTCTAACACTTCACCTAGTATTCATGTTGTAAGTCACATTTTTTTATAGTCTGGTGATGATTGTAATCAAGGACTTGATAGGTGGAATCCTCAAATTCCTAATCATTTGCATGCAAAAATATTTATGGGTATTGAATTTCCTCAATAAAAATAAGAGATGCTAGGGGTGTTTTAGCAACCTTCTTTCCCATGCATGTTATTTTTGGTGCCTTTCTAGTATATGTTCTTATGCTAACTTTATGGGGTCTTTGACTTACACATCATGTTTAGTAGATGCTTATTCTTGAATATAAATGGGACTTCCTTTTGTGCCCTTGTATTATTCTACTTCAGGAATAGCTATAACTGGATCTTTTTTCATGCCTTTATATTTTGGTTGCATCACCAATCAGGGTTCCCAAATGTTAACACATGGCTGACCAATTCTTACAAATGAATATGTTTTGATTCATTGTTATACACCTAAAACACTTCAACTTCTTGTTTCACCCTCCTTTAATGATAGACTTAATTCTTAAAACCCATAGCTTTTCTTTCTCATACTTGAATATACATATTTCCATGCTTATTTTCTTAAATTATTGCCATCTCAATCTCAACGCTTTTGTAAATTAGATCACTATGCAAATGCCTTATTCGTTGATTGTTTGATTTTGTCTCAGCTATGTAATTTTCAAGTATTCAATAGTAAAAAATGAAAATGGGAAGCTTCACAATCCTTTATAGTCTATCCCAAATTTTCACATTAACTCCTCCATGTCATCATCCATCACTTCAACCATTTAATGCTTTAAATGTCTTGCCTTAGTGTCTATTTGGAATGCTTACCATTTATACCACTTCATCATTAATAAATGCATGTCCCATCCTTTGCACATTTATTAGAGTGAATGCTAGTAGTAATAATCCAACTTTGCTATTTTAATTTTAGGAAATTGCCTTTTCTATTTTTACCCATTTTAATAATGGTATTTCCTTTGATGCCTTCATTTTGCATTCCTGGGTTACACATACCCTTTTTTCATTTACTTCATGCACCTCTTATTGTACACTTCCTTCACATGCTTCATCTTGTGCACTTACTTTATGTGCCTACTCTTACATGCTTTTAGAATAAGTAGCTTATCAATCCTTAAAACCTACCTTACATTTAAATTTGTGCATGGTCCTCCACATCATAACTTAGTGAAATTCATGTCAAGAAGGAGAAATAGAGTGTTAAATACCAAAAGAGGATGAAACTAATTAAAAAATGTGTACAATCAATGCCATGATTATTTTAAAATGAAATAAATTCCTACACTGCCCTAATGGCATACAGCTTATTCATTGAATTGAATAATTACATATAATGGTAGGGTCAGAGCTGACTACCATTGAAATGGCCTAGTATAAATTAGCCATCTAATATTTTTAATTTATAAGTGCCTATTGGAATGATACTATGAATAATAAATGCACCATCCCACTAGATTCATATTTTTCTTAAATGTTACACAAATTTGAATCATAGACCAAGACATGTGTACCAGGATGAAATACTTTGGTTTTGATATGTCGATTATGCCAATTTTTTTTGTTTTTGTTTCTTAACTCCTCAGCTCCATTATGTGAGAAAGTGTGTTTCATCTAACTAAAGTAGAGCATCAAGGCATGATTTTATGGACTCCTTATCATCTAATCTACCAATGTGTGTAATACATAAAGAAGGTACAAAAAAATCCACTGGTTAGATGGATTTAATGCCAAAGATAATGAAAAAGAGTACTCTTATTCAACCTTTTATATGTGGTCTAATATTCCCATAAGACTACAAAAAATCAATCATCCCAATCAGTGTGACCAATATTTAAAATCTTGGTTAGTAAATGATCAAGGATCTTATTGAAGGCTTCAGCTATGCCATTAGCTTGAGGATGGTATGGCATTGTCTTATGGTGCGTAATCATGAATTTAGCCAAGAATATGCACATTATTTCATTAAGAAAGTGAGTGTCATGATCACTCATTAAACTAAAATGGAATATATACCTTATGATGATATTTTTCCATATAAATATGGTAGTGGTCACAATAGTAAAAGCACATGTGGGCATTATTTTATCCTAGCATTTGAGATAGTCTATGGTAGTAATGATGTACCATATGTCAGTTTATCATGCAGTTGGGTGAATGGGACCAATGAAATAAATAACCTAATTCTCAAATGGTTCATAAATGATTATGGGATGAAGAGTCATAATGTCCCTTTGGTTTGGTTTACCTATGCACTTATAGATATCACATTGGAGTACATAAGCTTCGGCATCTTTGAATAAGGTGGGCCACCACAACACAACTAATATGAATTTTCATACTATTACATCACCATCATAATGTCCTCTTATGACACCCTCATATACCTCTTAAATAACTTATATGTGCTCATGTTACATTAAATACCATCATAATACTTCATCTTAGCCAAGTTTGTACAAGTCACCTCCAATAAGCTGGAAAGGAGCAACACATACAACTAGTTCCTTTTTCTACTAGGTGGTAAGGTGGTCTGGTACAAAACCTTTTGTAACAAAATTTAAAATTTCCTCTAATACTTTGGGCACATGCATAACTTGAAAAAAATTTACATCAGTTAAATATTCCTCTATGGCACAGGCCAATTCACTAAATTGAACGTGCAAGATATGGTCTAGTCTAAAATTAACTTGGCCTAGTTTCATAACCATGGAGAACTAGAACTTTTAGAAGATGAAAATACATTGGTAAATGCATCTATGTAACACTATTTTATTTAACAAATACTTGAGTGCTTCATGATTCATATAAAATATGAGTGGGGTTGGTAGTAAGTATTGGCAAAACTTTTGAAGTGCATAAACCATAGACAAGGCCTCACAGTCTCTCATAGAGCAGTTATATTATGTTGGTGTGAGTTTATAGTTAGAAAAATAAATAGGATGATAAAGGTTTATTTCACTAGGTTATGATAGGATAGCACCTACTACTATGCCTGAATCATCGACATGTATATGAAATGGTTATTTCTAATTCATGGAGAATGGGTGTGGTCACCCATTTCTCTTTTAGGACCTCAAACACTTGTTGGTGTCAGTTTATCCATAAGAATAGGCCATTATGCTTAAGTAGTTCTTCCATTGGTGTAGCTATGGTAGCATAACCTTGAATTAAATTTTGATAGTATCTTGTGTGACCTAAGAAGGCACAAACCTAGACTGAATGGTTGTAACTAGGAGTTAAACAATGACCATAATTTTAGCTAGATCCACTAATAGTCCATCTCGACAAATAATATATCTCAATAGAATACTAAATAGGGTGGAAAAGATACACTTATTCATATTTAAGTAAATTTGAATCTAGTGGAAATGTTAAAGCATGGGGTATAAATTGTCATAGTGATTTCACACTAAACCATACATGGTCCAGTCATCCAAGTAAACCTGAAGGAACTTATGGATGAAATATTTGAATGCATCCACCACAATGTATGAGAACATGGGTGACATATTTCTAGGCCAAAATACATAAAATCATATGAAAAATAACCCCATTTAGTTACAAATGTTATATTTTCCTTGTCTTCCTCAATAATTTAGACCTGGCAATAGCCAAAAAAATCCATTGGTAAAAGTGTAGATCTCACACCCAAAAACAACTTCTAAAATTTCTTCTATGAAAGGCATTAGGAAAGGGTTCATTAAACATACCACACTGATTAGCCTATAATCCACACAAATTTGAATTCAACCATTTTTTTTTATGTTGGTCACCATTTGATTAAAACATTCATATTCATCAATGGGAGTAATAACTCCAACACACAAGATGCTATCAATTTCCTCTTTAACTCGAGTGCATAGGTTTAGATTTATCTGATATGGTTATTTATTCATCAGTATAACACCTTAAATAAAATTTATGTGAATCTTAACTAATGATGGATGTACTCCTTTCATTTCTAGGTCATTTTGTGGGAAAATGTCCTATTATTCATGCAATAGTTCAAAGATTTTGGTTATCTCAACATAAGACCAATAATTTTCCATAATATCTAGTTCAGGTGCATCATCTATTCCAATGTTATATTGAACCATTTGGAGTGTCCCAAAATATGATTTATACTTAGAATACATCATATCTATGACATCATGTTCCCCACATTGTATATTAAGATTTAAGTGGTTGAATGATGGCTCTAGTGGATCAGAACTAGTACCTTCATAAACTTGGTATATAACATTTTATTTTCCCTTTAATATCTATTCCCAATTGTGATATTCTAATTGGGATTTTAGTTCTAACTAAGCCATGGCAAGAGTATCAAGTTCTTGTAAAATGGATAAATTATCCTTAGTTACACCATGCATATTTTGTATCCAGTATTTAATCAATGCCTAATCACCCACAACTACCTAATAGATCACTTACAGAGACAAATTCAAAAACATTCATGGTGAATAAAATGCAAATGTGGTAGGAAAGCTATGTTTGATACACTTCTAGGTATCTGTGTCTTTATGCATTTCTTGGTAAATGTACCATGCCCTATCCCGAGCACATAGAGTACCATAAAATGCATACACCCATAATAATTATGGTAGAAATGTTTCTTAGACTCTCCAAATGCTTTCACATTATGTTATATGTTATTATAACTAAATAACACCACTATAATTCAAGGTGGCATGAAACATGGTTGTCATGATGGAAGCGATTATGAATGGCCATATGTGCTTATTCCCATATGTCCAATTGGTGTTGATGAGTAGACCACCATCGAGTAGTTATCCCTTGAAATAAAAATTTGATCATATGGAATAGTTCATTATCATTAACATAATATTCTTTAACTATTGTAAGTATTCCCAAATCTCCATTTGACCTTGAAACCTAGGTGTCTAGTCTAACTATAAGGGTGGTCTATCCATCAAGCATCCACCAATGAGGTGAATAGTTTTGTGGTGCTAAGTGAGCTTTATAAGGGAGCTTATGTGGCTATCTAAGAATTCACAAATATGCCTTATAATATCATATGCACCTTGAGCCCATTAGTTTCATGTAATACCGGTAGTGTAAAAAATAGACTATACATCTCCCCATCATAAAATACCATTGGGAGTGGGATCCATATTTTCATTTCCTTAGGAAATAATGTTATAAATTGTAATTATATCCTCATTAACATCAATGGGTTCCATAAAGGGGGGTCCTTGGTTGTTATTTAAAGGAATGATTATGTGTTGTGTGTCATTCTCGAAGCTAATATACCACTTATTGAATCATGAGTCAGAATTGTTTACATAGCACCAAGGTCAACCCAAAAGAGCAGGGTAGTCATCAATTTTAGCAATCTTGATCACCTCAAAATCACCCTTGATTGAGAATCCCAACTGGTTGATAGTGTCATCTTTAAGAATACATATGGGTAGTGTACAAGTCTTTTCATCCATGAACAAGACATGTGGAGAGGGTTGTAAAGTGGGGATCCCCATATTTTTCCATGCATATTTGGTTAGAACATTAACCTTTACACTAGTGTCCACCAAGATGTCAGGATCATCCAATCATCAATAGACACAATGATAAGGACCTCTTTATCACATTCTAGATTTTGATGAATATGGTTCTCTTGTCATCATGAATGGTTCAAATGAAGATCCTCTAAAGGCTTTTCTATTTACTGTCATAATCAATTCTTGAGAAGAGGGATGATGTCCTCATATAAGAGTTTACACAACTCTCAGAACTCATTATGTAATGAGTCCATAGGTAATGTATTTATTTGAATCTCATCCCTCATGTTAGCATCCTTGTCCTTTAAGAACTCAATTTCACATTTCAGTTCCTAGACTAATTCCATTATATCATTCAACACTTATTTTTGACATTGAGTTTTAGGATAGTATTTCACACAAGGTTATTCATGTTAAACATTTTAAGTAGGTGGATTTGAAACTGGTTTAGAATGAGCACCACTCTGTGTAGTAATATTGACCTTGGGTCCAATTGGAGTGGTAGGGTGTGATTATATACAAGGGAAAGTGAAGTTAATCTATACATTAATCCTATCTCAGACAAGATAAATCACTCTTACCTGTTCTCTTGTTGGTACATTTAATAAATTAGAGTCATGACCAAGATGGATCCATTAGACCTAACCAAAGGGTCCCTTACCACAATAATATCACTAGAGAGGGTTCCAAAGCCTCTAGTCGAGAAACAACATGTGATAAACTTAGATAGGTCATATGTTTTCTTATTCATAAATTAAAATATAACCTAGTTCTCACAAAAGCATGTGGCACAAAATGGGGTTAATAAACATAAAAGTAAACATGCATAAAATCATTCTATTTGAGTCAATATGGGTATAAACCTAATGCATGGAGAGGGAAATACATTCAAAATTAATTGCTTATGTTACTTCTATATACTAAAATATAGGAACAAGAGTTAGAGATACTTACCTTGAAGATGAATGTGTTGAGACTCAATATCTCCCTTGGTCAAAGGTGTTTCACAAGAGGCTGTTGTGGTTTTCAAGGATCACTAAGATAGTCCAAAACATTCAAGACTTTTACAGAAGATAATATTCTTATCCAAGTGTAATCCACAAGTAATGACTCGTTAAGTAGAATGGTAGAAGAGTAGATTTTAAATAAGTTCAAATGAATGATTAACTCTATCTCTCTCTAAGAAATGGCAAAAAGGATGTGTATATATAGATGGATCTAACCTTAAACCCTTTTGAAATTTTAGATGATAGAGTTGACCCAATTGACCTTGTATAATTAATTGATAAAATTAAGTTATATCCCATACTAGGTTAGCCGAGTCCAATCTAGACCCATGACATGTTAATATCTTATAAGTATAGGATCATCCCAGGCCAACATTGTTCAATAAATGTCAAAAAGAGTTTTTGGCTTAGGTAAGGGTTGTTTAAGGTGGTGAATTACTTAGAGGAGTGTGTAATGGAGGTGTTAAATCTTAGGGAAGTGTATAGGATAAGTTTATGTTGGTTTTAAGTGGTAGTATAAGGGATAACAATCTTGTGAAGCACCAATTATCATCCCACTCCTTTCCTAGTGTACCCTTTAAGGCATGCACTCAGAGAGATTAAGACTCGATAGGTTCCTACAAGAGAGAAAGCATCATTAATTGATAAATTTTAAAAATATTATGTTTATACATATTCCCCACTCGAATATCATCACATGTCACTCAAGTATAACATGGGATGGTGCTTAGGGAAAAGAAGATAACAAACAATGTTGAAGCTAAATAAATTATAGTGTTTTGAAGTATAAATTAACTAAAAGTAAAATGGATGAAAATGAAATAACTGAAAAATAAAATTAATGTATGCCTACCTTGACTTAACTTTATTGTTGGATGGTTGTCTATTATGTTTGTAGTTTTGATCATGGAGGGTGCAGAGACTACTTTATACAAACCCAAGGATATAAAACTAAAGATCAAAAATGAACAAATGAAGGAAAGCCAAGATAACTAAAACATGTAGGCATGATGTACTTGGAAATTTTATAATCTGGGGTGACAAATACTAAGTTAAAAAAAATGACCAAGTTAAAAATTTATAGAAAATCAGGTAACTAAAAAGCCAAGGCTACTAAATGACTAAAAAACTCAAACAAGTTTGCCTTAAGTAAGAAAGGTAAAAAAGCCAAGTTGAACTAAGGACACATATAAAAATGGTAATCTAACATCAATGTGAAATAAGTAACAATCCTTACTTAAACAAAGATGGGCAAGCAATGGTACAACATTATTGATGAGTAAGCAGTAACAATCCTTACTCAATCATCAATGGAAAAAGTACTAAAAGATATAAATAGATGCAGCTATCTAAAAAAGGATGGAAATATAGAAACATACACATTTGTCCAAATAAAATAAGTACAAAAAATATAGAAACAGACGTAGTTTTCTAAAAAAATGTGAATGATAATGAAGAAATTCAAATACACCAAAGTAATTTGAGAAACGTAAAGCAATGTTATAAAGAAATTAATAATCCATAATGAGTCAAGTATACCATTTTGTTCTAAAGATAGATAAAACCAAAACAAAGTAGTGCTATCATATTTTAATAAGTGAATAAGAGGGAATATAGAAGTGGGAAATAGAATGGGAATAAAACTTGCCTATCAAGGGGAGAAATGAAATGGGTAGTGCAGAAAATGAAGGAAAAATCAAGGTAGAGAAACTCTTTATCAAATTCAAGACACTTAAAATTAGGTTCATCAAAACAAGATGAATTTTGACATTAAGGAATTTGGATAAATTCTCCTAACCACACAAATCATAGGTCATCAAATGAAGTATGAATATTATCCCATGAAGGCTATATATATGAAAATTAAAATAGACCTACCTTCCCACAATGTTTTCCCCACTCCTAAAGACTCCTTAGATAGTCGTCAGTCTACTATGAAGATTACGTAATTGCATGAGAAGTTAGGCAACACTATAGTTTTTTTTTAATTCTCCTATCCCAATCAACTAGCCTACCACACCCCAATGGACCTCATCTCTATCATGAGGCCAACTATGGAGTTTGATCTTTGATTAGGAATAGGAAATGTGCCATTAATCACATCTTTTGGTATGATTAGACTTTTGAATGTTTATATCACCTTTTGATCATTGCCTTTTATGTTAAACACTTTAGCTTTTAAATTTTGATGGATTTTTATATTCTTCCTCCATATGGATTCAGAGAACCAAACATAGGTGCTAAAAATCACTATCATTTGAAAACTTTGGACTTGATATCTAAGAAAGAGGACTTAGAGAGCATGGTGTCTAAGAGTCTTGTTCATTCATGTAAAATAAAAGTGCCATCTCGACATTGACCTTGTTTTATCCAAAGTGGAATGAAAGGAAAGGAAATCAAGAGAAATGAACATGAAACAATCTGAAATGCTTCAAATTGTAAAAAATGTGACAAAGTAAAAAAGGATACAATGATAG
This sequence comes from Torreya grandis, assembly GCA_037957365.1. NCBI lineage: Eukaryota > Viridiplantae > Streptophyta > Pinopsida > Cupressales > Taxaceae > Torreya > Torreya grandis. The sequence continues at coordinate 607,499 of JARHVA010004809.1, forward strand.
GTAAGTATGATTCATTATCATAAGAATGTATGTAAGTATATTAAAATGTGCTAACATAGTTCATTATGCAAATTTTATCTACAAAAGATATAAAAACAAAAGCAAAGAATATGGGATTACAAATTGGTAATCATTTATTAACATTCTAGAAAAGGAACACTCAGTTTAATAAAGATGTTTGAGATAATATGTTGATTTTATGAGGAGAGCCTAGTCTTATCCATGGTCTTGCACTATAAATCATAAAAGATAAACCCAAGTGGGTGAAAAAAATAAAAAAAATGGGTCTAGTCCTATCCATGGTCTTATACTATAACTCACAAAATAAAAATCCAAGTGGATGAACAAAGTATGTAAAAAATTGTAAAAATGGTATTTTTGAGGAGACCCTAGTCCTATCCATGGTCTTACACTGCAATTCACAAAATAAAAACCCAAGTTGGCATAAAAATCATTGGAAAATAAGAATATTGATATGAAAAATCAATAGATGAAAGTAAAAAGAATTCATGAGGAAAATTGGGTCATATCCTTGGTATTACAATGCAACTCATGAAAGAAATAAACCAAAACACCAAGGGAAGGAACTAAAGTTTTTGTAAAAGGAGACTGTTGCAGAGGGTGAAATCCATGTAGAAATCCTAAAAAAAGTGTTAGTAGGACATTATATAGAAGTATGATAAGGGAAATATTTAAGAAAAGTATTTCTTTAAAAATTACACAGTATTGGGTTATTTAAAAACATGGCCTTCATTAATTTGGAGGTGATAGGTGTTAGGACCAAGAATTTATTTTACTAAATAAGGGCCCCACCAATTTTGGGTGTATTTTTATTATTTATCATGGGTATATCTAGTTTAAGGATTAGATCACCAACATTGAAAGTGCATACTTTAACCTTTTTATTATGTTGTTTGGTGATGTGAGCCTTATATTGGCAGTTATGTTGAAAGGTAGCTAAATGATGTTCATTAAGAATATCAAGAGCATGAAGGTGAGCTTCACATAATTATACATCAGGAATGATACCGTGAAGAGATATATTTAAGGAGGGGAGTTCAACTTCTAATGGTAAAATAGACTTGTAACCATAGACTAGTGAGAATAGTGTTGCCCCAATGGCAGTACATATGCTAGTATGATAGGCACAAAGTACAAGATAGAAGTGAAGATACCAATCATTTTGGAATTCTAAAATATTATTTTGTATACTTTTGTTGATAATTTTTTTAATGGCCTCAACTTAGCCATTGCATTGTGTAGGTAAAGTAGGAAAATTTGTGGGATATTTTAAGTTTAGCACCTAACTATTTCATGCCCTTATTTTTAAAATTGTTGTTATTTTTAGAGATGATTAAATTGGAAACCCTAAAGTGATAAATGATTTTATTAAGGATAAATTTATAAATATTGGCTCATGTGACATTTACAAGAGGCATGGATTCTACACCTTTGGTATATTTAGTAGAAGTAATGATAAAAACATGACCATCTTGTGACCGAGGTAATTTACCAATTGGATCTAATCCCCACTATAAAATGGCCAAGGAAAATCCACAGTCTGGACCTCAACTAGTGTTGAATGGATTAAATCATCATGAATTTGGTAAGTATTACACTTTTTGGAAAAATTGATAGCATCCTTTTCTGAAGTAGGCCATAAGTATCACATATTTAAGCATTTATGTGATGTAGCATGTTTGTTATAGTGACCACCATAAATTCCCCCATGTGCTTGCTCAAGGAGAGGAGGGACTTTTTCTTGCATTACATAGAGGATCAAGGGACTTTATACATTATAGTAATAAAGGGTGTTATATCAAAAGATATATTTAAAATCTTGTTTATGTATTCTAGTCTTTTCACAAAAATCTGTGTCTAGAGGATAGGTTTGATGTTCAAAGAATTGGATGATGTTTTTATACCATGAGATTTGTCAAAGTATGACAACCTCAATGTGATAGATAATAAAATCTTATGGTTGGATAGAATACTATGACTTTCTTATTTAAATAATAAATTTGGAATCATTAAGTACTTGATGAGGATGAAATGGGGATGTTGAAGAAGCAAGAGAATCAATGATAGAGTTCTGATCTCTTAGAATTGGATCAATGGTAAAAGAGGTAAATTATTTGGCAAGTATTGTTTCCATTTGATGATAAGAGATAAAATTTCCAATTTTACATTGTTAATCACCATTAACTTGGCAATAGATAAGTTAAGAGTCACCCAAAATGTGTAGATATGAGATATCTAAGTCAAGTGCCACTTTCATACCTAATATTAGAGCTTCATATTCTACCATGTTATTAATGACATCAAATATTAACCTGAATGCTAGAGGGATGATTTTACCATGAGGGTTTGTAAGAATATAACCTACCCTAGCTCTTTGGAGGTATTTGGCAGCATCAAAGTGGAGGGTCCAAGTGTCTTCATGCAAATTTATGGTGACTTTAGGAATCTCTTCAATAACTAATTTAGATTTAGTAGTATCAGGAATGATATTGGTATATTCTTGATTATTTACCTCTAAATAAGCAGTGAAATTATGGAAATGATCTTTAAGAGAGATATCTTGATTAATACCTTTAATATAGAGAATGTTATCATCAGGGAGATTATCTTGAAGGTGATTTGTAGCAGGTATGGGTGCCACTACAAATTGGTCGGTAATAAATTTCCATTTGATATATTTTTATGTTATGATTTGAAAGTAAAATCCATTAAGAAAACTATCCATTTGACAATTTTATCTCTAGATATAAATGATTAGATAAAAATGATGAAGTGGATCAGAATGGACAATGACATAGGTGGTTTGATAAAGAAGATAGTGACCAAGATTTTCAACTGTAAAGTAGATAGCAAGGCAATCACGTTTTATTTTAGTATAATGTTTTTTGTAATAAATGAAGCCTTGACTAATATAGTAAAGAGCATATTCTCTTCTAGTATCATCTTAATGGGCAAGCATTTTCCCATCTAATACAGAGTGGAAGAAATGTACAGAATTAAAGGATGATCTTTAGAAGGTGAAAGAATGAAGGGTGGGAGAATGGAGCAATGATTCTTTCATGTTGTCAAATGCTTTATAACAAGGATTGGTCCATTCTAGATCATTACCTTTTTTAAGGAGGGAATTAACAGAGTATATGTGGTAAGCTATTTTTGGGACAAATTATCAGATTGCCCCAAGATTATCGAGTTAAGTGAAAATGTCTAGAATGGAGAGAGGAATGTACATGTTGACTATAACATTGATTTTAGTGATATCAACATCAATACCATGAAGAGAGACTAAGAACCCTATCAGTTTACTGAATGTAACACCAAAGAGACACTTGTATGGGTTGAATCTAATTTTTACTTGATTCATTGATCAAAGATGATGGAAAGATTAGAGAGATATGTTGTGTAATTTTTTGATTTGTAAATGAGTTCATCCACATAGGTTTCCAAAAATTTATATATAAGATCATGAAAAATGTGAGTGATGGCATGTTGATATGTAACTCTAGAATTTTTAAGGATAAAAGGCATTTTAACATAGCAATAGGTTCCCCATTATGTAGTGAATGTTGTTTTATGTTGGCCTTTGGGGGCTATGTGAATTTGATTATAGCCTAAAAAACCATCCATGAGTGACAACATTTTGTATCCAGCAGTGGAATCTATGATGGCATCTATTGAAGGTAATGGAAATTTGTCTTTGGGGCATGTGAGGTTAAGATTGCATAAGTTGATGCATATACAGATGACCATGGTAATTTTTTTGTGAGCAAGAATAATGTTTGACACCCACTAGGAATAATCAATAGGTTTAATAAACTTTGAATCTAATAGTATGATAATTTATTTATGGCATAGGGTGTAAACTTAACTTAACCTAATAAGACTTCACATCAAGATTGGAAGATAAAATGTAATACTTGTACCACTAGTGATTGAACAAGTGAACAAAAGGATACTAAAATCTCAAGGGAAATTCTAAGAGAAATGCTTTGAAATAGACGTAATCAAATTACCTCCTACACATCCTCTTAGAAGATTAAAATATTAGTGTGCATATCATAGAATGTATGGGCATCATACAGATTTTTGTTTGGATTTGAATAATAAAATAAAAATGACAATTGATAGTTGTGATCTTATACTTGATACATCAATCAAGCAACTCAATTCACCTTATAAGTTCATCTTCTTCAACACAAGTGCAAAAAAACCATTATGGGTATAAAAGAATAATTCATAGAAAAAAAAGTTGTAATTGAAAAAAATAAAGAAAAGATTCAAAAGGGAAATCTAGAGCAAGTAATTTTAAAAAAAGATAAAGATTAAAGAGTAAAACTACAAAAAGCACAAGATGAAAATGAACAATTAAAAAAGTAATGTATTGCAAAGGTAATGTTACAAAACTAACACTTGGAAAATCAAATTTAAGATAAGTAAACAAACAAAGCAAGATTTATAATAAAAGATGTCAAAAAACAAGAAACACTTGAAAAAACTAACATTTCAAATGTGGTTGTAAAGGGGGAAATTACGATCATTTCTTCATATCACAGCCCTTTCACTCTCTTTGCTCATATAGATGGAAATTAATTTATAGATATCAATGTTATGGATTATCAAGATATAATTTTTTTGTTCTATATCATTTCTTAGCTCTCTTGAAAATAAATATCAACACTTGGATAAAAATAGTACATCTACAATGTGTATGAGATAAATCAAGTTAATAGTTTATTTTTATTCCAAAGAATGTCATCTTAATTTTCATGTTATTTCAAATCCAAGTGCATACAATGTTATGTTTGGAGGAACATGGTTAGAATCAATAGGAGAAAGGATTGATAAAAATAAAGGTTCCATATCATTTGATCATAAAGCCAAGGTTGTGTCCTCTCCCAAAAAAAGAGTGTCTTTATAGTGAAATAAAAAAAACATATCCTCAAATATTATACAAATATATAAGAGTAATGGCATATCAGTAAAGGAAAAGGACATATTAAATATTGCAAAGCAAAAATATGAAAGGCCAATACCACAATATCGGGCAATTTATTATTCATATCTAGATACAAAATAAGATACGAGTGGAATTCCACAACTTAAAATTAAGATGATGATAGTACAAATTGGTATGATTCTAATGATACCTATATCCATAAAATTATTGTGGTTATGTAAAAGATGATTGGAATAACGCAAGTAATATACAATATGAATATGGAAATATTGTTGAGGGTTATGACACATGATACAAGGCCTACACAAAGACATCCCCTTGATGAAATATTTGGCTCCTAATAGCACCCTTCCTTGTACATATGAACTTTGATAATTATATTGTATTCCAAAATTCATAAAAAACAAATAATCAAGAAAATACCAAAACATTCAAATAATGCAAAAATATAAAAATATTTAGCATACTCATATTTACTAGATTTTGCATATATGTTGTTTAATTTATGTTGGTAGATAGAATATCATTTCCTTTCTATACACACATAAATTTCATAGGTACTTGAGTGTGATACATGTATACACTAGATACATGAAACATGAGCATATAGACGTTGAACCTTTCCTCTACCCATGTGAGACAATATGTTAGGGGAATTTGTTTCATTTATCATGATTAATACATGATACATTATTTCATGATCAATTTACTTTATCATGTTTATTTTATATACTAATGCATACACATGTATATACACATTTTTACATCTTACACATTATGTTATATATGTTGTGCTATGTGACATTTTGCTAACACATGTATGCATGGACTAGTATAATATGCTTATGATGGTTGCTTATATCTCACTTATTAATCTTATAACATGGATTAATTGAGTGTACTTCTTTTTTGCTACCTTATTTTGAATTTGGAACATTTAAACATGTTCCTTGTTTGTTAGCCATAATACCCCTAAATGTTATTTCTTTGGTGTGTGGGCATTTAAACATGTCCTCCCTTTGAGTGTGTGACATTTGAACATGCCCCTTAATTTTGGTCTCCTTAAACCCATTTTAAGTGACATTGATTTCTCTTGTGTGTGTTCTTGATTATTTTTTAAGCTGGTGTTTATTACTCCTAAATGTTGTCATGATCCATATCATCCATCCTAGGGCTAGTGGTGATTGGATACCGTGAGTTTCATTGATACATATACTTAGACATGATAACATTATCTGATTCATTATTATAGGTCTGACATAGTTATCTTATCCTTTTGAGATAAAGTGAGTTTCAGATTGCATTCCCATCACCTCAAAAGGGTTGTCATATCAATGGGGGCATGTCATAGAGACATGAGTCTACACACATATAGTTGTTAGAATTGGTAAATTTGATATAATTCATATGATTCAAATATGCACTTGGGATAGAATCTTATGCATTTGTCACCAAATTTCATAGATTTGGGATAGAATTTTTCATATTTATGATAAGTATTATATGTGATTTATAGATCAGAGGTTACATTTTGATAGTAACTTTATCTTGAGACACATTAGAGGTGCATATGTAATGAAAATGAACCAAATAAAATATACATATTCATATTATACACTATTTACAATATATTTTATAAGGAGGTAAAATAAGGTTCATTCCTTTCTTGCCACACATTGATTCACTAACTTTTCCAAGATGCCCTGATTGAACTCTTACTTATCTATAGAAGTTGAATCCCTTTAGTAGTGTGGTCAAGATTCATTACCCTTGATGGCCTTGGCACTACTCCCCTTTTTAGGTTGGTAAGGTTACATTTCTTGACCTTGGTTAGATTGGTTGGATTATGTGTACATTTGAGTTGTGTGATTGAGATTCAATGCTCTTAATGGCCTTGGCACATCTCACCCTAGTACCATATTGGTGGCATGGTCACCCTATAATTCCCATCTTTACATATTCAAGGTTTCATTTTGAAACTCTCTCTCCAATGTTTCATCAATAAAGCATCATCACAAAAGAAAAATACCAAGGAGAAACATGGTTAAATCAACACACATGTCTATTCCTTCCTTAATCTCTTTACTTTTAAGTATTTAATTTATTAATTTTCAAATTATATGCACTAATTATAATTTAACATGATTTTGGTTGCGGGTAATGCCAAAACATCAAATTCAAATGGGGATCAAGCAAAGACAAGGTGTATTTTAAACACCATAGTACACATTTATTTCTTTTAACCTATTAATTTCATCCTTATACATTAATAAAATAAAGGGCAAGAATTTAAATACTAAAATATGATTTTATATGACATATTAGTCTTGTACACCTAAATACCAATCATGGCTCAACCCTTCAGTTCATGACCTTCTTATTGTTGAAAGGTTCATGTGTGACATCTCATTATGCCTAATTACTTATCTTATAGTCTAATCATAACATTATGATGAAATAGATCACCTTTTATCCAAGAAAATCCTCATAACCAATCCAATCAAATGGTCTCAAATTCTATTGTAAATATTTGCACATCAAAGAGCTAATCAAGAGCATTTCAATACAATTTTAACAGTCAATCTAACATCGTATGTAAAATTTAAGGCCTATTGAAGCTAAATTCAAACATGTAAAAAATATGGATAGGGTATAGTGCTGATGCCATCATGTTGATTGGCCTTTATGGAATTATCATGTGGACAAATCAGAACCTGACATGTGGACCAATCATATAGTGTCATGTGTTAGAGAAAGAATAAATGGGTTTATTTGGTTTTTGGTCTCTAATATTTGACCACCTACCTATTTAGTGTGGGGACAACACTATTCACTAGTTGGGGGACACCATCAATAGTTTAGGATCTACTTTTAGTATGGAAGGGGACCCAGTTACTAATATTCACATTGTTATGTATATGATTTTATATTTAAAGCTTTGTATAGTTCCTAAAGGATGGATGTGGGACTTATTCCATTTGTTTGGAAAACTATTGGTAAGACCACCAACTTAATTTCATCCAAATCCTAAACAAACCACCAATCAATTATCCTTCACATCAATTGTTATTGCAACTAAGCCATGATAAATGTGGCTTTAACCACGAGTTTAAAATTGTTAAAGGTACAATCACTGAGAGGGGGGTGAATTAGTGAGCCCAAATAATCCAAATTCAATTTCAATCCTTTAAAAATATTAATCAATTACCAAAATCATTTCATGAATCATACATATCATTCATATCAATGAATAAGAGAGACAATGCAAGATCAAGCACATAATACATGACATATGTGGGAAACCCTCTTGGGGGAGAAAACTTATTAGAACCTACAATTGGACTATTATCCTATAATAAAAAGAAATAATTTAGATAAGATATAACTTATCAAGGAACTACCATCCCTTATTTAGTGAGATTACAATCCCATAAGGTGATACAACACCTGTCTAGCTGAGAAACCACAAGAGCTAGACTTTTAGCAAGCTTCACCTTGCAAGGAGGATACAACCCCCTAGATGTTGAGAACCCATAACAAAACCTATGAATAAAACATCTCCTAAACACTAATTTCCTTCCAATATTATGGATATATAAATTATATCATCTCTCTTCAACTCTGCACACTCAAAGCATCCAAAGCATCCTTTTGGATCACCCTAAACCTCTTCGCTCATCTTCAACCTGCAAGAGCACTATTATGACATCAAAAACATGACCCATAGTTCATACACATATTCCTCAATATAATTTTCTCATCAACTCATCTACTAGGCACGCTCCCTCTCCTTCACTCCAGAACTCTCACAAACACACACTCTTACACATCTAGAAATGATCACATTTGGTTTCACTATTTATAGAGCATTCATGAACATCACTAGATTGGTTGGCCAATAGACATGATTTAACCTTTAAGGAATATATCACATTGATATACAACTGAATACCATCCACAATGGTTTTCCATAGCATCCATGGGTCACCCTTAAGCAGCTATACCTTTCAATTAGGCTCTTATAGATCTTATAGGTCTCATGGAAACCTATTCACCCATTTAGCACTTAAATGAGAAAAATAAGAACATGGGACCACCTAAAAATGTATATTTCCACTCCACATGACCCCTTAGACTTCCTTAAATTATCATAGTCATATCTACACACCTTTGCATATGCTCAAACAACTCAAATAATGAACTTGTACACAAGAACACCATGAACGAACACATAGTCAATTTCTAAGCCTTTGTTAATAAATAATATCAATTGTTAAAACCTCAAAATACCATAAAAATAATACAAAAGGATTAAAAAATAATTTCCAATAGCTAATACATCATCAAAACAAGCACAAATACTCTTCTCAGGTTACTGGCAAAACATAATCAAACACATAGTCAACTTTAGAGCTCAATATCTTTGACTATACATATATTAAAACCTTATAAATAGGTTCACTATATGTGTCATGAATTCCTCTTCAAATTTTATTTTTATATCACCTTTTAATTCATCTTGGATCAAAATTTATGGATAAAATATAGAGCACTATTTTTTCCCTTTGCAAAATTCAAATATTCAAAACCCAATGGTCATAATAAAACTTTAAACACCTAAAATGCATATCATGTCCTTGAATCTCATATTAAACATGAAATATCAATATTATTCAATATTTAACTCATAGTACACCATTTTACAATTATTAAACTTTGAATAGTTGACCTCATCTCATGTAATCTTGCAATCTTGACGACTTACGCATCATCGATCTCTTCGAGACTGTCTTTGCTTTAACAAATGCTATACAACTATAACTTGATCTATTTAACTTGATACACTCCATTTATCTTGATTTTATTGAACTCATATGATCCATTTCATCTCCATTTGTTTTTGGTCTTTAACCTTCATAAATTTGGCTATGGGGACCTTTGTAATATGTCTATAATGTCAACTTTGCACCTTCATATCTTTTGCTTCGCTTAAACGTATGTTCTAAAATTTAGACCATATGTTCTCATTTAAAATAGGAATACAAACATGTATTAATCAGATATTTAAACCTTTGTGTATGTGAGATATAATTCCATTAATCTTCTCACTCAAATTTTTCTGCCACAGAGCCAACTATGTCACGAACTGTATGGAAGACCAACTTTGCACATGCATATCTTTCAATGCACTTCATCGCATAACCTAAAAATTAGTTCATAGAAAATAGGCACAAAAATAAATAAACATATTTTATCAAATCATTTTTAAACTTCCACACTTGAAAAATATCACTACATCAAAATGCCTGCTCAGCTTTTCTTACCACATGCAAATTTGGCTATGGGAAAACAGTGTCAAACTACTTGGGAGCCCAAATTTACACTTGCATATATTTTATCTCACTTACTCACATGACTTGAGATTTATCACATAATATCTTATCTCATATGGGAATTCATCCATATATCAATCTACTCTAGGAACCCTCACATGTGTGAGATATGATGACATCAAAATGCCTCAGATTTTTCTACTATAGACCCATTTATGCTTAGATGAAAAAAATGAATAACCAAGTGAATTCCACTCATACACACAATATATTCAATAATATTTTACCACTAATATGACCCCTTACACATTATCAATACTTTAGACTCTTCCTTAATCATCTCAAACCATGCCAAAACTAAAGATCAACCAAGCATACTTCAAGCATACTAAGACAAGCACATTACACACTTTGTCATTATCACTTAGACTATCAATGCACTTCATCAACTCACCTAGAAACCTCTATTAAATCAAAATGACATCATTTACAACTCTCCAAAAATATCTCCCTTTTTTATTGATGTCAACACCCATCATAAAATAATATACAGTTCACCTTCCTTCTGTCTCTTCAAGCACTCTCATAACAAGAAATTTCTCCCCCTTTGCCACAATGACAAAGTGGGAACCAATTAATCATAAGGACCTAAAAATATTACCAGTAGGAAAATACCATCTTATAAATATAGTACAAACTCCCCCTTACCTTGAGCCTACTTCTTCTTTCCTTGACAACTTCCTCTTGCAATATACTAACACTTCTTCAACCAAGCACTGTAAACCAATGAATAAAGAACACATAAAACATTTAAATCTAATATAACTCACCAAGAAACATCTGAGAGGGACTCCACATAATATTTTTGAGAAAATACATCTTTAGATCTTTACACACCATGAATAACCACCATACAGACTTACTAGCCTTCTCTCTCAAACCACCTCAAGGACCACCAAAAAAATTTCTTTCCACTCACCAAATAGGAAACATGTTCTAAAACAACTTGAAAAATCTCCTTGAAACACTCATTCCTTGATATTTTATAGAACCTGAACAAAAATCACTCTTCTTACAAGGCTTGTCTAGTCTCCTTGCAGCCCTACCTGGAACTTGCAGAGCCCACAAATTTTAGTAGAAAAACTATCAAATCCTAAAACTTCATATCTAGATCACTCTCACTTTCCCCCTCTATCACACCAATTCACAACACCTATCTCATCTTTTGCAACATACTTCATAAACCTACTAGCCAACTAGGCCTCCATCTTGATAAAAACATGAATAATTTGAAAACCACAAACCTTTAAATCTCTATGAAGCTTGATTTTATAACCAATTTGGCCTATTAAACCTATTAATAATCTTCATAATTCAAATCATAAGTCAAACCACTTTTCTAGCATAGCTCAAAACCCTAGAATCTCAAAACAAATGAAGTCAATAAACCACCTTCTAGTCAATGCCCATCTCTGAAACTTCTTTCACACCTAGATAAAACCATCACAAAGAAGTGAAAAAACATTTATGATAACCAAAATCTTCTTGACATTCCATAAATCTCATTAAACCACTTGGAAACACCCATTCTGGCCTTGTACTATAGTTCCTTCATAAATCTCTAGAACAAGATCATGAACTTGTGTTTCCATTTTAACCAATGACCTTCTTTGATTGGTATTATGATCTTCATCACACAAACTTACTTTTCCACAAGAAATATGTCTCCTAAGAAGCTTAGGTAGAGACACCCTACTTTTTAATGTCCTATAATAATGTGAAACTAGGAGTTGCCCACATCTCCTCATATTCTTTCTCCTCCTTAGTCATCTAATACTTATATATATTTTCCTTCTTCTTAGGCTTAAGAGAAGCAATGCACTCATCCACTACAATATTCTCCTTTTCTTCTAGGATTGAATTGATAATACATGAAGACAACATAGATTCATGACATACCTTTTCATTCAAAGAATCCACCTTGCAGTTAGGAATCTCATCACTAGGTACCAAAAATTGATGTTATTTGCATGATACATGCTCAACAATGGTAGGATGTTCACTCGGATCCATACACATCTCAGAACTATCCTCAACTAGTACCTTGGTCTTCTTCTTGAACTTGGTCTCTTCATTCATAATATGAGTATACAATGAGATCCCTTGGCACTCTTCAACTTCTAAAGCATTCTCCACCATAAAAAATATATATATTTGGACCTACAAACTCATCATGACTCACACTTACCACCTTTGGTTTCTATGAGTTAACATGTCTTCTTCCTTGCACTCTAAGAGCCTAATTAAACTCATTTTGACTTGATGACCTTTGCTTGCAGAATCTAGTAATGTGACCAATCTTCTCATAGTTGTAGAAAACCATTATTTTTGAAGCGAGCTCAATTTTCCCTACCTAATATGGACAAAATATTACAATGTGTCCTATGTCATAACAATGAAACAAACTCCTCTTTTTGAAGAGGACTCATCTTGTCTAACATTATGTGTATAATGGTCTGCAAAGTGTCCCACATCAAGATAGTTGAAGCACTTAACTTTGTTCACACCTTTTGACTGATGACCCCCATCATAGTTCCATGTAAATTAAGTTATGTCTCTTGAATTCTCTACATTTATGCCCAAATTGATTACATGTGTAATAGTAACCATTGAAACTTGCATACCTCATGGCATTTAGCTATCTGATTTGATTTATCTTCATTTTTCTAGCACCTTCATTCTGTATCTAATTATTTGTCTTTAAATTATGGTTGTCCTTGATTACATTAGTCTTCATCTTATCTTGAGTTATATTATTTTATTCTTATTCATATCCAAGTCTAGTTCTATCACTAGCATGCTTTTGACCACTCAGAATATTATCTAGATCACTTGATCTCTTTTCAAATCTCACAAATGACTTCACCTTACTAAATGTCTTATCTAACTCATATTTCAATGTCTCATTTTCAATTACATAACTTGAGCATTCATATTCTATCTTTCAAGCTTGTAGATAGAATTTCTAATTGACAACTGAGACGCTTGACCATATCTTTATGCACCTTGGTATCTTCATTCATTCTTGCTTCATAAACACTAAATTGCTCATCATAGTCCTTGATTTGTGACTTCATCATCTTGTTAATATTCTTCTCAATATTTAGTTATTCAATGGCATTCATCAATTTAGTCTCATAGTCTACCTCATCTCTATCATCATCTGAATCACTCCAAGTAGACTCCTTTTGATATGATCAACTTCCTTCCTCAACCATGAACAAGGCTTCATCTTCAACAAGACCAACATATTCATGATCATACTCTGAGTCACTATGTTCACTCTCATCTAATGAGTTGTAATATTTTTGGTGTAGAGACTCTTCTTGTCCTTGAAGTACTTCTTATTGTCAAACCTTCTAAATCCTTTCTTCCTCTTATCAAACTTGTATGTCTTATTGTCTTCATCTTGGTCTTCACCATGTTATTCATCATCATGTTTATGATGGAACTTTCTAGAAAAATGTCTTATCTCTCCACAATTGAAGCATTTAAAGGGTATTTTACCCTTATACTTGCCTAAACATGTTTTCAATTTCCTTGTAAATAAAATAATTAGTTCATCTTCATCAATATCATAAATGTCATCCTCTTTGGGTTTCTTACCTTAGAAATTCTTCTTAGGCTTCATCTATGTCTTGAATTTTGATTCATTCTTTGGTGGTATATCATCATTTACTCTCATCTAATAGGCAGTAAGGATGTCATTCAATTCATCCATCTTCAACTAAGTAAGATCATGACTTTCTTCTATAGTAGATACTTTAGAATCAAACTTGAGAGAGATAGACCTTAATACCTTTTAAACTATAGTATCTTCTTTAATCTTCTCTCCAAGACCTCTAATGATGTTGAAAATCTCATCAACTCTCTGCAAAAAATATGCCATATAATCTTATTCCTTCATCTTAAGACTCTTAAATTATCTTCGATGAGTCTGTAACTTTGCCAGCTTAACTTTTGAGTCTCCATAAATAGTCTTCAATTTATCCCACATTTCTTTGGTGGATGTACAATAGATTACCTTGGTGAACTCAATATCTATAAGACCACAAGTAATGGTATTCATTTCCTTAGAATTATTCTCAAACAAATTCTTGTCTACAATACTAGATGGAGGAGTAGTAGGAGTAACATAATAATCCACAATAGATTTCCATACATCAAACCTTAGGGACATAATGTATGTCCTCATCCTTGCACTCAAAAATGCATAATTTGATCCATTGAATATCATTTCTTTCTTAGTATACAAACCTCCTTGAATTTTATGACTACCCATATTGTACCTTGGATCACCTTCAATTTGTCAAGCCTTTACCAAAAGACTTGCTCTAATACCAATTATTAGAGATACAATCATTGAGAGGGGGGTAAATTAGTGAGCCCAAATAATCCAACTTCAATTTAAATCCTTTAAAACTCTTAATCAATTACCACAAGAATTTCATGAAGCATACATATAATTCTTAGCAATGAAATAAGAGAGACAATGCAAGATCAAGTACATAACACATGGCATATGTAGGAAACTTTCTTAGAGGAGAAACCCCACTAGAACTTGCAATTGGAATATTGTCTTATAATAATAAGAACTAATTTATATTGTCTAAAATTTATCAAGGAACTACCATCCCTTATTTATTGAGATTAAAATCCCACAAGGTGCTACTACACCTATCTAGCTGAGCAACCACAACAACTAGACTTTTAACAAGCTTCACCTTACAAGGAGGAAATAACCCCTTAGATGTTGAGTAGCCAAAAAAACACCTATGAAAACAACATCTCTTGAACACTAATTTCCTAAAAATCTGATGGAGATACAAAGTATATTCAACTCTCTTCAACTTTACACACTTAAAGCATCCAAAACATCCTTTTGGATCACGTTAGACCTCTTCATTCATCCTCAACCTATAAGATCACTATTTCGACATCAAAAACATGACCCAAGATTCATACACATAGTCTTAAATATGATCTAATTGTCATATCATCTACTATTCACTCTCCCTCTCCTTTGCTTCACAACTCTCACAAACACACACTCTTACACATCTAGAAACCATCACATTTGGTTTCATTATTTATAGAGCATTCATGAACATCACCATATTGGTCAGCCAATAGGTATGCCTTAACCTTTAATGCATCTATCAAATTTATTCATATCTCAATACCATCCACATAGGTTATCCATATCATCCATGGGTCACCCTTAAGTTGTTACACCTTTCAATTAGTTTCTTGTAGCTCTTATAGGTCTCATGGAGACCTATTCACCCATTCAGAATTTTAATGAGAAAAATAATAACATGGGGCCACCTCAAAATGCATAGGTCCACTATAAATGACCAATTTTTCATCCTTAAATGATCACATTCATCTCTACTCACCTCTACATATGCTCAAACAACTTAAACAATGACCTTGTATGCATGAACACCATGAACAAACACACAGTCAGCTTCCAAGCCTTTTTTAATACATAATATCGATTGTTAAAACCTTAAAATAATATATAAATCATAAAAAATTAGTATAAAATACTTTACAATATCTATTTAATCATAAAACATCTGAACATCATCAAAACAAGCACAAATATTCTTCTCGGGTTACTTCTAGAACATATCAAACACATAGTCAAATTTATAGCTCAATATCTTTGACTATACATAAATTCAAACCTTATAAATATGTTCACTAGATGCACCATGGATTATTATTCAAATTTTATATTTATATCACCTTCTAATTCATCCTATATCAAAAGTTATGTACAAAATATAGAGCACTAGTTTTTCCCTTTGCAAAATTCAAATATTCAAAGCCCAATGGTCACAGTTAAACATCAAACACATAAAACACATCTCATGTCCTAAAATATAAAATTAAACATTAAACATAAATATTATTCTAAATTTAACTCATATTTCACCACTAACCAACATTAAACTTCAAATAGTTGACCTCATCTTGTGCAATCTTGACCACATACGCACCATTGATCTCTTTGAGATTGTCCTTGCTTTAACAAATGCTAGAAAACTATCACATTGATATATTTTACTTGATACACTCCATTTATCTTTATTTTTAAAAACACCCATGAAATTTTGGATCTCCATTTTGTCTTGTTCTTTACCCTTCACAAATTTGACTATGTATGGGGACCTTTGCAATATATTTGTAAGGTCAACTTTACACCTTCATATCTTTTTCTTCGCTCAGACATGTTATTAAATTTAGACAATATGTTATCATTTAAAATAATAATAAAACCATGTATTAATAATCTCCTAAAACCTTCATGAGTTTTATATATAATGCCATTAATCTGCTCACTTAGATTTTTATAGCCACGAAGCTAACTATGTCAAAAACAATCTAGAAGACCAACTTTGCACATGTATATCTTTTAATGCACATCATTTCATGACCTAAAACTTAGCACATAAAAACTAGGAATTAAAAAAAACAACCCCATATGATCAAATCATTTTAAAACTTCCACACATGAAAAATATGACTACATCAAAATGCTTACTCAACTTTTCTTGCCACATGCAAATTTGGATATGGGAAAACACTATCAAACTACCTGGGATCCCAACTTTGCACTTTCATATATTTTATCACGCTTAGTTTCATGACCTGATTTTTGGTGAATAATATCTTCTCTCATATTGTAATTCATGTATATATCAATATCCTCCAAGAATCCTCACACATGTGAGATATGATGACATCAAAATGCCTCCTCAGATTTTTCTACTACAGACCCATTTATGCCTAGATGAACAAAATTAATAACCAGGTGAATTACACTCATGCACAAAATATCTCTAATCATCCTTTACCACTTATATGACCCCTTTCACATGCTCAATACTTTAGACTCATCTCTAATCATCTCAAACCAAGCCAAAATTGAAGATCAATCAAGCATACTAGGACAAGCACATTGCACACTTTATCATTGTCACTTAGACTATCAAGGAACTTCATCCACTCACCTAGACACCTCCATGACATCACCATGAAATCATTATCAAATCTCCAACAAAACTAATTATCTATGTTATTTAAACTATATTGTCATCTCCATGCAATGGATGTGGGATAAATCCCACCAAATGTACATACGTAGTGTATGGTGTGTGCCATGGGTTTGATACATAGTCAAAAGGCTATTTGAATACTATAGTTTATTCTATATTCTATTAATGTGGGATTTTATTTCATAAAAAGACAAAAGGGATCAGCCAAAATCATGAAAGGAGAGATTTGAATGTCATACAAAGTATTAAAATGATTAAACTTTAACAAATGAACCATAAGTCCTCAAAACACTATAAAATGCATAAATTTGTATTTTAAATGTAAGTATTTATCCTTTTTTAAAAGGATAAGACAATTAAATAGAGGCTTTGAAGCGAGAAGATTCTTGGAGGATCAAATCAAAGGCATCCTAAGACTTCTTAAAGGTAGCGGAAAATATTATTTGCATACCAAAGTTATTAGTTTGATGTAAACAAGATTGTATGAGTGTTTTTACATCATTAATTGATTAGTTTTAGTGATTTCATACCCAAATACATATCCTAATAAGGGTGAACTCTGTTATCAAGATTGGTTTGCATTATTTCTCTATTTTATCATTTTCTTGCTATTTTTAATCCATTTAAATTATATTTCTAATCAATTAAGCTAATTTTTCATGTATAAGTGAGAAATTGAGAAATAAAAGTAATAAAAATTGGTGAAATGATTAGAATTTGCATAAACTAACCATTTTGGATCAAGTTGGGTATCAGAGATATTGATCAGGGATATTATAACATTATTTTTGGATTTATAAGTTTCTTATTTGCATGCTAACTAGGTCTAAGTCAAATCATTGAGAAGGATCATTTGAATAATATAATCCAAAGATTGAGACAAAATTTGTAAGTCAAAAATCAGCCATGGAATCTCTTAGGAAAGAACCAGACTCATAAGTGGCCTTTCATCAAGCTTTTATAGAAATGAATGGCATGGTGGAAGGATTGTATTGAGAAAGGAACAAGAAGAATGAAGGTAAATAAGAGGAATAAACCAATGATAAGTTAAAGGAGAATAACCTCCTAAATCTCTTCCATATTATTACAAACCTTCTAGTTATTAATTTGATTATAAATTTTAAAAAAATATATATTTTGTTTCTTCCAGTTTAAATATTGATGTTAAGTTTGATTTGCAAATTTCTAGTGGAGAGCTTAGTGTAGAGAAATTGGATCATTGGATTAATCAAATTGAAGTATATTTTAGGGTTTAGAAGATTTTT
This sequence comes from Torreya grandis, assembly GCA_037957365.1. NCBI lineage: Eukaryota > Viridiplantae > Streptophyta > Pinopsida > Cupressales > Taxaceae > Torreya > Torreya grandis. The sequence goes on from JARHVA010004809.1 coordinate 626,199, forward strand.
TATGAAGAATCAAAAATCCAATTAGCTACTCTTTTATTGGGTGGCACAACATTCATTTGGTGGGAGAGTAAGACACAAGAAGATCTCTTGAAACATGGTAAAGTGATTTCTTCTTGGAATGATTTTGTTTCTACATTGAAAAAATATTTTTATCCATTGGGTTATATGCAATAAGATACAATGGATTGGAAAAACTTAAGGTAAACTAAGGGTCAAAGTTTATAGGATTACACTCAAGAGTTTAGAAAAAGGGCTTTAGTTTAAGGCAATCCCCTTTACACTCAAGAGACTCTTTTAAAGTATATAGGTGGGTTACATAGTTATTTAAGGCATAAAATAATCATATTTAATCCCACTAACCTTGATGAAGTTTGTTTCTAAGCTACCAACATTGAATCAAGGGGTAAAGTAACTAATAAAAACTTAACAAAGAAACCAAGTAAACCATTTGAAATAAAAGGTAAAGAAAAGGGTAATATGAAACAAACTTCCACATTCAATAAATAGGATGGGAATAATTTTTGTTCATGTTAAAAAAAATAATTTCATGAAGATTCTAAGTGTTGAAAGCATCATCCATAACTCAGGCCAAAAAGGTTTGAAAACCAATAAGGTAAAAACAAGACTACTGCATCAATCTAACAAGATCTTGGCTTTGATTCAAGTGATGAGACCAAGGTCACCACTATAGATTTTAAAGTTTCATATTCTTATAATTCTAGAACTAAATCTCATACTTATCATTCTTCTTTTAATTCTAAGTATATTAATGATGAAAATAAAATAAATTATCCTTTCCACATAAGGTTTATTTCTAAACATGTTAAATTATATAATATTTTTGATAATGTATCACAAGATAATCTCATTTATAAATAAGTTGTCAATAAATTAGGACTTAGGACTAAACCAAATCCTAAGACATACCCTTTGGGATGGGTATGTGATGATGCAAATTTTCAATTCACTAAAACATGTAAATTAAGATTTGCAATCACCTCTAAGTTCATTGATGAGGTAGAATTAGATGTGATTTCAGTTGATATTAATAGAATTGTACTTAGAAGTCCATATTTATATGATAGAAAAATAATATTATATAAGGAATAGAATAAATATTTCTTGTAAAATATGGGGATGAATACATTGTAAGAGCCCATTGGATAAAGGCATATTTATCACTTTTATCTGCATGACAGATGAAAAGGCTTGTCAATGCAAGCAAAAATGTTAAATCTATAAGGTTATGATCCTAAATAATAAATTAAATTGTTAATTTATTGTCTAACTATGATGATTTTTTTTAGGATCCACAAGGTTTACCTCCTAAAAGAGATATACGACATGAGATATAACTACATCAAGATGTACTTCTTCCTAACATTGGCATTTATAAGTTTTGTATGGTGTAGAATGAATAAATATAGAAGTAAGTCTAAGATTTTATTGATAAATTAATCATTCAGCCAAACACTTGTCCATGTGGTTTGCCAATTATTTTAGTGCCAATTAAGAAAGATGGCACTTGGTGAATGTGTGTGTATTTTCAAACATTGAACAAGATAAAAGTGAAAAACTGCTACCCTCTTCTTTGTATTGATGATCTATTATATCAATTGAAAAATGTCATTTTTTCACTAAGTTAGACTTATGAAGTGTTTAATATGAAGTTAGGATTAGTGAAGGTGATATTAAAAAACTGCTTTTTCACCCTTTTTTTTTGTATGATTAGTGTTGTACCATATATTGTTTTATAAAATATAGGCACTTTTCAATAAAAATTTTTGATTTTAAAACTAAGCAAGGTCTTTTTGAATGGATGGTAATGCCCTTTGGTATTTTTAATGCACCCGCCACATTCATGTGGGTTATGAATGATGTATTTAGGCCATTCACATATGATTTTTGCATATTATACTTAGATGATATCTTGATATTTAGTAAAATTTGAGAAGATTATGTTAAACACATTATGAAAGTCTTAGATACATTAAAAAAGGGGAAATTATACTTGAATATGTTTATATGTGAATTTTTTAAAACATCTTTGGTCTATTTAGGCTATGTAGTAGGGGTGGTGAACTAAAAATTGATCCCTCTAAATTTTAAGCCATTATGAAATGGCTTAAGCCTAATAATGTTACTAAATTTAGAATATTCCTAGGGGTAGTCCAATATTGGAGTAATTTTATTGCTAACTTTTCATTTATTGCATCTCCTTTACATGATTTGACAAGTACTAAATAGGTATTTCAGTGGGGAGGCAAGCACCAAAAAGCCTTCAACATGTTGAAAGAAAAGATAAGAAAAAAAACCATTTGATATTGAAATTGATGCAAGTGATTATGCCATGGGTGTCATTTTAATACAAATCAAAAACCTATTTGTTACCATTCAAAAACCTTCACAACTGTGATAAGTAACTATCCTGCTTATGATAAATATTTGTATGCTTTATTACAAAGTGTGAAAAAATGAAAGCATTATATAATGGGAAAGAGACAATAATCCACATGAATCATCAACCTTTACAATATCTCCAATAATAGTCAAAGCAACAACAATCAAGGCACTTTCTTTGGATGGGTTTTTTGCAATAATTCCATCTCATTATAAGGTATAAAAAAGACACACAAAATAACGTTGTTGATATGATTCTAAGACCTCCTATTATTGCATCTATTCTTTTCCAACATAGTTCTTTGATGCATGAAAGTTATTAAGAAGAATATGTTAGAAATGATGATTTTAAAGATGTCTGTGAAGATTTAACTCATGGTAATCAAGTAGAATAATTATATTATCACTTACATGATGGATTACTTTACCATATTGGTAAACTTTGCATTCCAAAATATGAAAGAGTTCATGTGATTATGGAAGCCCATACTTCTCTTATTTATAGTCATTTTGGCATTGGGAAAATAGTTGCACAATTACAAAGATAATACTATTGGCCTCGGATGTTAGAAAATGTATCTAAGTATGTAAAAGCTTGTGTTCTTTGTGCTACTAGCAAGCCTAGTAACAAGAATTTGGGCTTATAAACCCCACTTCCCATACCAACACATCCATGGGAAAGTGTTTCTATGGAATTTGTATGAGGCTTGTCTATGTCAAGAAATAATCATGACTATTTGTATGTGGTTGTGAATAGATTTAGAAAAATGTGTGTATTAGTGCCCTGTAAAAAATAGATAATAGGTGAGGAGATTGCATACTTGTTCTTCAATAATGTTTGGGTTCATTTTGGTGTTCCCACATCTATCATATCTAATCAAGATTCTCGATTCATTGGAAATTTTTGGTCATATTTGTAGGACTTGATAGACATAACACTAAAAAAGAGCATTACCTTTCATCCACAACCCAACAGTCAAATAGAAGTGGTCAACAAAACAAATGTATATTTGCTTCAAGGGTATCGTATCAAACATTCCAAGCCTTGGGATGAACACTTTTGTTATGTTCAACATGCTTACAATCCTATCATGCATTCTTATACACATACTTCTCCTTTTGAGACTTGTCTTGGTTATTTTCCTAAGTCCCCTTTGGACTTCACTATTAGACAATGACCAATGGTTGATGGGCATAAAGATGTACACAAACAAACAGATTCATCTAGAAGATACAATTAATTCATCAATTTATCCAAGAGAAATTTAAAATGAGTCAATCCAAGTATAAGGCTAGGCATGAAAAACATCGAGTTGATCATCACTTCCAAGTTGGTGATCTAGTTTGCATACACATTATCAAAGAATGCCTCAAAGGTGAAGGTAAAAATCTGAAACCAATCAAGTATGGTCTATGTAAAATTTTGGAAAATATTGGTAGAAATGATTTTTAGTTAAATTTAGCTCCATCTATGTATATGTATTATATGGTAAATATTAAAAACTTGAAACTATATGAGCCTCCTATGATCATGAATCAAGGTGTGAATGTTCAAGATCCCTATATAGATGATTTTTCTCCTAAATATCATGATGAGTTACAAGAATATTTTATTCTTGATAGGAGGGTGAGGACTTCATGAAAGGGTGATGTGGTACCTTTTTGTGGGTTTAAAATGAATGCATCCAAGCAAAGCACAATGGATGGAAATTAGAAAAGTGAGGGAGCTATATACTCACTTATTTTTTGAATAAAACCAAAATTTTGGTGGTCCAAAAGCTTCTTAGTATATAGGATTGATCTAGGAGGATCCCCACAAATTATCTAATCATATGGTCTCAAATTATTCTAAAAATATATGTGCATCAAATATCATGTCAAGAGATTTCAAACATAAATTGAACGGGGTCAATTCAACACTGTATGAAAAATTTATGGCATGCAGAAGCTAAAGTCAAATAGGTAAAAAATATGGACAGGGTATAGTGCTAACATCATCATGTTGATTGAACTATACAAAATTGCTAGGTGGACCAATCAAAACCTAACACATGTAATGATCATAGAGTGACATGTGGTAGAGAAATTTTGGTTTTTGGTTTTTATTCTTTGATAGCATACCTATTTAGTGTGGGGTGGGCCCATGCTATTTATTAGTTGGAGGCCCATCAACCGGTTGTGATTCACTTTTTATATGGAGGGGGACCCAACCTCCAATATTCACATTTTTGTGTGTGTGTGTGTGTGTGTGTGTGTGTGTGTGTGTGTGTGTGTGTGTGTGTGTGTGTGTGTGTGTGTGTGTGTGTGTGTGTGTGTGTGTGTGTGTGTGTGTGTTTTCTTCCCATGATATGGATGTGGGACTAATTTCCATTACAAACTATTGGTGAGACCACCAACTTAACCATAGTTGACTACAAACAAACCACCAACCAATTAACCTTTGCATCAATTGTTACCACATCTGAGCCACGATAAATGTGGCTTTGACCATGAATTCAAACCAATTATCTATGATATTTACACTATATTTTTATCACCACCCAATAGATGTGGGATAAATCCCACCAAGAAAAATGTGGATGAGTAGGGTGTGGCATGTGCCACAGGTTTAAGACATTACCAAAAGGCTATTTGAATACTATAATTTATTCTATATGCTTCAAATGTGGGATTTTATTTCACAAAAAAATAAAAGGGATAAGCCAAAATAATGAAAGGGGGTTTTTATCCCCATACAAAGTGATAAAATGATTAAACTTTGACCAACTAACCACTACAAAATGCACGAATTTGTATTTGATATGTAATTTTTTAGCCCTTTGAAAAAGGAAAAGATAAGCGAATATAGATTTTGAAGCAAGAAGGATTTTGGAGGATAAAATCAAAGGCATCCAGAGACTTTTTAGAGGCAGAGATAAATATTATTTACAGACTAAAGTTATTATTTTGATGTAAAGAATATTGTACAAGTGTTTTTACATCATTAATTGATTGGTTCAAGTGTTTATCAGACCCAAAGATGTATCCCAATAAGGGTGAACTTTGTTATCAAGATTAGTTTGTATTATTTATCTATTTTATCATTTAATTTATAGTTTTAATCAATTTAAATTATATTTTTAATCAATTAAGCCAATTTTCACATATTTATGGGAAATTGAGAAATACAAGTTAAGTATTCAAAATTGGTGAAATAGTGAGCATTTGCATAAATTAACCATTTTGGATCACACCTATAGCCTACAGTCTACATAAAACCATATTTATATATTGCATAGATATTTACATATCCCCATCAAATTTTTACCCTGTAGGACACTAACATCCAAATTAGGACACTAGTGTTGGTGCTAGTGTCCCTACCTTCTAAATAATCAAATTTAAAAACTTTTGACATGTATGGGTCAGCCTATTCATCTTCTTTAACCCTATCATGAGATCATTTCAAAATGTGTGGTATAAGTAAAAATAAAAATTAATTCATTATCCATCTAAAAAATACCAAGCAAGCACCTTTCAATCTCACACTACACTACTAAAAATCACTTACACAACTGAGATATACTACTCCATTCTACCATATTTCCAAATCATTCATAGGATTAGTATTCTTATAGTTATATATCATTCAAATAGCATCCCATGAAAATTATTTTTCAAATTACAAGATATATCACTACATGCACTTGCATATATCATATTACACAATTGTTCACACAAGCCCACATAAGGGGGAAGAAATACACTAATCTAAGGTCATTTTTGGAGTATATGGATATGTAGGTAGTGCTCATTAACAGAGGGGTCTTTGAGGTCATTTAAACTTCACTTTATCCCACTAGCCCCTATTTTTCAAAGGTATCATTCCTAATCAGAGGACGTAGAGTTTTGACCAAAAGACTAATTCTAAGAGCTTGTGTGCGTAATCTAAATTGATAACCTTTAAGGTAACAATGAACCCTAATAGGGGTGGGTGGTTACTTGAAGAAAATAATGTATATCTTGAGCTGGACATAAACATTGATAGTAGTGCCTAGATCATGATGGTAGTGTTTAGGTTGACAGAAAGCTAATTTCTAGAATCAGACGAATTAAGGGTGGAACATTAGTTTATCTTCTCTGCACCTATACCTATCATATCTATTTATGCATAAATGAATAAGATAAGTATTGTTTCTCCTTCATATTATAGCTTTCAAAAAATTATTTCACATTGTATATTTATTTAGCATATTCTCATATTTAGTATATTTATTAGAATATCATCAATTTTAATTTGTTTAATTAGTTTGCTTTTAGAGTAGCTTATTTCATAATTTATTAGGATATTTACCCTAACCCATAACCTATAAAAAAGGGTTAAATAATATATTTTTCTTTACCAATATAGTAACATTATCCTCAAGTCAGTAGCTTCCAATGTTATGTTCTAAACTGGATGGTTTTTCCTTGCAGATTTTTCATTCTTATACTAGTACAAGAAGGTGTGTATGTTCATCTTTTAGCTCTATGTGAAATCTTAATGCATGACATTAATAACTCCATATCCTTCATCCAAAACCCTAGTTCCAATTTTAAAGGGATTAAACCTAAAAAAAAGGCTTATGAAGTGTAATGGGTTGAGTTGACCTCAATCACCCTTTTGATCACTAACCATCGCCTACATATCAATTACTCCAAAGAGGGAATTCAAGCCGCATGTAGTTTTTCCACTTATTATGAATCTAAAATTGTGTTCCTTTTCTATATGAATTCACCTAGTGATCTATATTTCAACACTTGAAAATGCTTCTTTAGACTTGGGTATACTTCAGACTTAACTTATGACTGCTCCTAGTGACTGATTTTTAATTTGGGAGGAATAGGGAAGTTTTGCTCAATGTGCAGTAGTTTTTTTAAGATGTTATTGATAAGTTCTAGTAGATTTAAAAAAATTATATTTATTTTTATTTACATCTAAATCTTTAGGTTATTTTCCATGCAACTATCATGCTAGGTGAATGTCATAACCCATGGTAATGATTTAATTTTCAAATTTGTCACTAATAGTCAAAGGATAAATTCATCAAATTTATATGGTACCATCTAAATTTGATGGTTTTGTTTAGGAGATAGGAACATTGATTTGATGATTTGGATATGTTTGAGTATGATAGTTTACTAGTTTGTCACAAACTAAGGGAGTTAATGTAGGTGATTGATAATAACTTAAAAGAATCAAACCAATAACTAGCATGTGGGTGTGAGATAATGGAGAATTAGAGGCATGTATATACGTGAAAGTCATTTAGGGTGAGAGTTGGTCAAAATTGCCATTATCGAGTGTCAATTACTATATTTTAGTATCTAAAAATGCCCTTGTTTTATTCTATTATGAAAATACAATATAAAATACTAGAGTAAAAAGATAAATATATAATTGAGTATGCACAACACACTCTACCTTTAGGAAATGCTTCGCATGTGTAACTCACTCCAATAAAACCTATAATGAATAAGTTGAAATAAATGTCCATAGAGTGAAATTTTTAATTATAATTATAATTATAACTTGAGACTTTAATATCAAATAAGGAATACACATGTGCGTGGGTGGAACCATGTTGCCTTGTAGCTCACTGGATATGATGCTTCCTTGTTGAAGCATTGGAGAATGGTTCCTTTTGATAAATTATTTAAAGAATTTGGGGTGATCAAAACCCATTTTTTATGAAATTATGAAGGCCCATGGGTTGTGAAGATAAGTTCCCCAACCCTCATGAAATATGTCTTCTATTTGGACAAGGCTAACACAAAGATTAACGCACAAAATACTAAGATTTTTAATACTCAAAAACATAATAGAATTTAATCAAATTATTTTATTCAATGTAGAGATATTACATGTATAGGATATGTGAAATCCTATAATCAAGGAGTCAAGCCTTATCAAATGCAATCACAAATCCCTACATACACTCTCTCACACCATATTCTTACTCACAATGTTTCTATTAACGTGAGTTGGTTTAATAACCAAAAAACTCACTTATAACATTATGACTTTCACACTTATTCAATATTACCATGGAACACTAATTTCCTAGCATTCCCCCCCTAGTGTGTACATGGGAGAAGAGAAACATATTCTATTGATGCTAGTCTCTACAAAAATTATTTATACCAGGTACAACTCCATCAAATTGTCTCTTATCCTCGTAAAAGTGTATCTCTCAAATTGAATTATGTGGGACTGATCCCATCCCCTATGTTCCCAAATTTTGAATCCTCTAGACTCTTAGATCTCCTGAACTATCTGGACAATAATCCATTTTGAGTTTACATTGAAATCATATCCTACCCTTGAAGAGTGGCATTTTAGGACATGCATCCTTCTCAAATGTCAAAAAGGTTTGATTCAACACACAATAGAAATATGAAAACACTAAAAATGAAAAACATGAAAAAAAACATGCCATTAATACATAAATCCTCCCCATCGTTAGTGATTAATGAGAGGTCGTTGAAAGTCCTCCTTTCTCCATTATCTATATCTTAATGTTTATTTCTACTTACATAGTGAATTTGCATTAAATCTCAAATTAAATTTCCACTTTCATGTCATTTTTTAAGAATAAACTTCCCCCCAAAAAAATTTTAACATATTCCCATTAGAAATTAGATGTTGATTACTTTGATAATGCATTCATTTATATCAGAGGATTTTGACATTTTAAAACTAAAAAAAAAAATATGACTATAAACCATTGACTTACAACTATACTAAACAACATTTTATTAAACAACCCCAGTTTAAATACCATTCCCACCAATATCACTTTTCTTAATAAATCTACTTACAAAAATTATACCACCACTTTATGTTATTGGGTCTTGACCTCTTAACTTATAACTTGCAAGAGATTTATCAAAAAGGTGTTTACCAAGTGGGATACTATAGGTTTGTGTCTATATGAAAAAACTGATACTTAAATGGCTCACTATTAATTATATGAATCCAAACTTAATAACTCACTTTATTCATATTAAAACTAAGAAACTTTAAATAAATACTTAATTAATACAGCTACACATGAATCTATATTGACTTTGCCATTAATAATTTTCCATGCAAAATATGGATTTATGGATGTATGGAAAACTTGAATTGATAGAGACAAGGTTGTTCTATAAATTCAAAAACCTACATAAAAGGATAGGATTTTTTGGATCAAATAAGCGTATGTGAGTAAGAATGCTTGAGAATTAGACTAAAATGCATAGATTTTTGCCACCTAAAACATTACCAATAGTAATTAGTATTTCCCAAAATAAAAAATTTTGGGTTACAACATATTCATTAAGTTTTCATTGGTTTCATTAAATTGTCATTTATTTCATTCTTTGTTATCTTTATTGTTCTTAATGTTCAGTTCTTGAAGCCTTAATTGAGGAACCTAGTGAAATGGCATAGGCCTAGTAGCATGATGAGTTGAGCCATATGAGACCTGTGTGATAAATATTGGTAATGTATGAGTAGTATATGATTACATATGTCATGATATTGAAGTTTTGAAGATATTTCAATTGGTTTCAAGGGATGATCATAGTCCAAGTATGACTAGCATTACAAGGCTTAGTATGCAAAATGACCTATAATGACCTAATGAGGGGTCAAAATCATTTTAAAATCTGGTAGAGATCTTGAAAGAATAAAAAATGGTTTTATATGTCATTTTAAGTGTGTGTACAAATTTTTAAGTCAATACCTGAATGATAAAGCATGAAAACCAATGGTAAGGTTGACTGTGTGCACAAAATAGGGTATTGTAGACCTGAGAAGAAGTTATCATCATCGTTTGCACATGTAACCTTTGAATGAGATCCTAATAACTTCATGGTAGTTGTGTAATCTACCTAAATTTAATTTCATGTCATTTTTATTTTATTTTATGGGCAATCCTTTATGAATGATTGCTAAGAAGGTAAGGTAGTTAAAACCCTCCTAAAACCCTAACAAAGGCCTGATAGGAAAGATATAATAGTTTATGGATCATAATGGTCCATTTTACCTATTTTTATGTTTTTAACATGTAAATTACTCTTCAATGTTTCCTCATGTGGTTTTTTTGTCTTGACAATGAGTAGAATCTACAAGAAAACTCATGTTTTCAAGGTTTTTTATGCTACAGGCAGGTTTAACCAAGTCAAAGAATGAAAATGGATGGAGGATGATGTGTAAGACTTATATTTTGTTCCCATAAAATTTTATAAGTAGTTTTATAAACAAAAATTTTATAAATCAGTCATGGAAGTTAGCCTATCCCTAAACTAGCCTAATGAGTAGAACAGTGAGAAAATTAGGTGAGAATGAGAATAAGATTAGGGATTGGTTGCAGAGGACTATGGATGGATCCTAAGGTATGGGTTAATTATAAAATAACTATCCCTCTTATCCAATTTTTCTATAATTTTTGATGATGCCTACACCTATGCAAAAATTTGTCATCAAACTAGTCTATCTAACACAGTGAAGACTATGTAGAGTGAAGTAGTGAAATTGGTCTATAGAACTAATATTGATATATGACCATGCAATATATATTTTTAGATATTATATAAGGATTATAAATTATCACAAAAAATCATTTTTAAATCACATAAGTGTTCCCATAGATGTTATAAAAGTTAATTTTCTTGACTGTATTTTTGATCCTATAGGCAACTTTCTATGGGTATGTGAAAAGGAGGTTCTTGAGTCATTTTTCACTAATTTGAAAGATCCAAATATATTTAAGGTCTTATAAATTACTCATAGTATCATTTTAATTTACTTTTACTCATTTTAATTCCTTGTTCAAGCTTGAAGAGTCAAATGATTTTCACTGTGTGTTGACGGTGTTTGGTGTTTCTAAGTAAGCCTTTTGCAGAAGTGTTCTTGAGGCCTTTTGGCCTATGTCGTGACGAAAAAATAATTTTCATGATTTTTTTAAGTATTTATTATCATATTAATATTATTTTATTCATTTTTTATGTGTGAAATTTGTGTATATGGTTCAAATTTTCAAAATAGACTTTCAATCAATGAAAAGGCCTATTGGTGAAGAGACTTAATTGGTAGGTCCAAGTAGTGAAATAGGCCAAATGAAGTTGGGGACCCAAGGTGAAATTATTATGGGTCTATTTGAGTCATTTATTAATTTTTTAATATATTGGTTAAGACAATTAGTGTTTTTAAAGGTCAAAGTGGTAACATGTGGATAAGATAAACCTAATTGCATTAGGTCTCCATTAGGCCTAATGGTGGATTTGGTCCTTATGGACTATGACCAACTTATGTAATGTTTTTTTCAAATATTAAAAAATTTTATTGATATATTTAAATAATAATACAATTATGGCTATGTCCTTATTTGACCAAGATAGGTATGAGAAAGAATCTAGTATAAAGTCAAGGCCTAATAAGCCTATTTTGACTAGTTAGAGATTTGAGAAATTAAGTGAAGGATATAATGTTTTTGGATAAAAATTTAATGGATTAAATATAATAATATATATGATATTAACATTTCATGATTATCTAACTATCTTTATACAAGTGTTTAGTAAGTTCATTTGACCTAATTCTGCCAAAGAGAGGGTTATTTGAGCGGGAAGGCCTAAGAGGCTATTTGAGTGAGATTGAAGGGTAAAGAGAAATAAGTTTTTAATATAAATTTGAGTTATAAAAAAGTGTTATAATGTGATAATATATCATAGGTTACTTATTTGGTGCTAAGATACCTAGGGGTTAGAGCCTCATTGTAAGATAGAGCTTGCAGAAGACTAGTTGAGTGGGTGCTTAACTAGGTAGGGGTTAGAAATAATTATGATGTTAATGCTTCACCAAAATTTTGATATTTACATTATAGGACTATATTTCATGTGAATGGTTTAATTTTTTTTATCCCCTAATAGATATTCCCACATATCTTTCATATTCTCTCATGATATACTTGTGTAGTTGCTTTGTTTATGCATTGATATTTTATGTGAATAGAATTGAATAGATATTGTTAATCAAATGATTCAACCCCCCCTCTCAATATCTACTTCAAATAATTGGTATCATATCTTTTAATATTGATTAGACATAAAATTCTAAGGGAGATCTCTGGAACATAGATATGGATCTTGGTAATGAAAGTACTTGATATGACTACAATGATAACCTACCCACAGTCAGTGAAACAGCTTATGAATGTTGTTAAAAAAAGAAGGATCACATGGAATAATCCACTCATCTTAGAATGAAAATAAAATATATAGAGTCACAAGTTGAGAAAGTTACTATCAATATAAGGACTTATCAAAAGTATGAATAAAGTACTAGAAAGCTTAACAGTTTCTTAGATAGTCAAAGACCCTTTTATGACATGAAAGGTATTGGATTTAGAGAAGAAAAAAAATATTTAAATAAATATCAAGCTCCAATAGACATTAATCAGTCAAGAAGTAATGAAATTTTTAGAATCAAAACCTATGTAAAAGCTACCAAACTTGAAGTTAATCATCATCAAGTCAAGAATGTTCATGTTCCATCAAGTGACATCAAAGGTAACAATGTATCATATTATGTTCATCAAAGGACAAACAAGGTCAAGCAATCACAATTTTTAAACTCCTTCATTGGTCATTATTTGTTTTTTGGTATATTTGGACATAAATCTATTAACTATAGATGGAAAAATAGAATTCTTTGTTACAGTTGCAACCAAATACGATGTATTGCATGAGAATGTAAGATAAATAAAATCAATAAAACCATGTTGAGAGGTTATAGAGTCATGACACTAAATAATGGATTAAGAAAACATATTCTATGGAAAAGAATCAAAAATATAGAAAATAATAATCTATGATATCCCAAACTGCTTTCCACACTCAAAATTAAGATTTGACATGGTCTATGGATAGTGGATGTTCAAGTCACATGACATGAGATAAAATCAAGTTCATCACTCTAAAGAAAAATGCCATTGGTTTAGTAAGGTTTGGGGATATCACATATACTAACATAATTGGGAAAGGTTCTTTGAGCTTGGATAATGGGAAGAACAAAATATAAAATATGTTATATGTAGATGGATTGAAATACAACTTGTTGAGTGTGATCCAAATGTTCACCCAAGGACATACTCTAACATTTCATGAAGATGGATGTGAGATTAGAAGAGTAAAATTAGGAAGACTGATTGTCAAATCTAAGACAACTGAAAAAAATCTCTATATACTAAATGAAATCACAAAATAAAAATGCTTCATGACCAAGGTAGATGAGAGTTGGTTGTGGCATAAGAGGTTAGGTCATGAACTTAAAAAATCCTACAATATCAACTCTAAGGTATCTATTAATAATATATCCAAAATATCTAAACCTACATATGCTCTTTGCAAGGCATGTCAACATGGTAAATAGACTAGGAGAAGATTCAAATCTAAAGAATATTCCACCATTAGACCTTTAAAACTAATCCATATTGATCCATGTGGACCTAAAAGGATTCAAAGTATTCAAGGAGATAGATAATTCATGTTGATAATAGATGATTCACAATTATTACTTGGGTAGCATTCTTAAGGGAGAAGTCAGAAGCTCTAAGTAAGTTTAAGACCTTCAAAGCTTTGGTAAAAAATGAAATCAATGTAAAGATCAAAGGTCTAAGGTCTGACAAAGGAGGAGAGTTCTAGTCAAAGTATTTATATGGCCCTATTCCTATTCTCTATGATAATACTAGTGCCATAAGTGTTTCAAATAATCAAGTCTTACATTCAAGGACCAATCATATACCTATCAAGTATCATTTCCTAAGATAACAGGTGAGTGAACAAAGAATTAAGCTTGAATTTATGTCTACCAAGGATCAAATTGAGGATATCTTGACTAATCCTATTCTAAAGGCTACTTTTGAACATCTAAGATAGGAATTAGGTGTGATTCATGTTCCTATTAGCCACTAATCAAGACAAAGTGCTTAGGGGGAGCTAATGAGGAGATGTTTTATCTCCAAGAAGAGAAAAGAAGTGCACAAGTGGTGAGGGCAAAGGGGAAGTCATATCAATCTATCAAGAAAAAGATATCTAAGATATGCAATATGAAAGGGCAAGTTTTTAATAATATTTTATCTAAAAATGTTATTATGGATAAGTTTTTTCTCATTAATTTCAAAGGGGGAGATTGATCTACATTAAGAAGTTGGTTCCCAGTAAGAGAAGTCTCTCTAAGTAGATTCCATCAATGAGTTGTTGTCATCAATGAAAAAGGGGGAGATTATTGGGAATGTGTTACAAGGTATGCATTAATTTTTCATTGATGTCATGAAAAGAGTCATTGATGTCATTCTGTGTTGTCTTTGTTGTTCTTAATGTTAAGTTCTTGAAGCCTTAATTGAGGAACCTAGTGAAATGGCATAGACCTAGTAGCATGATGGGTTGAGCCATATAAAACTTGTGTGATAAATATTGGGAATATATGAACAATATATGAGTCCATATGTCATGAGTTTGAAATTTTGAAGATAGTTTAAGTGGTTTCAAGGCATAATCATAGTCCAAGTATGACTAGTAGTACAAGGCCTAGTATGTAAAGTGACCTATAGTGACCTGATGAGGGGTAAAGATTATTTCCAAAGATGGAAGAGATATTGAAATAATTAAAAAATGTGTGATATTTAATTTTAAGTGTGTGTACAAAGTTTGAATTCAATACCTGAAGGATAAAGCATGAAAACCTATGGTAAGGTTGATTGTGTGCACAGAATGGGGTATTGTAGACCCGAGAAAAAGTTTATCATACTCATTGGCATGTGAAACCTTTGCATGATATCCTGAGCACATCATGGTATTTGGTTAATTTCCATATATTTAATTTCTTGGAATTGGTTTTGGATTTCAGGGGCAATCCTTTATGAATTATTGCTAAGAAGGTAAGGTAGTCAAAACCCTCCTAAAACCCTAATAAAGACTAGATAGGAAATGTCTAATCAGTTATGGATAATAATGGTATAATTTACCTATTTTTATGTTTTTAACATGTAAAATACTCTTCAATGTTTCCTCAAGTGGTTTTTTTGTCTTGATAGTGAGTAGAAGCTATAAAAAACACTTATTTTCAAGGTTTTTAATGGTACAGGCAGGGTTGACAAGATCAAAGCATGAAAATGGATGGAGAATTATTTTAAATACTAATATTTTATGAAAATTAAATTTTATTATTATGTTTTTGACCAAAAATGTGTTAAACTGGTCATGGAAGTTAGCATATCGCTAAACTGGCCTAATGAGTAAAATAATGAGAAAACTAGGTGAGAATGAGAATGAGATTAGGGATTGGCTATAGAGGACTAGGGATGGATCCTAATGCATGGGGTAATTATTCAATACCTATATCTCCTATCCCATTTGTCTATAAGTTTTGATGATTCCTACTCCTACGCAAAAAGTTTTCATCAAACTGGTATGTCTAACACAGTGAAGACTGTGTAGAGTGAAGTAGTGAGATTGGTCTATAAGACCAATATTGATATATGACCATGCAATATATATTTTAAGATATTATATAAGGATTATAAATTTTCATAAAAACACATTTTAATATCATATAATTATTCCCATAGATGTTCTAAAATTTTATTTTCTTGACTGTATTTTTGATCCTACGGGCAACTTTCTATGTGTATGTGAAAAGGAGGTTCTTAAGTCATTTTTAACTAATTTTAGAGATCCAAATATATTTTATGTGTTATAAATGACTCATATTATTATTTTAATTTATTTTTCTTGATTTTAAGTCCCTATTAAAATTAGAGAGTCAAATGATTTTGACTGTGTTGATAGTGTTTGGTGCTTCTAAGTAAGCCTTTTGCAGAAGTGTTTCTGAGGCCTTTTGGCATGTGTCATGAAGAAAAAATCATTTTTTAATTTTTTTTAATTATTTAATATCCTATTAATATTATTTTATTCATGGGTTATGTGGGAAAGTTTTTTATATGGTTCAAATTTTCAAAACAGGCACTCAGTTATTGAGAAGGCTTATTGGTGAGGAAAACTAATCGGTAGGTCCAAGTAGTGAAATGGGCCAAATGAAGTTAGGAATCCAAAGTGAACTTATCATGTGTCTATTTTATTCATGTATGAATTTTTTAAAGTTAGTGATAAGGCTTATTGGTGAGGAAAACTAATTGGTTGGTCCAAGTAGTGAAATGGGCCAAATGAAGTCAGGAATCCAAGGTGAACTTATCGTGGGTCTATTTTAGTCATGTATGAAGTTTTTAATCCATTTTTTAAGACAATAAGTGTTCCTAAGGGTCAGAGTGGTAACGTGTGGATAATATATACCTAATTACATTAGATCTCCATTAGGCCTAATGGTGGATTTGGTCCTTATGGACTATGATTGAATTATGTATTGTTTGTTTCACTTATTAAATGTGTGTATTGATACATTTAAATAATAATCCAAGTATTTTGAGGTCCTTATCTTACCAAGATAGGTATGATAAATAATCTAGTATAAAGTCAAGGCCTAATAAGCATGTTTTCACTAGTTAGATATTTGAGCAATTAAATAAAGGATATAGTATTTTCTGAGAATATGTTAAGGGATTGAAGATAATAATATATCTTATCTTAACATTCCATGAGTATATAACTAATTTTATACAGGTTTTGAGCAAGGTTATTTGACCTAATTCTGCCAAAGAGATGGCTATTTGAGTGAGAAGGCCTAAGAGGTTGTTTGAGTGAGATTGAAGGTTAAATAGTGAAAAATAAGGTTTTAATATATATTTAAGTTATAAAAATTTGTTATAAGGTGTTTATATATTATAGGTGACTTAATTGGTGCTAAGATACCTAAGGGGTTGGATCCTCCTTATAAGATAGAGCTTTCAAAAGACTAGTTGAGTGGGTGCTTAACTAGGTAGGAGTGGGTGCTTAACTAGGTAGGGGTTGGAGCTCCTTATGAATTTAGTGTTTCACTAAACTTTAGATCTTGACATTATAAGACTATAATCCATGTGCATGGTTTAGTGGGTTTTATCCCCAAAGAGGATTTCCCACATATCTTTTGTGTTCTCTCATGATATGCTTGTGTAGTTACTTTGTTTATGCATTGATATTTTATGTGAATGGAATTGAATAGATATTATTAAGTAACTAATTCACCCCCCCCCCCTCAGTAGATAATTCCAATAAATACTTAATTAAAATATCTACACATTAATCTATATTGACTTTGACACTAACAACTTTTCATGTGAAAGATGGATTTATGGATGCATGGAAAACATGACTTGACAAAGATAAGGTTGCACTAGAAATGCATGAACCTTAAAAAATGGATAGAATATACTACATTAAACAAGCATATGTGAGTAATAATTCTATATAATTAGACTTAAATTCATAGATTTTTTGCCACCCAGAACATCATTAATAGTAATTAAGATTTCCCAAACTGCAAATGCATTCATTGAATAGCTAACGTGCTTGGCAATAAATTAGACTATATGGAAAGGAGGAGTTAGATCTTGTCAAATCTCTTTCAACATCAACCTCTTTAAAATCCCCAAATGGGATATTTTCTAAAAACACTCAACTATAAAATCCAACACTTATATTAATATACTCAAATATGAAACTGACATCACTCAACACTTATGTTGTGATACCAATTTAATGTCCCCAAGAGAGATATTTACTAAAAACACTCATAATATAAATATCCAAACTCAAAAAAATTGAAAAATATAGATTATATTAAAAATAATGAATTATAATATACAACTTACAAAGCTAATTAGAATGTGATCAAAACTCTGAAGCACAATCACAATCTTTGAAGTTTATTATCCTACTGAAATAAAGGGATTTCATTCTATGATTTAAGATATTAATGGGGCTTCATCCAATGATCTAAATATTCAATGTGTTTTCTTCTTGGAAAATGAAAGAATAAACAGAGTTCAAACTTTAAAATGGGCCTTCATAATATATCCAAGAATGATTTTATAAAGGGAAAGTGATCTCCATATATATAAATTATAAAGGGAAAGATATGAGAGAAGGAAACTTCATGCTTAAGTCAAAAATGCACCACACTTACTGGCATCACTATTTTTGAATAGTAATCATCTTGGATTCTTGTTCTAGGTTCAAAATTGGATTCCCCACTTTTGACAAATCCTCCTTCACATGCACATGCCTCCAAAACTATATCCCAATCACACATGTAAGCCAATATGGAATAGTGAACCATGTCTCCCACTTCTCAAGATTCATAAACAAGGACTAATAAGCTTTTGACTTCTCTTCACCTTCCAAATCAAGCATCTTTTCAAGGGTGGTGCCCCAACTATTCACCCTTATCTTTATTCATCATGTGAGTTATAAAGGACAAAGAATCATGTCACCAAGTGAATTACTACACCCCACATCTTCACATGCACTAGATTACATGATAAATCCTATTATAGGCCAAGAAACCTCATCCACTAGCCACCTCATTTTTTGCATCATCACCTACATCACTTGCCATTTCACCATAAATAATGATAGTGAATAGTGAATAGTAATTTATGAATAGTGATGCCACATTGATATTCCCTTACATTACCTGATTTAGCTTACAAGAATGAAATAGGCTAATGATCCCCTTCAAATGTCTCAAATGAAAAATTGGGTCATTACAATCCTCCCTTCCCAAATATTTTTTTTCCTCAAGCAATACTTATTCACTTCCTAGTTCCAAATGTTAGGATCCCAAATCAATTGTGGGAATTTTCAATTCCCAATCCTCAAACCTCTTTGTGATGTAGTTTCTCCACCGTGTTTCCATTGTGATACTCTTATATAATCAATATTTGGAGATTATATGTTGGAATCAAAATTATTAAGAGGGGGTTTAATCAATCTTCAAAATATTCATTCAATTCTACTTAACATTCACGAGCCATTCATACAAACATATCGATCAATCAAATTATAAGCAACCATACATATGAACATGAAATACAAGAACACATCACATATGTGGGAAACCCTCAAGGGGAATAAAACCCATTGATATCTAAAAATTAATTAAATTCCTATAAGACAAAAACAAAATTTATTGAATCACCAACTCCACATGGAACACCAACTCCAACTAGCCAAGCACCCACTTGACTAGGCTTTAACAAGCACCCACTTGCAAGGAGGCACCAACCCCTAGATGACTCAAAAATAACTCAGAAACATAACTAATTTTATCACCTTAAAAAAAATATGTTTCTTAACCAATTTATGATGACCACTTCTTCAGCTCTTCACACTCTTAGCCCTCTCAAACTGCCTTCTAGGCCTCTTCACTCAACTAGGTCTTTTCAAGGTTGATTAGGTCATATGACCTTGATATTCATACTCATACCTCCTATTATATATTCATGATAGTCCCTCTAATTTATTTTGATGGTCTATAATAACTTCTTCCACTCCAAGATCTTCTATCTCATTCGCTTCTTCATATCATCCTCTAACTAGCCAATTAGGCCTAAAAGGCCTTGTTCTTATACAAGCCTCTTACTCATACACCTCTTGGTTGGCCAAAAACACTTTCCCACTTAATTTTCCACAAAATATACCTTAGGACACATTAAAATTAAGAATAAATCATTACATTAGGTCAACCATTATTCAAATAGACCATATCCTTCTTTAGGTCTCATGAAGACCTAATTCCATTAGGCATACTTTAAGACATGTTACCTTATGACCCCTTAGAACATTATAAACCTATATACATAACAAAACCTTTCCATAAAATAGTAAAATATTCCTTATAAAAAATCCTCCAATCACCATGACACCTTTTAGGTCCAACCACCACTTGAAACACTCCATTAGCTCCATTCACATTAGTCCTTTGAACATACAAAAAAGTTTGTCTTGAATAACTGAAGCTAACACATCATTTAGAAATACACCCATGAAAATAAATAACTTATAGAGAACCTACATGACCTCAAAAATATCACCATGTGCATTAGACACTTCTACTCAGGAGATAAGGCTTTAAGACCACTTTTGTAACTCGCTCACTTAGAACTACCAAATTACCTCAAAACATAGTCATGGTGACTTAGACCTCTAAAACTTGTATAGAAATTTTCAATGAATTATGATTCATGTATATTATCCTATGATATTATTATACCATTCTCATATATAAATATCATATGGTCAAATGGCAAATATTGGTCTTGCAGACCAATCTCGTGACCTTATATCTCACTATCTCATCTGAACCATACAAGTCAACTTGTGAGCAACTTTTTCACTATATTCACTGACCTCCAAAACTTATAAAAAAATTAACATGTCTTAAAATCCATAAAAAACATCTATATGAACTTGATTTCATCATCATATCATTAAAACACATTTTAAGTCATCTTCTCATTATTTCTTGGGTTTTCATTGTTTACACCATTAGGCTTTTTAGTGAATGGCTAACTTGGATGACTAGTTTAGCACATTTGAGAACTAAAACCTATCTATAAACTTTAATTTACATGAAATATGATTCTTTATCTTCTTCCTCCATCCATTTTCTTAATATGTTCAATGCAACTTTTGACTTCTACAACAACTTTTTCATAAACAAGCCTATAACTCAATATTTTCTCTCTCTTCTTTCTAACCAATACCACCTAGAGGCACCTAGGATATTCCACTACAATATCCAATAGCTTACCTTATCATACCAATCCATTCTAGGCACTTTTGATCAACATGTTCAACATCAGATCCTTATTAGGATTCTAAGATGATTTAAACATGTTTCCACTCTTAATGAGTGTTCATAAAGCATAACCCCTCAATCCAAAAACTAATACCTAAAATTTTGAGCTAGAACCCTTCCCCATATACCATCAACTACTTATGCTCCCATGCAAAGTTTTGATGATCTAATGAGCATAAGAAAATCCTTCTCAAATTGAGAACCCTTCATTTTGAGCACTCGAGAGACCTCCAAACAAATTTTCATGCATTTTCCTTCAAACTATAACCTCAAACTTCATGTACATTCCTAAAACAACTTTAATTACCTTTTACAATGCTTACATGATCTCAAACACCTTGAAATTTGATTATGACCCTTCATTAGACCACACACTCTCTCTCTCTCTTTGCTCTCTAGACCTTGACTTGCAAACCATATTAGGCCTTAAAACTAACCTTCATGCCTCTTTACATGCACTTTCTAGCTGACTCACATGTTCAAAATCTCAATTTCATTCTATAAAACCTCTCTCATGCTTAAACACTACCATACATCCTTCACATGTCTTGATAATAGATCATGATACCTCATTAGGCTAGGCAGGGTCCAAGTACAGACCAAGACATAATGCCTTACCCTCAAATACTTACCTTACAATAATTTTGAATTATTTTATATCTAACTCACAATCCTATACAATTCCCAATAACTTCTCACTTTCTTGAGCTCACTCACTTCACCATGCTACATGCACATACCTCTTCATGCCATGACTAGGCTCATGAATAGGCTTCTTATGCAACTTGACATTAATGACTTGTACCTTCATGAAAACATAAAGCATTAGTTGCCTTAAAATTTTCTCTTTTGCCTTAAAATTATCTTTTATGACATATTTCAATGATAACACTCCATCAATTCCCCTTGTCACATCAACACACTGCCAACTAGGCACACTATTTTAATGACATCAACCTCATGCAAGATGCACTTTTGACATCAATGACAATATTCAAAAATATATCCCTTTGTCATTGAAGGAAACCACTCTCAAAAACTTTTCTCAACAAGTAACTTATCCCTCACTCTGAAATTTCTCCCCCTTTGACATAAATGACAAATTCATGTCTGCAACTTATTGGATCACACTCCTTGCAACCAAAATACTCAACACATAGGACTATGAGTTTATGATTCATAATACAAACATGTTCCCCTATCTCCATGAATACCTTCTTATAACTACTCACATACTATTGGAGTTAATGAACTAGCTGATTATCTCCCCCTAAGTACTTGGCTTCCTCAATGACTACTAGGGGCAAGAATTACACCCAATTCCTATCTTAGGTGTTCAAATGTTGCCTTTGGAAGTGGTTTGGTCAAAATGTTTGCAATATGATCCTATGTAGAAATATATTCAAATCTAACACTTTGTTCACTTACCTACTCTCTTATAAAATGATACCTGATGTGAATGTACTTAGTCCTTGGATGCTTGATAGAGTTCTTTGAGATGCTTATAACACTTTTTTATCACAATAGATAGGGCTAGGACCATCATACTCCACCTTGTAGTCTTTTAATGTTTGTCTCATTCATAAGACCTAAGTGCAACATGAAGTTGTTTCAATGTACTCAGCTTCATATTTAGATAATGTTATTGATGCTTATTTTCTACTTATCCTTGAAACTAGGCACCCACCTAAGAAGAAAGCTCCTCCACTAGTACTCTTCCTATCATCTAGACTTCCTACCCAATTTTCATCTATATAGGAAGTCAAATTGAAATCCTTTCTCTTTGGATACCACAACCCAAACTCTATAGTCCCCTTGAGATACTTGAGTATCTTTTTGACTGGTTGCAGATGATTTTCCTTTGGATATGCTTGAAATCTTCCCATGAAACCTACTACTTACATGATGTCAAATCTAGAGGTAGTGGTGTATATAAAACTTCCAATCATTAACCTATATGATGACTGATTGACCTTTGGAGACTCATCTTCCTTGATCAACTTAACCCTATGATCATATGTTTACTAACTACCTTATAATATTCCATCTCAAACTTATTTAACATCTCTCTTATGTACTTGGCTTGTGAAATAAATATACCTTTTCAAATTAAGTAATTTGTAACCCAATAAAGAATGATAGTTCTCCTAGCATGGACATCTCAAACTCTTTCTTCATCACCTCTACAAATGCATTGGTCATGTTCTCATTGTTTCCACCAAAGATGGCATCATCCACATAGACAACTACTATCAACTGATGGTCATATTTTGTCTCTATCTACAGGTTACTATCTGTAACTCCTCTTTTGAATCCTTGATCTAAAAAATACCTATCCAAATTGGCATTCCAAGATCTAGGAGCTTGCTTTAGACCATAAAGATCCTTTTTTAATTTGCAAATAGAGTCCTTATCACCTGATAGTGAGAACCCCTCAGGTTGCCTTTGTATACCTCCTCTTCCAAAATCTTATATCAAAAGGGAGATTTCACATCCATTTGGTATACCTTGAACCCTTTGAATCCTACATATCCTAGAAATAATCTGATAGCCTCTAATATTTCTATTGGTACAAAGGTCTCCTCAAAATCTACCCATTCAACTTGTGCATATCCCTTGCATACCAATCTATCCTTATTCCTAGATACTTCTCCATCTTCTTTCAACTTGTTTCTAAACACCCATTTTGTGCCAATGACATTCTTGTATTTGGGCCTAGGAACTAGTTCCCAAGTCTTATTCTTATATATTTGGTCTAACTCCTCATTCATAGAACCTATCTAAAAATTTTATTTTCTTGATTATATAAGGATATTAGGTTCAATCTTAGACAATAAAGCAACATTCTCTTGATTTAGGTTACTTACCAATCTTCTCTTTGTTTGCATACCTACATCCTTGTTGTTGATGATTTGAGATTCAAGATGATCTCTTTGAATCTATCTTGAGGGGCCTTTTAAGTATTATCTTTCCTCAAATTCTTATTCTTCCTCATCAACCTCTATTGTTTCCTCTTTATTTTTGAAGTCCATATTCTTTGATATATCCTTTGACTGTGAGTGTGATTTCCTTGTTTCATTAATATTCACATTGGTGTTTTCCACTATCTTCTACAACCTCTTATTATAACATCTATAGGCTAATGTTACTGATGAATACCCCAAGAATATACCTTCATCAAACTTAGAATCAACTTTCCAAGTCCTCCTCATCTCTTTTGATGAAACATTTACTTTCAAACACTCTAAAGTGTTCCACATTAGCAGGTCTACCTTTGTATAGTTCATAAGGGGTCTAGTTGCCAGTAGCCCTTATCTATCCTCTATTCAAGATGTAGATTGTAGTACTCATTATCTCTCTTCAGTACCCATTATATAATCTAGACTCATTTGCCACAGTTCTTGCCATCTCTTAGACTATCTTATTCTTTCTTTCCACTACCTAGTTGCTAAGAACTATCTTCTTAACCCATGGACCTCATAGAAGTCATCAAACACATTAGGCCAAAACACTCCTCTATTAGATCTTAGGCTTTCTTCTCATTCTCAACAAGGGCCTTTAATGCCTTGAACTTATCAAGAGCTTCTGACTTTTATTTCAAAAATGCTACCCAAGTCATTCATGTGTAGTCATCTATGAGTAACATGAAGTATATATCTCTTTGAATGCTTTGGATTTTTGTAGGCCCATAGATATCAGTGTGTATTAACTCCAAGGGTCTTGTATTAGAGTATTCCTTGGAGTTTAACCTTCTTCTAGTCTGCTTACCATGTTGACATGCCTTGTAAAGTATGTTTGTAGGTTTGGTGATCTTAGGCATGTTCTTCATAGACTTTTTATCACTTATCTTGACCAGATTATTAAATTTTAGGTGACCTAACCTTCTGCGTCATAACCAAATTTCGTCTATTTACTCATAAATCATCTCTCCTTCTTGATCTCATTCAAGACATATATATTACTCTCAGACCTCTTAGCATTAACAATCAACCTTCCTAATTTGGATCTCCTTATCTCACACCATTTGTCATGAAAGGTTAGTGTGTGTCCTTGGTTTCACATTTGAATTATACTAAGCAGGATATGTTTCAAACCCTCCACATACAACACATTTTATGTCTTGGTCTTCCCATTTTCCAAACTCAAGATACTCGTGCCAATTTATTGGTAGTTGTGTTATCTCCAAATCTCATTATTCCTACAACATTCTTCTTCAATGAGATGAAATTGTTTTTTTTTCTTATCATGTGGCTTGAGTAACCACTATCTATATACTATTTCATGCCTCCATCTTGAATGTGAAATGTTGTCTAATTTAGCATAGATTCATCTTTAATCTTATGTTCCTCTTTAGTAAATAATCCATCTAGACTCATGGGATCAATATGATTAGTCTTAACTTTCTTTGGATTCCACACCAATGTTTGACCCTTTTCATGCACTCTAAAATCTCTATATACCTTGTTAAGTCCTCTTGATTGATCACTCCTCTAATGGTCCCATGATAACGATTCTACAATCACTTTCTCTATGACCAAATATATGATAAGAAAAACAAAAACCATTGAAAGAATTGGAATACCTCATTGCATTAGGTTACCTAATTGGTCTCTTCATGTTCACTTTCATGTTGGTGATCTTAACTTGTTTTGGATTATCATGCTCTTTCTCAAACTCGTTCATCTTGTCTATGAGTTACTCACGCTCAACCTTTAAATAATCTATCTCTATCTTCAATTGATCATACTCAACTTATTTTGATCTAAATTTTGTATTGACAACTTCTAACTGATTCTTGAGATCTTTGATGATCCTCTCATCCCTTTTGGCTTCTTTGACCCAGTCACTCTTCAAGGTACAAATATTTTCCTTAAGATCCCTGACCATAGATCTCAACTCATGTTTCCTTTTATTTTGATGCTTCAAATCATCTAGGGAACTTATGAGCTCAAATTAAAGGTCTAATTTAGCTTCTCCTTCTTCACTATTATAGTAGATGTCTTCATCATACATGTTGTCTTCTTGATCACTTGACATCTTGTGCTTCTTAGGATCACCTTCACGCTGTTAGGCTTACTTTAAAGGACCAGACTATGATACCAAATATTGTAGGCATAATGGATAGGGGTGTGAATCAGTCTTAAAAACATTAATAAAATTCCACTTAACATTCATGAGCCATAAATACAAACACATATATCAATCAAAGCATAAGCAATCATACATATGAACATGAAATACAAGAACATGCCATATATATGGGAAACCCTCAAGGGAAATAAATCTCAATGATCTCTAAAAATTGACTAAAATCCTATAATACAAAAAATAAATAGTGAATAACCAATTCTACGTGGAACACCAACACCAACTAGCCAAGCACCCGCTTGACAAGGATTTAGCAAGCACCCACTTGCAAGGAGGCACCAACCCTCTAGATGACTCAGCACCAACTCAGCCACCTAATTTTATTTATTAAATTTATAAAAATATGTTTCTTAACCAACTTATGATGACCACTTATTCATCTCTTCACTCTCTTATCCCTCTCAAACTACCTTTTATGCCTCTTCGCTCAACTAGGTCTCTTCAAGACTGATTAAGTCATATGACCTTGATTTTCATACTCATACCTCCTATTATATATTCATGAAAATACTTATACTTTATTTTTATGGTATATAAGACCTTATTCCACTCCAATATCCTCTATCTCATTCACTTATCCATACCATTCTTTAACTAGCCAATTAGGCCTAAAAGGCCTTGTTCTTATACAAGCCTCTTGTTCTTACACCTCTTGGTCAGACATACACACTTTTCTAATTAGATTGGGAAAAAAATAGGCCTTAGAACATTTTAAAATTAATAATCAATCATTACATTA
Source organism: Torreya grandis (assembly GCA_037957365.1). NCBI lineage: Eukaryota > Viridiplantae > Streptophyta > Pinopsida > Cupressales > Taxaceae > Torreya > Torreya grandis. The sequence goes on from JARHVA010004809.1 coordinate 653,285, forward strand.
GGTTGACCATTATACAAATAGACCAAATTCTTCTTTAGGTCTCATGGAGACCTAATTCCATTAGGCCTACTTTAGGACATGTTACCTTCTGACCCCTTAGAACACTCTACACTTATATACACAACACAAAATTTCCATAAAATATTAAAATAGTAATTATCCAACATCATCTAATCACAATGACACTTTTTAGGTCCAACCACCACTTGAAACACTCCATTAGCATTGTTCACATTAGGCCTGTGAACACATAGAAAAGTTTGTCTTGAACAATTGAAGATAACACATCATTTAGCCACATACCCATGAAAATAAATCACTTATATATAACCTAAATTACCTTTAAAATATCACCATGTGAAATATATAGTTCCACATAGGAGATAAGGCTTCAAGAACACTTTTGTAACTCACTCAAAACTGCCAAATTACCTCAAAACACAGTCATGGTGACTTAGACATCCAACACTTATATAAAAAATTTAAATGAATTATGATGCATGAAAAATATCCTATTATATCATTAGATCATTATTAGACATAAATATCATATTTTCAAATGTCAAATATTGGTCTTACAGACCAATCTCATAACCTTATATCTCACTATCTCATCTCAACTAGATAGGTCAACTTGTGAGCAAATTTTTCACTATATTCACTGACATCAAAAACTTATACCAAAAATTAAAATGTCTTATAATTATTTACCAATATATATATGAACTTGGTTTCATCATTCTATCATGAAAATACATTCCAATTTATCTTCTCACTGTTGTCTGAGTTTTCACTGTTTACACTATTAGACATGTTAGTGACTGGATAACTTGGATGATTAGTTTAGAACATTTGAGAACTATAACCTATCCATAAACATCCATTTACACTAAACATGAGTCTCTACCTTATTCCTCTATCCATTTTCTTACTATGTTTAATGCAACTTTTGGCTTTTATAGTAACTTCTTCAGAAATAAGACTATAACACAATATTTTCTCTCTCCTCTTTCTAACCAATACCACATGAAGGAACTTGGGAGATTATAATATAATATTCAATATCATACCTAAGCATACCAATCCATTTTGGTAATTTTTATCAACATCTTAAACATCAGGTCCTTATTAGGATTCTAAGAGGGTTTAAACTTGTTTCCACTCTTAGCAAATGTTTATAAAGCATATCCCCTTGATCCAAAAACTAATACCTATAATTTTGATCTATGACCATTAAAAATATACCATGAACTTATTATTTTCCCATGAAAATGTTTTATGAGCTAATTATCACAAGAAAATCCTTCTCGGGTTGAGAACCCTTCATTTTGAGCACTCAAAAAAACTCCAAACAACTTTTCATGCCTTGTCCTTAAAAATAGAACCTCAAACTTCATGTATATGCCTAAAATATATTTAATATAATTTTTAAATTCTTACATTATCTCAAATACCTTTAAATCTGATTATAAACCTTCATTAGGCCACACTATCTCTCTTTGTTCTTTAGACTTTGACCTACAAACCACATTAGGCCTTAAAACTGACCTTCATGCCTCTTTACATGCACTCTCTACCTCACTCACATTATCAAAATATCACTCTCATTCTATACAACCTCTCTCATTCTTAAATACTATCATACATCCTTCACATGTCTTGATAACATATCATGATACCTCATTAGGCCAGGCAGGGTCCAAGTACAGACCAGGACATAATGCCTTAACCTCAAAGGCATACCTTATAATACTTATGAAGGATTTTATACCAACTCATAATCCTATATAATTCCAAACAAATTATCACTTACTTGATCTCACTCACTTCACCATGTTACCTGTACATACCTCTTCATGTCATGATAGGCTTCTTATGCAACTTGGCATCAATGAATTGTACCTTCATGCAACCATAAAGAATTGGATTCCTTCAAATTCTCTCTTTTTCCTTAAAATTATCTTTCATGATAACATATTTCAATGACAACAATCCATCAATTCCCCTTGTCTCATCAACACACTACCAACTAGGCACACTCTCTTAATGACATAACCTCATGCAAGAAGCACCTTTGACATCAATGAAAATACTCAATAATTATGCATCAAGGGATGATATAGTAATACCACTCTCCATATCAACTATAAAATCATACTCTTCATCCTTTACATCATCTAAAAATAAACTCAACTGCTCCAACTCATGCTTCTCATGTGCCATGATCTTTGTACTTTCCTTGGACATGTGCAAACCATGCAATCTTTAACTCATATGAGTCTCTTTATCAACACCCATATGGGTTGTTCCTATTTTTAAAACTACACATGGAACAAACGTGTCAATGAAATCATGATATTCCCATACCACTCCACCTACTTCATCATGTTGCTCATGATGGCTTTCTAATGGATCATTCTCCACAACACTCATGGCTGAATTTTCCTTATGTGCACTTGCATGCACAACCTCCACATCCAATACTCTTATCATGAAATATTATAATTATACTAGACTACTCTCTTCAATTATTTTTAAATCATCCTTGTGTATCATGTACTCAATAATTGGAATATTTATGAGTGCTCTTGAATAGGAACATATTTTCCAACTTCCACTTATATGGTGGATTCCTTCATGGGTTGTTCACTAAGCACTTTTGGATCTAAATCTTCCTGCTAATACATGCAGTCATTAGAAGTCATTTAAGTTATCAATTTTTATATCTTCTATCTACATGGTATAATCTTCCTTTCATTTACTTGAACATATGAATTTTATTCCTTAGCAATCTTCTGAGGGTTGGGTTCCTATTGTACTTATTTATTCTTTAACCTTCTACCTTTGTTTTCTTAATATTCCTCCAAGAACACTTCAAAGGTAATATAACATTTGTAGATCCCATAATTTTTACAATATTCCACAAAGGTAATAATTTTGACCTCATCTTTATCATATTGATCTTCTAACCTTGTTTTTTAAATAGGATATTTCTTTCGCATTCTTCTAAATGAATCTAGAGATTCATAGTTAATAATAAATTTCTCCAATAATTGGTTCTTTAAATCTTGTCTCTTCATTCACTCCAAGATACCCTCAATTGGATCTATAGATATTTCTCTCTAATTTCTCATTATGTTGCATTAAAAATATGATCTAACCCTACAAGCTAGCAAGATCAAGGCTCTAATACCACTTTATAATTACTACCAAACTTAAAACTTATGGACTTCATTTTTCCCTTTTCTAATTTTGGTAAAAACTTATGCTTTATGGGCCCAAAACAAAATTCTAAGAGTCCTCCCATGGTTCATCCTATAGGATGGAAATATCTTGGCTCTAATATCATTGTAATATCCCTAAATGAGATATTTACTTAAAAACCCCACAATATAAATATCCAAAATCAACACAACTAAAAAATATAGATTATATTAAATATATTAAATTACAACATATAAATTTCAAAGTTGATCACAATGTGATCATAACTCTGAAGCATAATCACAATCTCTGCATGTTATTATCCTACTGAACAAAAAGGGTTTCATCCCATGATTCAAGAGATCAATGGGGTTTCATCTAATGATCTAAATATTTAATGGGTTTTCATCCAAGGAAGATGAAAGAATGAACATAATTCAAAATTTACAAGTGGGGGTTTCACAATATATCCAAGAATGTTTTTACAAAGGGAAAGAGCTCTCCATATATATAAATTGTGAAGGGAGAGAGATGAGAGAAGGAAACTTCATGCTTAAGGAAAAAATGTGCCACATTTGTTGGAATCACTATTTATGAATAGTAATCAGCTTTGATTCTTATTCAAGGGTCAAAAGTGGATTCCCCACTTTTGACAAATCCACCTCCACATGCACATGCCTCAAAAATTATGGCTCACTCACACATGTGAGCCAATTTGGAATAGTACATCATGCCTCCCACTTCCCAAGATTATTATACAAGGACTAATCAACTTTTGACTTCTCCTCACCTTTTAAATTAAGCATCTTTCTAAGGGTGGTGCCCCAACTATTCACCATTGTCTTTATTCAGCATGTGAGTTACAAAGGACAAATAATCATGTCACCAAGTGGATTACTACACCCCACTTCTTCACATTCACTATATTACGTGAAAAATCCTCTTGTGGGCCAAGCCACCTCATCCACTAGCCACCTCATATGCTACATCATCACCTACATCACTTTTAACATCACTCTGAATAGTGAATAGTGACCCCACACTAATATTCAATTATATTACCTTATTTAGCTTAAAATAATGAAATAGGATAATGGTCTCCTTCAAATGTATCAATAGTGCAAGTAATTCTATGTGAAAATAAATAAGCTATTAAAACAAAAAATAGAATAACACATTACAAGAGTTATTACATGTAAACCTTGCAAGTTGCAAGGAAAAACCATAGGGAAAATTTTAGTTATATTATTATATTAACTTTAAAAATCAACCTTTCCAACAAAGATTCCTCTTCAACACACTCTTATTACAATGCTTTCTCACAAGCATTCAATCTATACAAAACTTTTTAGTAAACTAGAAAATACAATCTTATTTTCTCAAGATTCAACTCAATACATACATAAGAGATTTTCATACATAAATAGAATACAAAGTAAATAAGAGAATAATGGATGAAAAAGAGGAGAGATAATAAAATGCACCACCCTCCATGTGGCCTCACTATTTAGGAATAGGAAACATTGTCCCCCTCACATGTGCTTGGTCAAAAAATGCTCCCACTTTTGGCTTGAGGATCCCACCTCCATGTGACTTAAAATATGTTGTCCCTAATTCACATGTGACTCCAATCAAGCATAGTGGTAAATTTCCATAAAACCCATGTGCACACACAAGATCCAATGTCCTTAGAATATTGCATAATAATTATGGGATAAATTAAACAAGTTGTACTAGACAAAGTTAACTACAAACAAAGTTTTCTTGAAGAAGCAAATGTATAGTTAGAGGATGAAGAAAAATTCATCCATTTTTTATCATCTAAATGAATTCAAATCCATAGTTATCAAGCTAGTCTCCATCAATGTGAAGATGGAGGATGAGAATAAGGTAATCACCTTGTTATACTCACTTCCTGATAGTTGGGATCATCTTATGATGACCATCAATAATTCATCATCAACAAATCTCAAGTTTGATAATATAGTTGTAGATTTTATTGGAGAGGAGATGAGAATAATGTCTTCTGGTTCATCCTCAATTAATAAATCATTAGCTGTGAGAGGGATATCCAATGAGAGGAATAAACAAGGTAAATCACCATCCAGTTTGAGGTCTAAAGGATGCAAGCATAAGGGAAAATTCTATCACTATGGAAAGACAATCCACATAAAGAAAAATTATTGGAAACTAAATAAGGAAAATAAGGATGGAAATGAAAACCCACCTTCAGCTGAGGTCAACACTATAAATTCAGAGGAAGGAAGCACACAAGAAGCATTCTACCTCAGTAATAGTAGATCTCTTTCTAATACATGGGTATTGGACTCAAGTGCATCATTCCACATGTCTTCTCATATAAATTGGCTCATGGTATACCATCCATATAGTGGAGGGTCCCTTTACTTGGGTGATGATCACCCTTTAGATGTTGTGGGAAGAGGGAATGTAAGAATCAAGCTAGATGATGGTAGAATCAAATGATTGAAGGATGTATATTATGTCCCTATTTTAAAGAAGAATATGATGTCCATCAAGGTGATGGATAAGCTAGGGTATTCATGTAACCTTGGTAATGGTAAATACATAATTACCAAAGGGTCTCTAGTGGTATAAAAGGGAGAATATTATGGCTCCTTGTACCATCTATGTGGAGATTCAGTGACAAATACTACATCAGCAATAACTATAGATAATGCTCAAGATGTTGTGATGTTATAGCATCAATGCCTTGGACACATGAGTGAGAAAGGATTGAATATATTGCATGACTGAGGTATGTTATCAAGAATTAAGTCTTGTAATTTAGACTTTTATGAGCATTACATCTTTGGTAAACATAAGAGGGTAAAGTTTACTACAAGTGTAGGTAAAAGATCTAATTTTCTTCAATTATCCATTCAAATATTTTTGGACCTATCCCTACTTAGTCTATAAATGGTAGAACATACTTTTTTTCCTATATATATGATTATTATATAAGAGTATGGGTGTATTTTTGAGAAATAAATCAAAATCTTTGGAAAAAATTATAGAATTTAAGGCACAGGTAGATAAACATTTGGGCAAATCCATTGTATGTCTCAGGTCAAATAACGGAGGAGAATATTGCTCTAGATACTTTGATAAATTTTGTACATAAAAAAGTATTAAACATTAAAATATTGTCCCTTATACTCCATAGCAGAAAGGTGTAGCTGAATGGATGAACCACACTATCATGGAGTGTACAAGAAGCATGTTGAGTGCATCAAAGTTGACAAATATATTTTGGGTGAAGGTTATTAATATAGTTGTGTTTATTATTAACAAATATCTTACAATTATGTTATATGGAAGGAATCTAGAGGAGACTTGGCATGGTAATCTAGTTTATTATTATGATTTACATATTTTTGGTTGCGAAGCATTTGCCCAGGTACCTAAAGAAACAAGGTCCAAGCTAGATTTGAAATCTAGGAAATATATTTTTATTGGCTATGAAGATAGAGTGAAGGGGTATGTATTATGGCATCTGATGGGTGTCATCATCCCCTTCATTTAATTAACTTTATGTTGATGTCATATTTAATCAGGGCTATGTCTAAAGCTATATGCAACAAGAAGAACCGTAGTGATTTAGTAATTGAATGGAGGTATTTGTATTTTTTTTGTTTTGGGGGGTTTTTAATGTCTTAAAGATTTCTTGGTTAAAACCTTATTGGAATCAAACTATGCAAATCTGTCGAAAATAAACACACGTTGCAAAAATGAAATAGATTGTTGAAAATAAACACTCGTTGCAGAAATGAAATTGATTTCTGGAAACAAACACACATTGTAAAAATGAAATAGATTGTTGGAAATAAACACACGTTGAAGAAATGAAAATTTAATCTAAAACACCTACAAGAACAAATTTACAAAAAATCTTAACTTTAAGGAATTGGAAGCATTTATAAATTTAACAGAGTTACCTATTTACTTTTGCAAATAGAAATATAAATACCGACAAAAATAAAGATCCTGGTTCTTTGGAGGAGTGGGCCCTTGCTCCGCCTAGAATAGGATTTGAACAATTTAATTTTCTTTAAAAACAAAAATGGCTATTTCATTGATACAATGTTATGTATTACAAATGTACTAATCTATCCTTTATCTCTCTATTCTTCAATGATTTTCTCTATCTTTTATATTCTATATCTATCTCTTTTTTACTAAATTCCTAGGTCTGATATATAGATGCTTTGATGGCTGTAATTGTTTCATAGATATGATGGAACTGAATCGTGCCTAGAATAGATGTTGAATCAAGATATGGCTGGATGTCCAGTTGTGTGATAAATGTCTTGATTGTGCAAGTTTGGAAAATTGGGAATCTGTTCTTGATTTAATGGGATCATTGATCCGACAGATCATCAGCCATTTGGAATAGATCCTCATCAGTTCCATATCTAGCCACAAAAGTTCCAGAGCTTATCTGTAGGAGTACCAGAGCTAAATATAGAGTTTTGAAGCTAATTCTAAAAATATGACAACTTGAAATAGTATGGTGGAGTTATGGAACTAACTGTGATGGTTCTGGAATAGATTATATAGGTTTCAGAACTCACTATGATGATTCTGAAATAGATTCTACAGGTTCCAGAGCTAATCTGAATTAAGTCCAATGCTTCCAAAAACATACAATCCACTTCATATTTATTCTTTATCCTGATGATGACTTGTATTATTGCAAAACTAGAATTTTTCAACACACTTGTTAGGAATTACATGTCTTTTAAAACGTTAGAATCACAATCAACAAAAGATGGATAATCACATACTAACTCATCTCAGATCAAAATAAAAGTTACAAAATGCAATCAAACTTAATAGAAAGAGAGAGTAAGATGAGGTCATTTATTATACATTTATTGGGCATATCTTGGCCTCACCACTTCCCCCATACTTACTTGTTTGTAAGTCCCTTTACAAACTTCACTCTTCAAATTTGGGGTTGTATATCATGTATTCCATTTGATTGCTTAGATCAAATGGCTAAAACTAAATATCCCAATGTTTTGATTCAAAAGTACTATACCCTACTCCTGCTTCTACTTTTCTTTTCCATTCCTCAAATTGAGTGGGATGTTGAGGTTCTATGTTTTGCCAAGGAGATATGGGGGTGAGAAGTAGAGGTGGCCTTGTCCGCATTCCTATCCATATGCTCAGGGGAGTTTCATTGATCCATGGAATTATTGTGCATAAAGATTTTTCCCTTTCTAAACTCTAGATCAAATTTGAAGGGGATATTACTTCCCTTCTTTTCAATGCCACTGGGAGAAATTCCCATCTTTTTAAACATGCATCATAGATATTTTCAAAATTTGCCCTTTCATAAGAGGTGAAGACATCCATGCTTTACTGTAAACTGAAAAGATAAGGTCCCCTAAATTTATCATTAAATGCATGGGATTAGAAATATGTAGCAAAGGTGAGTGGATTACCATAATGAATTCTCATACAGATACCAGATGAACTAGCCTTTGACCAATGCTCTAACTCCCTTTCTTTCCATGCAATCTGATTTTGAATAATAGAGAAAAATGTGTTAAGTTGGCTTTCTCCTACATACAAATTGATCATAAAACCTGTATTTCTTTCTAGCATAAAATTGCAGAGGTAAAATTCACAAAGAAGGTTTTTCTATTTTGTATTAGCTAAGGAGTAGGTGGCTGAGAAATCAGCTTCATCTTTTATTTCATGTGGAAGGCCACATGCTATCCTTGCCAACTGCCAGTGAATGAATTATTGCTCTAAAAACATGCTATAAATAGGAGAAGGTCTTCTGCACACAAGCAGCTTCTCACTCACCATACAAACTATTTGTATTTTCACAAGACATTTATACTTATCATTTTCCTCCTTGTAAAATTTGTCTTCCCATTCCTTCCTTGCTTTCTCTTCTTCTGCCAGTTTGCCTTTCAAGTTTGTATTAGATGCTTTGATTTCACTGAGTTCTCTACATGTGTCATCTCATAACTACTTGAGTGGAAGATAAGTCAATATAGTTTGTGCAGAGACTGTTGACATAGAGTTCTATATTGTACATTTTTCCTCATTCTCTATTAGTTGCCTTTTAATTTCTGCTAATTCCTCATTCTTGGTTGTGAACTAGTTTGTTAATTCTGCAAAGAGCATTTCCTTCTGTTCTAACTTGAGTTTGAGGAAGTTCAATTCCTCATCCTTTTCCTTGATAATGAGTTCTACTCTAGACAAAAATAGAGCTTGTTTAATCTGCTAGGTTTGTTCTTTTTCTAAAAGTTCTTGGGGAGTTAAGCATTCCTCTTCCACCATAGGGGATTTTCCTTTCCTTATCCAAGATGCCTGTTCATCTTCTACATGTGATGGTGCTATAGTCTCACCCATTTCTTGGAAAACTAGCTCCTCAAATCTTTCATCTTCTTTTTCCTTTTCTGCATGGCTTAGTCTAGGAGGAGTCATGGTCATGCTGCCCAAAATATCAGCAGCTTCAGTTTCTAGCCTTTCTTGTTCTTCCAGCTCCTCTGAACTTTCTTTAGACTTTTTATGACATTTTCTTTCTTGAGGAGCCTCAAAATGTACAGACATAGGTCTCCTCTTAGAACTTCTTCTGGTGTTCACCTTTTGCTCAGGCCTAGGTGAACTGCCATTGTCAGAGATAGGTATCAGTTCTTCTATAGCTTCAGTAGAAGAAGAAATGGCTTGAGAAGGTACAGTAGGGTCTACAATTTTAACTTTTCTTCCATATTTTATTTTTTTTGGTATTTCTTCTTCCCATAATATTTTCTTTTCCTCAACAATGGTAGCAATTTTCAAATGAACTGAAGGAGCAGGAGGAGTTGCTATTGTTCTTCTAGGAATACCAGGGTTTTGTCTAAATTTGCCAAGAAATTTGTCCCACATTTCTTCCCTATTTTTCTTGGAAAGGAAATGGTGTTGGCATACTAAATGCACCAACCCATGATGTCTAATTGTTCCTACACCCCAAGAATACCTCTGGGCCATGGTATGGATGGAGTCAAAAAGAAACCCTAGAAGGTTTACTATATATTTTGGTTTTTTGGCTCTATATCTAAGGTGTATAAGGATTTTTAGGACTTCTTTTCCTATTGTCCCAAATTGTCCATTATAGGTTAAATATTTAACTATCCAGAATGCTACTATGTCAAAGGGTTTGGGCAAGCTGGCCCTCTTAATTCCTTTGATGATTTTCTTTATATTATAAATATATTGGGGTTCAGCTTCCCCTTTTTTCAATAGTGTTTCAGCCAGGTCTTTCAATGTCCCTTTGACAGGGTTTGAGACATACATTATTGGTATTCTAGACATCTCACTTATAATATTTACAGAAAAAGGATTGAAAACCTTCCTAATCTTTTTATTTGTTTTCTCTAAATTGATAATAAATTCTCTTACCAGTTCATCATTGTATTTGGGAAATTTTCTCAGAAACTTCAACCATCCTGCCTGTTGAAAGATATTTGCTACTTATTCATCTACAAGGAGTTGGGTATCATTGTCTGGTTCTGACTTCTTTTTGATTCCCATGATTTGTTCTTCTTTGAATATTTCACAGGTTAGCTAAAAATTGCTTCTCGTATCATTGGAACTGATGATTTTGACTACAGAATTAGCAAATTCGGTTGCTAATTTGGTGAATTTGATTTCAAAATTATTGTACTCAGCTATGTAACTTATCAATTTTAGCTATGGAACTATGTACTCAGCTACAGAACTAATGGATTTAGATGCTGCAATCATAAGAATGATTCTTTATGGTTATCCGCCAACTCATTCCATCATCAATATCCTTCTCATGATTTTGCACATTTAACCATGATGTATAATAGATGACTCATCATACTAATCTTTCTAAATCAAGTCTAATCACACATGCAAACTTTCTATTTAACCTTTAACAAGTCAAAAACATAATTACCATCCTTGATGATGTAATCCCTCCATCATGCTGACACATTATCCCAAAAAAATGGTTAGAAAATAGTTAGAATTCAAAAAAGTTTTATTTGAATTAGCCATTTATTTGAGAAGATCAACCCCCATCACTAATTTTCAATTGATCTCTGATTTTTTTTTTTTTTTTTTTGGAAGAGAATGCCATTTACTAGTTTTCATTCTCTTCCCTTTATTCTGGATCTTTTCATCTGATTATTTGATTATTTTGGAAGAATTGGGTTCTTCCATATGATAAAATTATTTGTTTACTTCAATCTGCTTCAAGAATTCATCCTTAGTAGGAGGCTTCCTATAAAGTTTTAGCCTATGTCCATTGACCAAGATCATTCTTATACTGCCATCAATGCGAAGTAACTGGATAAAACCATTGTCAAATATCTGCTTGATCTGATAAGGTCCCAACCATCTAGTTTTTAATTTACCTTTGAATTGTTGGTACTTGGAATCAAACAGCAATACCCAGTATCCTAATTTAAATTGTCTTTTCTTGATATGTGAATCATGCCATTGCTTCCTTTGACCTTGGATTATCTCTATCTGGTGAAGTGCTTCCATTCTAAATTCATCTAATTTATTGAGTTGAAGGATTCACTCCTTTTGAGCTACATCCAATTCAATTCCCACCTTAGTTGTTGTCTTCAATGTCTGTAGTTTAAACTCAATAGGCAACAAGGGATTTTTCCCATAGACTAACTCATATGGTGAAAACCCTATTGTAGTTTTCCAAGTTGTATTGTAAGCCCAGACAGCTTCAGGTATTCTTTTTACCTAATCTCTTCTTTCAACTTCAACTGTTTTAGTGAGGATGTTTTCTAATTCTCTATTTGTTACTTCAACTTGTCCATTTGCTTGCGGGTGATAGGGAGATGACTTCCTATGATTGATCTGATAATACATTGTGAAGGGTTGGATCATATTGGACATAAATTGTGGTCCTTGGTCTAAAACTAAGCTTCTTGGTGCTCTAAACTTTACCATAATTCTATGCCAAAATAAATCGGCAACTGCTTCTTCAGTGGCATTTGTTAAATCCTACACTTCTGCCCATTTTGTTACATAATCAATACACACAAGAATGTGCTCTTTTCTTTGTGAAGGAGGATTAAAAGGTCCAACAAAATCCAATCCCCATCTCTTAAATGGTTAAATCACTACTTGTGGTTGTAGAGGCATTTCATTGGTAATGGTTGGTTGTCCCATCCTTTGACAAGGATCACACCACCTGATATATCTCTTCACATTTTTGTACAGAGATGGCCAATAGTAACCAGTGCCAAGTATCTTGTGAGCTATTCTTTTCACTAAATAGTGTCCTCCACTTGGTTCATCATGACATACCTGGAAGATGTCAAAAATTTTATCTTTTCTTACACACCTGCATAAAACCAAATCAAGACAACATTTAAATAGCATTCCATTTAACCATTTTAACTGTGCACTGGTTTTGATTTATTTTTTTATTTTTTTTTTAGTGAAAGAAGGAGGAAAATTCTCTATTGAAAGATAATTTTCCATGTCATCAAATCATGGTGTATTAGCTGAAATAACAAATAATTGTTCATCTGGAAAGTTATTCTTGACTGGATCTTGCTCCCCTGTACTGGTCAATCTTGAAAAGAAATCAGCCACCACATTAGATTTGTCTGGATTGTCCATAATGGTAATATCAAATTCTTGTAAAAGTAATGACCATCTAATTATTCTACCTCCAGCCACTAGTTTTTTTATTAAATATTTAATTGTTGAGTGATTTGTATGTACAAATATTTTATACCCTGTAATGTAATGTCTAAATTTATTGATTGCATAGATCACAACTAAAAATTATTTTTCAGTGGTAGTGTAATTTATTTCAGTGAGAGTAAGATTTTTACTAAGATAGTAAATAGCATACATTCTTCCTGCTTCATCTCTTTGTCCCAAAACTGCACCAATTGAGGTATTTGAGGCATCAGTTTGGATGTGAAAAGGTTTCTCCCAATTAGGTCCTTGCAATATTGGGGCAATTACTAATTTCTCTTTAATTTCTTCAAAATCATGTTGACACTGTTCATCCCAAAGAAATTCACAGACCTTGGTAAGCAATTTAAATATGGGGGCAGTAATTTTACTAAAATCCTTGATAAAATACCTATAGTATCCAACATGTCCTAAGAATGATTTGATATTTGTGGGAGTTTAAGGAATAGGCAAGTCTGAAATAATCTTGATTTTGTTTTGGTTAACCTAAATTTCTTTTTTTAAAATATGGTGCCCTAATACGATCCCTTCATCAACCATCATCAAACATTTTTCATGACTAAGAGACAAGTGATGTTGTTCACATCTTGTTAATACTCTGTCCAAATTTTTTAAGGCATCATCAAATGTATCTCCATACACAGTAAAGTCATCCATGTATACCTCCACATAGTCATTTGTTAGGTCTGCAAAAATTGCTAATACAACTCTTTGAAAGGTTGCTGGATCATTACATGTCTAAATGGCAATACCCTATAAACAAAGGTACCCCATAGATAAGTAAATGTAGTTTTGTCTTGATCCTCAACAGCAATTTTGATTTGATTGTATCCACTAAATCCATTCAAGAAGGAAAAGTAATGTTTACCTAAAATTTTGTCTAAGACTTGATCTATGAATGGTAAGGGAAAATAATCTCTCGGGGTGGCTTTATTCAGTTCCCTATAGTCAACACAAATTCTTCATTTTCCATTCTTTTTAGGAACAATTACAAGAGGAGACACCCACTGGCTATCTAAGATAGGGTAGATAAAACCTAATTGTAATAGTTTTTCAATTTCTTATTTGACTATATCCCTTAAGGTTAGATTAACCCTTCTCTGAGGTTGCCTAACTAGTCTAATATTTTTAGTATAAATGTGATGGGTGCAGATACTTGGATGAATTCCCTTCACATCTCTATAGTCCCAAGCAAACGCTTTAGTATGATCCTTTAGAACATCAAATAATTTGACTTCTTCATCATTCTTTAACCAGCAATTAATATTCAAAAAAATTCTTGGTTGAATCTCAACATGTTTGGTTCCAGGATATGATGAACTGATTTGTTGAAAGGGTTCTATTAAGGTGTTTAGTGGATAGGTGTGTGGTAATAATATATGATACGTAACATCTCTAAAAGTTCTTAGAGGTAGAATGTTGGACAAAGGACAATAGAAAGAGTTATGATACTTATCTTGTTTTAGGTCAAACTCCTCGTTACTGCTATTTTCCAAAAATTCTTCACCATCTCCTGATATCTTTAAAGTTGATGCTACAAATCCTTCCTCTGCCTAAGAGAAATCACATTCCTCCGGAGTGAAGTTATCTTCACTTGTAAAGAATTGGTGTGGTTTTGGAACTAACTGTGATGGTTCCAAAACTAACTGTGATGGTTCCAGAACTAACTATGATGGTTCTAGAACTAATCTTGACTGCTCCAATGATGATTTATGTTCATTTAATGAAGGATTAATCATATCATCTATTTCTCGTACATGATCTTGCAATGTTATCATAGCCAAAGAAGACAAATTTTGCTCATTAATATCAGGATTATCAACTCATAATTTCTCTTGATTATCAATAAAAGGTCATGCAAATGGATATAATAAAATTTGCTTGGAATTATTGCCATTTTAAATAGTCATATCACTTGACCTGCAATCAATTAAGGTAGTAACTATAGCTAATCATGGTCTCCCCAAAATGATGGGATAACCAAGTGTTTTACCTTTTGGCTGTAATATAAAGAAGTCAACTGGATATTCTCATGATTCCACCATTACTGCCATATCTTCAATAACTCCTAGTTTTGCTACAGATTGATCTACCATCTACAATATGGTATTAGTAAGTTGTATGCCTATTAATGGTAATGTTTTCAAAGTGTCCATTGTCATTACATTGATAATTGTGCTCAAATCAATCAAAATGTTATGTATATCCTTATTCCCTATAGAAATAGAAATAATAGGGCTTTCAAGATCTCTATATTTAGGTAGTAAGAGTTTTCCTGCTAATAAATCAGCAAGTTTCCCATCTACTTGAATAGTCCTGGGGTACTACTTCTTTCTTCCAAGTTTTTTAAAACATAACAATTTGATTAACTTGTTCAACTCTAGAATATCTTTAATTTCTTGTAACAATGGTATTTCAATATTTAATCTTCTTATTTCTTGCACCAATTCAGATTCCTTAAGTTCTATGGTTTCTTTAAGTCTTTCTGAAAATGGAATCTCGGTAGAATTTCATTCTAGTTCCTTATCTTTTTCTTTGTCATCTTCTTTAGGTGTAACTATGCTAGGGGTTTTAGCTTCTTCTGTCATCTCAGTGATTATAACAAGTGGACTACTAACTATTTTTCTAGATCTGGTTTGAATGTTTTTACAATCCATTGTATTTAAATCAACTAATTTTTCTAGTTCTATTTCGTATACAGGAGTTGTTTATTTGTTTCTTGGGTTTGTTACTAGTTGTGCTAGCATTTGGGTTTGGACTATGTTTTCAATCTATGGATTTTGTGTTGGAGGTCCCATTATGGCTTGTTGGTTCTAATTTGGATATGTTTTTCTTTGCACATAATTGCTAAGGCTCCATCTAAGTTGTGGCCAAGCATAAGGATTTCCTTGACCAGCCCAAGGTTGTTGATGTCCTTGAGTATACCAAGATTGACTTGCCCAATCCTGAGGATGCCATGTGGGTTAAGGGGCCCAAGGTGGCTATCCCCAACTTTTTGGTACTGTTTGAACTACCCATGGCATCATCCAGGGATTAGGAGCTGGTCTTGGCATAAACTAAACTTGGTTATGTTGTCTCTGAACAAAATTTAATTCTTCTGTGGTGGATGATGTATTGGTTTGTTTGAGCTGATTTTTTATGAGTGGAAGAAGAGAACAAGCATGAGTATCATGTTATTTAGATTCACATACAATACATACTTCCATTTTATCCAAAGGACATTACCTTATTGCGTGTTTCTTCCTACATCTAGGACAATACATGGTTAATGGTTCAAGTTGGGCATTTGATTTAGCTTGCAATCCATCCATGGTAGAGGTTAATTGAACTAATATGTCTGTTTTAAAGTTTACCAATTCATCTATCAATTTTTTCATATCTAGATTTGAATTTTTAACTATTTTCCCCTTTCTAGGTCCACCCCTTGTTCTTGAATAATTTCTACAAATTTCTATGATTTCATCCATTCTTAATTGAGCAATGTTTCCTCTACCAATTAAATCAAGGGTTTCCCTAGATTCATCATCTATACCTTTGAGAAAAATGGTTTTATTTAAATCTTCTTGAAGTACAAATCCACATATTTTAGTCATAAAGAGGAATCTGTCCAAATAATCTTCCATATTTTTATCTTCTTCCTGTTTGATTTTGAAAAATTCTTCCTTTCGATTTCTTCCTCCACAATAATCTTGATATTTGTCTAGGAAGACAGTTTCCATTTGTTCCCAATTGGTAATATAATTATATGTTAATCCCATAAACCACCTCATTGCTACATCCTTCAGGGTAGATGGAAACAACTTCAATTTTTGATTATCTATCTTGTAATCATAAGTCTGACATAGTACTTTAAACTCAAACAAAAATTGGTTAGGATCCTCATATGACATTCCTCTAAATGTGGAAAAGTGTGTAGGTGAAATGTTTTTCATAGTGGTTTCATCGTCCTCAATCTAAATGGGATAGGTAAAGGTTCTCTTCTAGCTTCTCGTGCCATGTCTTTGGTATTTTCTAATCCCTTCTCCCAATCAATGTGGTATGTGGTCTATTTTGGGGATGGTGAAAAGTCAGGCGTAGGGGGTTGACTACTCAATTGAGAATCAAAACTTTCCCTCAATAGATTTTGAGAAATAATCCTCCTCCCTAAGGTTTTACTTGGTTCTGGTGACTGATCCAAAAATTCCAAAGATAGCAATTTTGCTTCTTGTCTTGTAAAAGATAATGGTGCCTCCAATTCTAGCTCAATGTCCTTTCTTAAACTAGAGGATGATGGAAATTCTTGTTTAGATATTTTTGGGAGAAATCTACCCTTAGAATCTCATGGTCTACTCATAAATTAGGGAAATTTTCTTTAATTACTAAATGAATGATTGTTGCTCTTGTTGACACCTAATTAGAAAATTCCAACTAGTGTTCCCCGACAACGGTGCCAAAAATGATGGGTGTCGTCATCCCCTTCATTTAATCGACTTTTTTTTTGTCATATTTAACTAGGGATATGTCTAAAGCTATATAAAACAAGAAGAATCGTAGAGATTTAGTAATTGAATGGAGGTATTTGTATTTTTTTTGTTTTGGAGGGTTTTTAATGTGTTAAGGATTCTTGGTTAAAACCTTATTGGAATCAAATTATGAAAATCTGCCAGAAATAAACACACATTGTATAAATTAAATAGATTGCTGGAAATAAACACTTGTTGTAGAAATTAAATTTATTTTTGGAAACAAACACACATTACAAAAATGAAATAAATTGCTGAAAACAAACACACGTTGCAAAAATGAAAATTTAATCTAAAACACCTGCAGGAACAAATTTACAACAAATCTTAACTTTAAGGAGTTGGAAGCATTTATAAATTTAATAGAGTTGCCTATTTACTTTTGTGAATAGAAATATAAATAGTGACGAAAATGAAGATCTTGGTTCTTTGGAGGAGTGGGCCCTTGCTCCACCTAGAGCAGGAATTGAACAATTTAATTTGCTTTCAAAACATAAATGGCTATTTCATTGATAAAATGTTTTGTATTACAAATGTACTAATATATCCTTTATCTCTCTATTCTTCAATGATTTTATCTATCTTCTATATTCTATATCTATCTCTTTTTTACTAAATTCATAGGTCTGTATATATAGATGCTTTGATGGCTGTAATTGTTTCATAGATATGATGGAACTGAATCGTGCCCAGAATAGATGTTGAATCAAGATGTGGCTAGATGTCTAGCTGTGTGATAAATGTCTTGATTCTACAAGTTCAAAAAATCAGGAATCTATTCCTAATTTAATGGAATCATTGATCTGACAGATCACCGGCCATTTGGAATAGATCCTCATCAGTTCCATATCTAGCTGCAAAAGTTATGGAGCTTATCTATAGTAGTACCGGAGCTAAATATAAATTTCTAGAGCTAAGTCTGAAAATGCGACAACTTGAAATAGTATGGTGGAGTTTTGGAATTAACTATGATGGTTTCAGAACATATTTTGTAGGTTTCAGAACTAACTGTGATGATTCCAGAATAGATTCTATAGGTTCTGGAACTAATCTAAATTGAGTCCAATGCTTCCAAAAACATGCAATCCACTTCATATTTGTTCTTTAGCCTGATGATGACCTATTTTATTGCAAAACTAGAATTTTCTAACACACTTGTTAGGAATTACAGGTCTTTTAAAATGTTAGAATCACAATCAACAAAAGATGGATAATCACATCCTAACTCATCTCAGATCAAAATAAAAGTTACAAAATGCAATCAAACTTAATAGAAAGAGAGAGTAAGATGAGGTCATTTATTATACATTTATTGGGCATATCCTGGCCTCATTAGTATCTTAATGAACATAATATAATTGTTAGCCTAGATCTTGTGTTTAATGAAAAATCCATGAAAGGGAAGGAGGTACAATTAACACTTAAATTTGTACCAGTTAAAGTAGTCAAGAAAGAAAAAGATGAAAATGAACAAGTCGATGATTTGGAATACAAGAAAAGCACAAAGTACAAAAACCATAAGTTATAAGGTCTGCTCATACTAAGAAGGTTATAGATAGTTATACTCTTGCATTTTAATCCTCTTTTGCTTTGTTTACTGATATGGGTGAGCCTGGTTCATTTCAAGAAGCTAGAGAATCTAAGAATGCAAAAAAATGGAGGATAGATATGGAGGAGGAAATGAGATCACTTCATAAGAAAGAAATGTGGGAGCTTGTGGATCTCCCACATAGAAGAAAGAGTGTTGGTAATAAGTGGGTATACAAGTTGAATAATAATAGTGATGGGATGTTAGAGAATTACAAAGCTCAGTTGGTAGCAAAAGGCTATGTGTAGAAGTCAAGAATTGACTTTAATAAGATTTTCTCTCATGTTGTAAAAATGACTACTATCAGAGTGTTACTTGCATTTGTAGCTTCTCATAATCTAGATATAGAGTAGATTGATGTAAATATAGCATTCCTACATGGTGATCTTGAGGAGGAGATTTATATGGATTAGTCAGAGGGATATGAGGTAAAAGGAAAGGAGTAGATTGTTTACAAATTGAAGAAATCATTGTATGGTTTGAAGAAAGCACCGTGAATGTGGTATAGAAAAATTGACACCTTCATGAAGAGCTAGAGATTTAACAGAAGTGAGGATGATTATTTTGCATATGATAAGAAGTTAAATTATAGGAGATTTATTATTTTATTGGTATATGTTGGTTACAGTCCCAAACATGAAGAGGATCAATGATTTGAAGGCTCAATTGGCTAGGACTTTTGAGATGAAGGATTTAGGAACAACAAATCAACATTGACCACTATGCTTGATTGGATTCACATTTTAATTAAGGATAACATATTTTTAGTCACATAGAGGTGGGATCCTCAAGTCGAAAGTGGGAGCATCTTTTGACCAAGCACATGTGAGGGGGACAATGTTTCATATTCTTAAATAGTGAGGCCACATGAAGGGTGGCACATTTTCTTATCTCTCCTCTTTTTCATCCATAATTCTCTTCTCTTCTTTGTATTCTATTTATGTATGACACTCTTATATATATATATATATATATATGTGTATGTATATATTGATTTGAAGCTTGAGAAAATAACCTTGTATTTACTAGTTTTCTAAAAAGATTTGTATAGCTTGAATGCTTGTGACAAAGCATTATAAGAAGAGTGTGTTGAAGAGGAATATTTATTAGAGAGGTTGATTTTTAAATTTAACAGAAGACTACAACTGCCATTTTCCCTATGGTTTTTCCTTACACCTTGCAAGGTTTCCACATAACTACTCTTGTAATGTGTTATTTCTTTTATTTATTTTAGTAGCTTGTTTATTTTTACATAGAATTACTTGTAATAGTTGGTTATTTTTCCTAACATCTGGTATTAGAGATAGTCTCTTTGAAAACATATTGTTTTGAGTGTTTTCTATTGAGTTACAGAGTTGTGTGCAAGTGGGAGCTACTATAATGATAGGAGTAACCAAGTTCAAAGTAGAGAAGTTTGATGGAAAGAATTTCTCCCTATGGAAGATGAAATTGGAGGATATCTTGGTAAAAAATTACCAATATCTAGCCTTAAAGGGTATTTTAAGCAAAGCCAACAGTATGATAGATGAGGATTGGAACAAAATGGATAGAAAGGTAGTTTCTACCATTTGTCTGTGTCTTGTAGATAATGTGATCTTTAACATTTTTGAGGAGAATACTATAGAATAATTATGGTAGAAATTAAATAAGTTGTACCAAACAAAGTCAGATATAAACAAAGTTTTCTTAAAGAAGCATCTATATAGTTTGAGGATGAAGGAAAATTCATCCATTGCTGATCATCTGAACAAATTCAACACCATAGTCAACAAGCTAGTATCCATCAGTGTGAAGATGGAGGATGAGGATAAGGCAATCACCTTGTTATGCTCACTTCCTGATAGTTGGGATCATCTTGTGATGACCATGAAAAACTCTCAAGTTTAATGATATAGTTACGTATTTGATTAGAGAGGAGATGAGAATTAATTCTTCTTGTGCATCCTCAAGTGATGATGCATTATTTGTAAGAGGTAGATCGAGTGAGAGGAGAAAGCAAGGTAGATCACCATCTAGATCGAGGTCTAAAGAATGCAAGCATAAGATAAAATATTATCATTGTGGAAATACAAGCCACATAAAGAAGAAATGTTGGTAACTGAAGAAGGAAAATAAGGATGGAAATGAAATGCCACCTTCAGTCGAGGCTAGCATAGTAGATTCAGAGGAATCAAACACACAAGAAGCATTCTACCTCAGTAAGAGTAGATCACTTTCCAATACCTAGGTATTTAACTCAGGTGCATGTATCCACATATATATTGGTTTTTGGGATACCAACCATATAGTGGAGGGTCTATTTACTTGGGTGATGATCACCCTTTGGATGTTGTGGGAAGGGGGTATGTAAGGATCAAATTGGATGATGATAGAATCAAAATATTGAAATATGTGTAGTATATCCCTGATTTAAAGAAGAATGCGATGTCCATCAAGGTGATGGATGAGATGGGGTATTCATATACCTTTAGTAATGGTAAATTTAGAATTAATAAATGATCTCTAGTGGTAGAAAAAGGAGAATCTTATGGCTCCTCATAACGTTTGTGTGGAGATTTGGTGACAATTAATACAATAGCAACAACTACAGAGAATGCTCAAGATGTTGTGATGGTATGGAAACAATGCCTTGGACACATGAGTGAGAAAGGCTTGACTATATTACATGAATTAGGTATGATATCTAGGATTGAGTTTTATAATTTAGACTTTTTTGGGCACTGCATCTTTGGTAAACATAAGAGGGTAAAGTTTACTACAAGTGTAGGTAAAAGCTCTAATTTTTTGCAAGTTATCCATTTGAATATTTTTGAACCTATCCCTACGTAGTCTATAAATTTTAGAACATAATTTATTTCCTTTATATATGATTATTATATAAGATTATGGGTGTATTTTTTTAAAAATAAACCAAAATCTTTGGAAAATTTTAAAGAATTTAAGGCAAAGGTAGAGAAAAGTTTGGGAAAATCCATTATATGTCTCAGGTTAAATAAAAGATAATAATATTGCTCTAGGGAGTTTGATAAATTTTGTATGCAAGACGGGATTAAACATCAAAATACTATCCCTCATACTCCACAATAGAATGGTGTATCTAAATGGATGAACTACACTATCATGGAGCATACAAGAAACATGTTGAGTGCATCCAAGCTAGCAAATGGATTTTGGGTAGAGGATATGCATTAGATGGAAGGACTTTAAAGGATAATTAGCATGGTAATCTAGTTTATTATTTTGATTTACATATTTTTGTTTTTAAATAATTTGCCCATGTGCCTAAAGAAATAAGGTCCAAGTTAGATTTGAAATCTAGGAAATGTATTTTTCTCATCTATGAAGATACATTGAAGGGGCATATATTATAGGATCCTAATGACCACAAGATAGTTATTAGTTGAGATGTTTTGTTTAATGAAAAATCCATGAAAGGGAAGGAGGTACAATAGACACCTAAAGTTGTACCAGTTAAATTAGTTGAGAAAGAAGAATATAAAAATGAGAAATTTGATGCTTCAGAGAAGAAAATAGAGCACCAAGTACAATAACCACAAGTTATAAGGTCCACTCATAACAAGAAGGTTCTAGATAGGTATACTCCAGCATTTCAATCCTCTTTTATTTTATTTATTGATATGGGTAAACCTAGTTCATTTCAGGAAGCTATAGAATCTGAGAAAGTAAAGAAATGAAGGATAGCCATGGAGGAGGAAATGAGATCACTCCATAAGAATGAAATGTGGGAGCTTGTGTATCTCCCACCTTAAAGAAATAGTGTTGGTAACAAGTGGGTGTACAAGCTAAAGAATAGTAATGGACTGTTAGAGTAATACAAAGCTTGATTGGTGGAAAAATGCTATGTGTAAAAGTTAGGTATTGACTTCAATGAGATTTTCTCTCCTTCTATGAAAATGAATACTATCAAATTGTTACTTTCATTTGTAGCTTCTCACAATCTATAGCTAGAGAATCTTGATGTAAAGATAGCATTCCTACATGATGATCTCAAGGAGGAGATTTATATGGATCAACCTAAGGGCTATGAGTTAAAAGGAAAGAATTAGATGGTTTACATATTGAAGAAATCACTATATAGCTTGAAGAAGGCACCATGAATGTGGTATAGGAAATTTGACAACTTCATGAAGAGTCAGGGATTTAATAGAAGCGAAGCTGATAATTATGCATATCATAAGTTCAATGATGTGAGTTTTATTATTTTACTGTTATATGTTGATTACATGTTGGTTTCAGGCCCCAACATGAATAAGATCAATGATTTGAAGGCTAAATTGGATAGGACTTTTGAGATGAAGTATTAGGAGCATCAAACCAAATTTTAGGGATGAAGATACATAGGGATAGGAAAGCTAGGAAAATTTGGTTATCATAGAATACATATGTTGAGAAGGTTTTGTAGTGGTTCAATATTTATAATGCCAAACCAGTTAATACCCCACTTCCTTCACATTTTAAGTTATCTTATGAGAATTATCTTAGTACAAATGAGGAGGAGACAAGTATGTCTAGTTTACCTTATTTATCAGTAGTAGGTGTGAACATAGGATTACAATAAGGGGAGATTAGTATGGTGTTAGTGCATGAAACCAAATCCAAACAAAACACACTAATATTAACACCTTAAGCCTATCTCAAGGGGGGCACATAATAACAAAACAAAATGAGAAACACAACTAGAATGTAAAAGACTAAGAATCCTTCACCTTCCTTAGATGATCCAAATAGCTTGTTAAAGTGGCTTGAGTCCTCATCAAAGGAGTTATTTGAATCCTTCTCTCCTTGGCACCTTTGGATTTATGATGGCTTTGGATTGGCTCAATAATTGGGCATGATAATACTACATCAATGGATTGAGAGATATTTTTAGCATTATAACTTTACACCAAGAGAGCTTAAATTCAATAGGCAAGGCCTCCTATTTATAGATTTCTTAGAATGATCAGGATGAACCTAAATGATCCATCTCAAGATAAAGATGTGTGGCTAAGGATCCATTTAATTTTGGAGGCCAAATTCAATAAATGCCTTCATAAATATTTGGGGTAGAGAGGCATTAAATAGGCATGGGAGACATGAATGAGGCATGGGAGGGCTTATTTAGATATTTTATACATTTATGGCCTAGGGATTTCTTCTCAAGAAATGATATCACTTAATGATGCAGAAACTCATAATCAATTTACAATAAGAAATATTCAATAAGTTATATGGAAAATTAACTTAAGATCTTGATCCAAATTAATTAGTCTTAAACATGGTTTATTAATTTTGGTGCAAATTTTGGTCATTGGTGCACAAATTAATCAAATTGGTCATAATGTCATATTATTGGCTCAAAATTTGATTAGATTAGAATTAGGATGCTAAGTTATATGTTTTGGCACTGTTATCCCATTTAGGATGTTGCTGACACAAAATAACAAAGGCATGTGTCTTGTGCAAGAAATTTGGTAGAAAAGAGCAATCCAGAGCACCCAGGTGTGAAAATGTCATTTTGACTTGAAATGATCTGATCAGATTTAGTTGTCTCATAAATTACATTGCCTCATTTAATGATACTCGAGCCAAAATTGGCACTGGTATATGATAGGTTCAAAGTTTTTAATGTGTTTTAGTGTTTTAGGCCAAATTATGTAATTTTGGTATAAATTGGTTGAAATCCTAGTTGGAGGTCATTGGTGTCCACTTTTAGGTGTCTAAAGTAGGGATCCTCATGTATGTCATGGTGAGCACAAGACTGGATATTTACCAAGTAGTGGGAATTGCAACCCGGTTCATGGAAAATCTTGGAAATGATCATTGGTCTACAGTGAAGTGGATACTCAAATATTTTAAAGGTGCTTCAGATGCTGAAATCTTCTATGGAGGGGAAGATTTATAGATAAGAGGTTTTTTAGATTCTAATTTTGGTGGTGATAGGGATGGATAAAAATCCACTACAGGATTTGCTTTTACTCTTACTGGTGGAACTATGAGTTGGGATTCTAAGTTTTAAAAAGTGGTGGATTTATCAACCACTAAAGTAGAGTATGTGGTTGTAACTAAAGGTTTCAAGGAGGCAGTATGGTTAGAGTGACTATTGGGTGACTTCATGGAGATGCAAGGAAAGATTACCTTTCATTGTGATAGTTAGAGTGCAATTTACTTGGTGAAAAATGCAGCATTTTATGATCACATGAAGCATATTGACATCAAATATCACTTCATTAGGAGCATGGTAGAAGATGGTAGGATCTAGTTGTTGAAGGTAGACACCAAATAGAATACTGCAAACATGATGACAAATCCGGTTAGGGCAGAGAAGTTTGAGTGGTCAAAAAGTTCTATGGGCTTGTTGAAATTTTGATGAAGGTAACATCAGGCATGGTTGGTATTTAAATAGAAGAATACATAGGTGTGGTAAATCCTATGTATATTTACTTTAATTGGGAGAGTGTTAGGATGTGAAGTCACTATTCACAGTTACTATTCACCATCACTATTCATATGATTAGGTGGTAGTGTGATTTGGTGGTGACTGTGCCTATGAGGTGGCACCTTATTGATGTGGCATGGTCCACAAGTAATTTTTTATTGATTAAAATATTAGGAGAGATAAATGGGGTACCATATCTTAATGGGTGACTTTTGGAAGCATGTTGGAAACAAACATCTTCATCCATGTGCTTTTGGGGTGTAATTTATCTATGGGCCCTTTGGTTGGAGTCAAAAAGATGATTGAAGTATCTTTTGACTCTTGTGTATGCACATGGGTTGTAGGGACATTAAACATAATGCTTTATTGGAGTCACATGTGAAGTAGGGATAGTATATTTTGAGTCACATGGAGGTGGTATCCTCAATTCAAAAGTGGGATCATCTTTGAACAAAGTACATGTGAGAGGGATAATGTTTCATATTCCTGAATAGTGAGGCCACATGGAGGGTGGTGCATTTTCTTATCTCTCTTATTTTTCATCTATGATTCTCTTCTATCCTTTTTATTCTATTTATGTATGACACTCTCTTATGTATGTATTGAGTTGAATCTTGAGAAAATAACCTTGTATTTTCTAGTTTGCTAAAAAAAATTGTATAGCTTGAATGCTTTGTGAGAAATCATTGTAAGAAGAGTGTGTTGAAGAGGAAACTTTGTTAGATAGGTTGATTTTTGAAGTTAATAGAAGACTACAGCTTCCATTTACCCTATAGTTTTTCCTTTCACCTTATAAGGTTTTCACGTAATACTCTTGTAACGTGTTATTTCTATTATATGTTTTAATAGCTTATTTATTTTTGAATGGAAATACTTGCACTAGTTGTATATTTTTCCTAACAGTCAAATCTCTTTCAACATCAATCTCAGTGAGTAACTAAGTGGTTAACAATGATGAGTAAGCATAGAAGGATGTGATTTGGTGGCAAAAAGATGTATTTTAATAGATAACTAATCTCTAAATTAGATACAATATTAGATATGCACTCATTCTAGTGAATGTTTTCACTATGGTTCATTGTTTCCATAGCTTCGAGAGTGCATGAAGGCAAAATGAAGAAAACTTGCATGGCTTCTCTAATTTGAACGTCACTAGCTCCTTAAATGTTTCAACTTGATTTTATTATTTTATAACTTTGTGGCTTTCTATTTAATCTTCACACTCACTAATTATATTCCAATATGATACAATAAATAATAAATTCACAAACCAATGTATAATGATCTAAATTTAAATATAAATACATATGATTTCTCTCCACAAAAATAACATCACTTGGGGAAATACATAATGGTGTAGTTTCCCCTTGACTAATGATTAAAAACTCAATTATCCCATATTATAGCATCATTATAGATCTAGATTAGATCACTCTGATACCAAATATTCTATTTGGACAAGGTTAACACATAAATATTAACACACAAAACACTCATATTTTTAATACTCAATAATGCAATAGAATTCAATCAGATTATTTTATTCGATGTAGATATATTACATAAATAGGCTATGTGAACTCATAAAATCAAGGGGTCAATCCTTATCAAATTCAATCACAAATCCATGGAAAGTCTGTCTCACACCCTATTCTTTCTCACAATGTTTCTATCAACATGAGTTAGAATTTCAACTAAATAACTCACTTTATTACATTATGACTTTCACACTTACTCAATATTACCATGGATCACTAATTTCCTAACAGTATGGAGTAGTACCATTGAACCTAAATAGTACTAACTCAAATAGCCAATCTTACTTTTATCTTGAACCTCAATAAGGTAAGGTGGGAGCCACATAATGGGCTCACTATGAATAATGCTAAGGTAGTTGAGTATCACTAAACCTCAATCACATTACCTCAAAAACATGAATCAACCATTACAGATGGGCTTATAAATTCAAGTTTATTCACTACTTAATTCCTTTGAGTTTTGTTTTCATATAAATAACTATAATAGTGTTTACTACAAAATGTGTGTGTGTGTGCATGAAATAATATCATGCCTCATGAATCAATATCAATCAATATTTGTAATGTTTTATGTGTGCATGAGATAATATTATTCCCTATTGAATTAGTACCAACTAATATCTATAATAATCTATGTGTTTATGAACTAATAGCTTGCCCCATTGAATCAGTGCCAACTGATATAAAATGTTATGCATTTATATGCTAGAATATGAGAACTTGTATCCTAAATATACTTTTATGTGAAAACTTATATTTTTTGTTCCTGTAAACTATGTTTTTTCATGGCATATGTATTGAAGTATATTTGATCCTATAAGTTGGTATTTATGTTCCTATAGTTGAGTACATATGCATGTTATATGCCTCAAGAATATGTACACGTGTGAATATATGTTTGATATCTGAACCATTTTAACTTCTATAAATATAATATTTTGTCTCAAACTCTAATTATTATGTTCATGCAAGAATGTGTATTTATGATAATCCCACTAATATTCCCCCCTTTTGAAGTCAGGAATGCATCATGTAATTCACTCATCTCAAAATAAATCAATAAGTCTATCATGGTATGTATAAGGATATGACCATGTAAAATAATGTCAACATGTGGAGAATATCTCACCATAATAAAGTGTATGTCATCAAGGCATGTATATAACATATTTAATGTAAGTCATATATGTGTCATGTCAATATAGATGTATCAATTAGGCACACATTAATAAGCATCACTAAATAAAACTATGCATTAAAAAGGTTTATGATGGGAATAATGGCACCACACACAGAGGGGAGGTGTGTGATATGGATCATAGCACTCACAAACTTAGATATATCAAAAATACTAATAGACAATCATATTTTAATCCACTCATAAGCATGTAGTGTTAGGCATAAATCCAATGGCCACAAACAAGAGAAATAAATATGTCACGACAAACAAGTGTAAGGGCCACACTCAAGGGACATAAATATGTCTCACACACAATTCTAAAGGACAAGTGACATAAATATGTATTAAACATAAGGACAAAGGCTGCACATAATAGATAAGTAATGATAAGCCTATTTTGCAAGAGAAATAACATCAATGAATCATAGAATAAGTGAAAACTAGTCTACACTATCCATGTCTATCAATGTCACATTGAAATAAAATAGAAAATCCATATACCACTTTTAAGATATGGGTAACTAGAAACACATGTGTAAGCAATCTAGATATATCAACATGGTAAGAGCTCATAAATAGATATAACCTATGATAGTGTGCCTAGTGGAATAATATGCCTCTAGCATCAACATAGCCACTGGGTAGAGGAAAGTCTAACATCTATGTGTTCATGTATGATATGTATGTCATGCATCACACTCATATACTATGAAATTCATATGTGTATGAAAATAATATGTTATCTACCAAACATGTGAAAAAATATATGTAAATAATGTAATTAGACATCATATCATGCTTAGCTCCTGATTTTGATTTTTTTAATATTTGAATGTTTTATAAAATTTAAATTATTTGATTTTTGTGTATTTTTTAATTTGCCTTGAAATTTGAAAAAGTTTGCTAAGCAATTATCCCATTAATGGTATTGCCATGGGGATTACTTATATCATAGGGTACAAGGGTCATTTGTCATGAGAATAAAAGTACCTGATGTAGGTGTATCAAAATATGATGAGTAATCGGATGTTGTACTATAATAGTTTTAATTATCACTCATAAGATCACATGTATGATAAATGACCCTACAAGGCCTAGGATTTTATGCATTCTATTATATAATATGAGATTGTACTAGAACCTATTTTCATTTTGAAACATGTTAAAATGTCTATGATGATAGCCTAGTGCATGACATAGGAGATAATAGCCTCTATGAATTAAAAATGAATCTCTAACTTGATGGGTGTTGAAGAACTAAATGCTTAGGGTAGTCAGTTACACTCATCCAATCCAAATCTATAGAAGGATTATGAATGGGTGCAATAATTGCCTCTGTATGATAATCTTGAATATGTGTATAAACCAACTATGGTAGTAATGGGAGTGGAATAGGAGATACCACTGGTCTAAGATGGTATTCATATTGAATGTTTATAACCATGACCACATTATTACAATGTAGATACTTGACACATCATTGTGCTATGGATGATAATACATAAGTATTTTTTATCCAAGGGCATCCTAACAACATGTCAAATATCTCATTACTTGATAGAAATAAGAATGAAGTAGCCACTATCATAGATATCACTAGAAGAGGTAACATAATATATCCAATAATGTCTTCTTTTTTAATCCCCTAGCTACTATTTTAGTACCTTATATATCCTTTTATGTGTAGCTAAGAGAGTTAAGAAGTGTAAATATTTAATCATTTTCACTTGAGCCACTGTCAATCATGACATTATGTTTGGGTTTCTCATTAATGTAATCTCATATGAATGGTGAATTGAGATCTATATCATCATCAACAATATCTTTATCATAAAATGTAATGATGGTTCATTGTGGTGATGTACCCATTATAAGTGTGCCAATAATCCCATCCAGTTATTGAACATATGTCATAAGTGGAGAATGTGCATTTTATTTATGAATTAATTCTAAAGTATCCTTAGTTTATGTAGCCTCATGCTTGGGGAAAGGGTCATTGAATATTTTCAATATATAATTCCCATTTGATTTTGGTTTGGACTCCTCTATAGGTGGATTTATCTCAATGATGTTGGCGTTAATAAGATGTTGATATTTTTCCTTAACTTGAAGCATTTATTTGTGGAATGCCTAGGGACTCAATGATAATTGTAGTATATTTTATATTAAAAGGGAAATGCAACTGATCTATTAAATCAATCCTAGCTCAGAGAAGTTAAATCCTACTTACACTTATGATTGTTGATACATTAGATATTTGTGTTCATGACCAACATGTATCCATTAGACCTAGCCAATGGATCTCTTACCATAATAATATCACTAGGGAGGGTTTCAAATCCTTCAGTCAAATAAAACTATGTGATAACCCTAACTAGGTCCTATGTTTTCATACTCACAAAAGTATATGATAAGTAAAGTAAAATATTGATCTAGTGCTCACCAAAGCTTGTCACACAAATGGGGGGTTAGTAAACATAAAAGTAAACATGCATAAGATAATCTTAGCTAAGTTATGTATAGGTAAAACCCTAAAACATGGAGAGAGCAATATATTAAAAATGCATTACTTATGCTACTTTTATCTACTAAAAGAGAGGAGCAAAGTTAGAGATACTTACCTTGAAGATGAACCCATCGAGACTCAATCTCTCCCCTAATTAAAGGTGTTTTGCAAAAAGTTGTGGTTTATAAGGATCACTAATAAAGGTCAAAGCATCCAAGACTCTTCCATAAGACAATATTCTTCTCCAAGTATGAACCCTAAGCTATGATTCCTCAAGTAGAATGGAAAAAGAACAAATTGTAAAGAAGCATAAATGAATCATTAACTCTTGTTGTCTCTAAGAAATGGTTAAATGAATGTGTATATATAGTTTAATCTAACCCTAAACCTTTTTGAAATTTTATCTAACAGGATTGACCCAATCAAATTCGTATCATTATTGATTAAAAAAAATTAGGTCTTGGTCTAAGTCAGCCAAGGGTTGACATAGACCCTGAATGAGTTTTAACAATTAGAGTACAATGTCAATGGGTCTGACAGTGTATTGTAAACCATTGGAAAGGGATTTTAGGATAGGGAGGGGCTAATGAAGGTATAAAATGACTAGAGGAGGGTACAAAAGAAGAGGCAAAGCTTAGGGGAGTGTTTTTAGGAAATGGTTAGATTTATAGCAAGTGGTAGTATAGGAACAACAGTATTGTGAAGCACCAATGGTACACCCACCCCTTTCTCAGTACACCCCTTAAGACGTGCACTTATATAAATTGAGACTCAATGGGTTCTTGCAAGAGAGAAAGCATTAGTAATTGAAAAAGTTTGAAAATATTATGTGTATACAAATTCCCCACTCGAAGCTTATCACATGTCACTCAAATGTAGCAAGGGATGGTACTTTGAGAAAAGAATATAGTAACACACAACACAAAAGCTAAAAAATTACAATATTTTAAAGTATAAAATAATTGAAAGTAAATGATTAAAATGAAAATAACTAAAAATAAAAGTAATGTATATGTATCTTGACTGACCTTTATCATTAAATGATTGACTATTATGTTTTTATTTTTGATCATGGAGGGCTTAGAGCTGATTTTGATAAACCCAAGGATGTAAAACTAAAGAGCAATAATAAACAAATGTAGGAAATCTAAGATAACTAATGCAGTGTAGATGAGATTTACTTGCGAATTTGGCAAGCTTGGGTGACAAATGCTAAGTTAAGACCAAGTGACCAATTTAAAATTTGTATTAAGTTAGGTAACCAAAAATCTAAGGATAATAAAGACCAAAAAAATCAAACAAGTAAACCTTGAGTAAGAAAGGTAAACTCACCAAGTCAAACCAAGGATATATGTGAAAAATAAAGGTAATCAAACATCAATGTGAAATTAGTAACAATCCTTACTTAAATAAAGATGGATAATCAAAATGGTAAAACAACATTTATGAGTGAGCAGTAACAATCCTTAATCATCAATGGAAAAAGTGCATAAAATGAAAATAATATTGGTGAGTGAGAAGGAACAAGCCAACCTCACTCAACAATAGAAAAAGAACATGAAAGTAGAAACGTACTCAGGTGTCCTATAAAAGGTGATACAACAACAATGGAAAGTGGTAAAAAAACTAAAACAATTATATAAATGTAAATCCATATTGTAAAGAAAGTAATCCATAGTCACTCAAGCATATTATTTTATTCTAAATATAGATAAAACTGAAACAAAGTAGTGTTAGCATGTTTTTAAGATGTGAAAAATATGGAATATAGAAGTGGGAAAACAGATTTAGAATCATACTTGCCTATCAATGGGGGAAATGAATGGGTGGATGGAAAAATGAAGGAAAAATTAAGGTAGATAAACTCTTTGTTGAAGTCAAGACACTCAAATTAGCTTTGTCAAAACAAGAGGACTTTTGACATTAAGGACTTTGAAGAACTTCTCCTAACCACACAAATCTTAGGTCAACAAATGAAGTATATAGATCATATAATTAAGGTTATATGAAAGAAAATTAAAATGGACCTACCTTCCCACAACATGTTCCCTATTCCTTAGGACCCCTTACAGAGTCATCAGTCTACTATAAAAATTGAGTACTTACGTGATAAAGTAGGTAGCACCATAGAAGTTTAAATTCTTCTATTCCAATCTATTGTCCTATTGTACCCCAATGGACCTTGACTCTATCATGAGGCTAATTATGGATTTTGAGCTTTGAATAAAGATAGGAGATGTGTTATTAATCACATATTTTGGTGTGATTTTGAATTTTGACTTAGTATGTTGCCTTTTGTATCATTGCCTTTTGTTTCAAATGATTTGGATTTTAACTTATTTGATGTATTTTTCTATTCCTCCTCCATATGGATTCAAAAAAACAAACATGGGTGTTAATAATGACTATCATTTGAAGGCATTGGACTTGGTCACTAAAAATTAGAACTTAGAGAGCATTGTGTCTAAGAGTCTTGTTAATTTGGGTGAAATAAAAGTGTTATCTTGACTTTGACCTTATTTTATCTAGAGTGGAATGAAAGGAAAGGAAATCAAGAGGATTGAAACCATATAACAATTTGAATTACTTCAAATTTCAAAAAATGTGACAAAGGGTGAAAAAGGGATATAATGACAGTGAAGTGTGATTCCTTATCATAATAATGATGAAAGTTAAGGAAAAAATGCTAACACATTATTGTCATATAAATTTTATTTACAAAATACTCAAAAGTTAAAGTTGAGGACAAGGGATCATAAACATGTAACCATTGCAAACACATTCTAGAAAAGGAACACTGAATTAATTAAAGATGGTGATTTTTTTAGGAAAGCTTGGTCCTATCTATGGTCTTACGTTGCAACTCATAAAAGAGAAACTTAAGAGGATACACAAAGCATGTAAAAAATAATGAGAAAGATGGTATTTGTGAGGAAGGCTAGGTCATATCCTTATTTTTAGACTGTAACTCATAAAGGAAAAACCTAAGGGGTGCGAAAAGCATTAGAAAGTTTGGAAAACAAAGAAAAAGGAAGTCATGAGGAAAATTGGTCCTATCTACAATTTTACAATGTAACTCATGAGAAAAAAGAATCCAAAGGACCAAAAAGAAGGGACTAAGGTTTGTGGAAAGAGAGATTGTTGTAAAAGGTGAGACCCATGTAAGTATCCTAAAAAAAACATTAAAAAGATAACATATAGAAAACATGATAAGATGGCAAATATCTAGGCAAAATAATTATTTAAGAATTGTGCATTAGTGGGCACTTTTAAAATATGGCCTTCATTAGTTTTAAGATGATAGGTAATATGACCAAGTATGTCTTTGACTAAGTAAGGTCCCTACCATTTTTAGGCAAATTTACCTTCTTTGTCATGTGTGTAGTCTAATTTAAGGATAATATCACCAATATTAAAAGTATAGACTTTAACTCTTTTGTTATGTTGTTTGACAATGTGTGCCTTGTATTGGCAGTTGTGTTGTACAGTAGAAAGAGGGTGTTCATCAAGAAGGTCAAGAGCATGAAGGTGTGCTTCATGTAATTCTTCATCACGTATGATACCATGAAGAGAGATAAAAAGATAAGGAAGCTCAACTTCTAAAGGGAGAACTAATTCAAAACCATAGACTATAAAAAATGGCATTACCCTAGTGGCAGTGCATATGCTAGTGCAATAGGCCCAAAAAGTAGGATAAAGATGAAGATGTCAATCCATGCAAGTGTCATGAATTATCTTTTGGATAATTTTATTAATTATTTTATTGGTGGCCTCAACTTGTCTATTACATTGTAGATGGTAGGGCATGGAAAATTTGTGATTGATTTTGAATTTAGCACAGAGTTGTTTGGTGTTTTTATTTTTTAAATTACCACCATTATCTGAAATGATAGTATGAGGAACGCCAAAGTGGAAAATTATTTTATTGAGGATGACTTTAGTAATGGTGGTTTCATTTACATTGATGAGAGGCATGGCTTTGACCCATTTCATAAAATACTCAATAGTTGTGATGATAAAGACATCCCCATCCTGTGATCTAGGTAGTTTGCCTATGAGATCTAATCCCCACATTGAGAATGGCTAGGGAGATTCCCTAATTTGGAGTTATACTGGATGTGAATGGATTAGATCATCATGAATTTGATAGGGACTACACTTTTTAGCAAACTCTATGGCATCTTTTTCATGAGTAGGCCAAAATTAACCCATACTTAAGCATTTATAGGCTATAGCATGTCCATTATAGTGACCACTACAAATACCCACATGTGTTTGTTAAAGAAGATGAGGAACCTCTTATTTCATAACATAGCAAAGCAAGGTACCTTCAATTTTGTGATAATAAAGGATGTGTTAGGGTGTGAATCCACTATTCACATGTTACTATTTATAAGCACTATTCATAGTCACTATTCATGGTGTAATGCTGAGATGGCATCTTGGTAATATGGCATGTAGGTGTGTAGATGAGTTGGCATGTAGGTGATGTGGTATGCAGGTGATGTGGCATGAAGGTGATGTGGTAGGAGGGCCCATGATGGGTCGTAGGATGTGATAGGTGTGGGGCGTAGTACTCCACTAGAGGACATGGGTTTTGTCCTTAGTGAGTCACATGGGTTTTTTATGTGGTGTAAAATATAAGAGGTCATGTATGGGTCAAATTTTTAAGGGGACCCATGATTCACATGTGTATAAAAAGTCAAAATATGATTGTAACACCTTTTGTACGTAACACCTTTTGTACTTGTGTGGTCACATGGAAGATGAAGACAAGATAAGCACTATTACATATTGTCCTCACATGTTTGAGTGGGGCACAATTCTAAGAGTCACATGAGGTGGATTGTATATTGTCTGAAGTAGGAATATACTTTGTTGGCCTTTAAATATGAATACAAAAAGAACACTATTGAGTTTTTGGACTCACCTGTGAAAGTGGGGAGCAAGTTTTGGAGCCACATGGAGGTGGCACATGTTTTTATTTAAAGTGAAGATATTTTGGAGACTTTTACACATGGTAACAAACATTATAGAGATCACATGACACCCCACTCATGTGTGGGTTGAATTTATAAGGGTCCACTATGCATTTATCCCCTCTCTCTCTCATGTAAAATGTTATAAAGCATTACATTCTCCTTTTTATTTGTGAGAATCCCATTGGGGATTATCCACTCTTGGATCATTGTTGTAGGTTAGAGCTTAAAAGGCATAGAAACTTACCTTGCCTATATAATTGGGTTATAAGCATCAATCATTATTATGTGCTTAGATCCTGTAAGGCATAGATGAGAGCATTGATCACATTGTTTGTTGAAGCATGGAGACCCTTGAGGATAGAGTTTAGATCCTGAAACGCTATGTTAGCTTGGCTCACCTGGTTGGAGCTTGGAGGCTTATTAGGTCAGCTCATGGAGATGGAAGTTAATTTTTTGGAGCTTACCTTGGATGCTAGAGTGTTAGTATCATGACGGAGATGCATGTTACAGCTTGGACGTTAGAGCATGGAAGGCTTGCTTGTAAGCTTTTCTCACCTAAGTGTTATGGTTGTTAGCACTGAAAAGGATTTGCTGAGAAGATCTATTATTGTACAGAGAGTTGTTGATGAATATTAAGTCTAGATGTTACCTCTATCCCATGGTTTTTCCTTATCTATTTTAGCATGGTTTCCATGTATGTCTTATGTAATGTGTTCTCTCATGTTTTGTATTTTATTGTAGATTATTTTAATTTTTGTAATTTATTTTACTTAGAAATGTAGGGTGTTTGTATCCTAACAACTTGTATAAGATCCATGGTTGTTGGTTGGGTTGTGCAAGTGTGAGCTATAGATGGAGAGACCAAGATATAAATAAAATAAAATAAATTTGTGTGGCAGGTATTTCTCTCTTGGTGGAAGATGGAGAATAGAGGAAAAGTTAAACAAGCTTTACCAGATGGATCAACCCCAACACATTATTCCTATTACAGAAGAAATTGTACATCTTGTGGTGGAGCAAGTTGGTCTTCATTGGTGTAAATGGATGGTGATGACAAGGAATGTACCTTTTTTTAGGTTCTCAACTGGTGAAGGGATATAAGTTGTGGGATCCTACTACCATAATCTGTGAGCCAAGATGATGGTGAAATTCTATGTAGAGGAAGAGGTACAAGAAATTTGATATTATACCTAGTGGATGGAGAAGAACAAATATGACCCAAGATTCCATGAAAGGAGAAGGTTATGTTTTTGACATGTGGTAGAGTAGGTTACAACTTGATTTTATCTTTGGGGCTTGAAAACTTGATAGGTGCAGTGATGCACTGAGTAGCATAATGACTTCCTAAGAACTGAGGACGGGTACCATATTGACCATGTTGGGTAGCGGTTTGATACATGTATAATTTAGGTGTTGAATTTTATGGGTTATTTTCTCCTATTATTTTAAGTAGTTCAGGATGGATGGAGAAAAATAAGATACCTAAGGTTTTGTGGAAGGAGAAGGCCATATGTGTGACATGCGGTAGAGAAGGATGCAGCTTGATTGCATCTTTGGGGATTGAAAACTTGGTAGCTGCAGTGATGCACTGAGTGGCATGATGACTTCCCAATTACTATGGATAGGTACTATGTTGATCATGATGGGTAGTGGTATACTACATATGTTGAAGTCAGGTGTTGACTTCTATGGGTTTTTATCTCTTGTTGATAACTATTATCAAGAGTGTTATGTGCACTTGTTATTTTTGGAGTAGTTGGATGAAAAATCATCATTCCTACATGGTGGTCTCATGATGAGATGAAGTAGCTATGAGGATATGAGGATGAGGCAAAGAGTTGTTAGTTTACATAATTGAAAATTGTACAAGTTCTAGCAGGCATGTTGATATGGTATAGGAATACCTTAATAGAGAGTGAAGGTTTCATAGAGGATGTTACTATGTGTATATGTAATGTTGGTTGTAGGCCCCGATATTATCAATGGTGAGATGGATATGTATATATTTCATGTTGGTTGTAGGCCCCAACTAAAAATATACTATGGTGAAGTAGATGTTGACAAAGTTTGTCAGGTTAGAGAAGTTTTAGTAGTGTAGAATACTTCTAATAAGCTTGTTGTGGAGCAGTAGTGGGCATTGATGATAGCATTAATAGTAGCTTTTTGGTAGTTGGTTGGTAGAAGATGTAGGTGTTTGAAATTCTTGTGTATATGACTTCAAGTGGGTAATTGTTGGGTGTGAATCCACTATTCATATATCACTATTCATAGTCACTATTCATGGTGATGTGGCATATAGGTGTGAATATGAGTTGGCATGTAGGTGACATGACATGCAGGTTATGTGGTAAGAAGGTGATCTAATGGTAGGCCCATGAAGAGTCTTAGGGTGTTATCAGAATGATGTGATAGGTGTGCAACGTAGTACTCCATTAGAGGACATGGGTTTTATCCTTGGTGAGTCACATGGGTTTTTCATGTGGTGCAAAATAAAAAAGGTTAGTATGGTTCAAATTTTTAAAGGGACCCATGATTCACATGTGTGGAAAAGTCAAAAGGTGATTACAACA
This sequence comes from Torreya grandis, assembly GCA_037957365.1. Taxonomy (NCBI): domain Eukaryota; kingdom Viridiplantae; phylum Streptophyta; class Pinopsida; order Cupressales; family Taxaceae; genus Torreya; species Torreya grandis. Next base: position 691,514 of record JARHVA010004809.1, read on the forward strand.
CCTTTTAGACTCTTGTGTTCACATGTGAAGATAAAGACAAGAATGTAATATTACAGATTGACCTCACATGTGTGAGTGGGGTATAATTCTTGGAGTCACATGGGGTGGCTTTGATCTTGTATAAAATGGGGAATCCACTTTGTTAACCCTTTGGAGATGAAGACAAGAAGAACACTATTGAGTGTTTGGACTCTCTTGTGGAAGTGGGGAGAAATTTTTTGAGCCACATGGGGATGGCACATGTTCTTGTCTAAAGTGAAGATGCTTTGAAGAATTTTTCACATGGTGATAAAGATTATGGAGATCACATGATACCCCATTCATGTGTGGGTTGAATTTTTAATGGGCCACTATGCATTTCTCCCTCTTTCTCTCTCTCTCATGTAAAATGATATAAAGAATTATATTCTCCTTTGTATTTGTGAGAAGACCATTTGGGGTTATCCACTCTTGGAACATTGTTACAATTTGGAGCTTGGAAGGCATGGAATATTATCTCACCTAGATGTTTGGGTTGTAATCATCATTAATACTTAGGTGGTTAGAGCCTGTAAGGCTTAGAAGAGAGCATGGATCACCTAGTTTGTATATAAGCATGGATATCCTTAAGGTTAGAGGTTAGAGCCTAGAAGGCTATGTTAGCTTGGCTCACCTGGATGAAGACATGGATCTTGGAGGCTTGTTAACTCAGTTCATGGAGATGGAGGTTGAATCTTTGGAGCTCACTTTGGATGCTATGGTGTTAGCATCATGATGGAGTTACATGTATGCATCTTAGAGGTTGGAGCCTATAAGGCTTGGTAGTAATCTTGGTTCACATGAGTGCTCGTAAGCACTATAAAGGAGTTATTGAGAGGATATGATGTTGTAGAGAGAGTTATTCTGATGAATATTGAGTTTGGATGCTACCTTTTCCCCATGGTTTTTCTCTTGCTGGTTTAGCAAGGTTTCCATGTATATCTTGTGTACTGTGTTCTCTCTTATTATTTATGTTTTTACTATAGCTTGTTTTCATTTTTGCATTTATTTTACGTACACATGTATTAGGATTAGGTTTTAAAATTATCACCATTATTTTAAATGATAGTATGAGTAATGCCAAAGTGGAAAATGATTTAATTGAGGATGAATTTAGCAATAGTGGTTATAGTTACATTGACAAAAGGCATAGCTTCTACCCATTTCATAAAAAACTTGGTAGATGTGATGATAAAGACATGCCCATCCTATGATCTAGGTAGTTTTCCTATGAGATCTAGTCCCCACATTGAGAATGGCTAGGGAGATTTCATAATTTGGAGGTCAAATGGAAGTGAATGAATTAGATCATCATTAAGTTGATAGATATTACACTTTTTAACAAACTTGATGGCATATTTTTCAAGAGTAGGCCAAAAATAACCCATACATAAGCATTTGTGGGTTGTAGCATGTCTGCTATAATGACCACCATAAATTCCACTATGTACTTGTTCAATAATAGGAGGAACCTCTTATTTCATAACACAATGGAGTAAGGTACCTTCAACATTGCGATAATAAAATATGTTATATTGAAAGACAAATTTGAAAGCTTTTTTGTGAATGTGAGTCTTTTTGCAAGAATCAATGTTTGGAGGATAGGTTTGGTGTTCAAGTAATTGAATGATGTCTTTGTACTATGAGCTTTATCGAATGGTAATAGCCTCAATATGGTAGATAAGGGAATCTTGTGGTTGAATGTAATATGGGGACTTTATTATTTGGATAAGAAAGGTAGAATCGATAAGAACTTGTTGCAGATGAAAGTGAATCAAGGATAGAATTTTAATTTGGAGGGATGGACTCGATGGTAAAAGAAGCAAACTGTCTGGTAAGGGTAGTGGCTATTTGATGATAAGTAATGACATTTTTGCTTTTGCATTGATAATCATCATTAGCCTATCAGCATATGAGTTGGGAATCACCCAAAGTGTGTAAATATGTAATGTCTAAATCAAGGGCCGTTATCATGCCTAGGATTAATGCTTCATAATCCACCATGTTTTTGGTGACATAAAATGTAAATAAAAATGCCAAAGGGATAATTTTACCAAGAGGACTAGTGAGGATACAACCTACCCCAACTCCCTAAAGGCATTTGACACCATCAAAATCAAGGGTCCAAATATCTTCATGTAAATTGATATTAATTTCAAGAATTTCTTCGATGACTATTTTAGATTTAATAGTGTCAGGAAGGATAGAGGACTCTTCTAGATTACTTGCTTCAAGATCAGTAATGAAATTATGGAAGTAATCTTTAAGAGATATGGCTTGATTAAGACCTTCAATATAGAGGATATTATCATCGGGTAGACTATTATGAATGTGGTTGGTAGCTAGTATGGGAGATATTACGAGTTGATCAATAATGATTTATCCTTTGATAGCTTTTTATGTAATAATGCGGAGATCAAATTCCATGAGAAGGACCATCCACTTGCCAATTCTATCTCCAGGAATAAAGGCTTTGGATAATAAGTGACAGAGTGGGTCAGAATGAATGATAATGTGAGTTGTTTGATAAATCATATAATGTCAAAGATTTTTAGCTATAAAATATATGGTGAGGCTATCACATTCTACTTTTGTATAATGTTTTTCATAGTTAATAAGGCCTTGACTAATATAATATATGGTATATTTTCTTCTGGTATCACCTTATTAGGCAAACATTGCCCCAACTAATATGGGTGGGGAAGAAGTATATAAGATTAAGGGACAATCATTAGAATGTGGATGAAGGGTGGATGGATGAAGCAAAGATTATTTCACATTTTTAAATGCTTTTTGGCAAGGATCCATCCATTTGAGGGCATTACTTTTCTTTGAAAGAGAATTAATAGAATGGATGTAGTAAGCCATTTTGAGGATAAATCATCTTATTGCCCCAATTTTGCCAAGGTAAGTGTGAATATCTAAATGGAATAAGGGATATGCATGTTGACAATAGTGTAGATCTTACAGGATTGACATCAATACCATCAAGAGAGACTAAGAAATCTATAAATTTTCTAGATGTGATGCCAAAGATACATTTATATGGGTTTAGTCTAACTTTGTATTTGATGAGATTATAAAGATCACAATAAGATCAAAAAGATGAGTTTTGTAGATTTTAGACTTGGCAATAAGGCCATACACACAATATTATGGATAAGGTCATGGAAAATGTGGCTCATATCTTGTTGATAGGTAGATCCAACATTTTAGAGGCTAAAGAGAATTTTAACGTAATAATAGGTGCCCTATTTTGTGGTGAAAGTTGTCTTATGTTGATCTTTGGGGGAAATGTGAATTTAATTATAACCTAAGAAACCATCCATAATGGACAACATTTCATATCTAGTATTGGAATCAATGATGGCATCTATGGAAGGTAAAGGGAATTTTTCCTTGGGACAAACAATATTAAGATTATAAAAATAAATGTAAATGTGAATGACCATGGTGACTTTCTTCCAAATAGGGACAATGGTTGAGATCCATTCTGAATAGTCCATGGGTTTGATAAATTTGGAATCAATAATTTTAATGATTTCTTTATGTCATAAATTGTAAACTTATAGTGGAATTTTTTATTGATTTTGTTGCACAGGTTTGGCATCAGGATAGGTGATGATATTGTGAACCACGATGCTAGGATCAATGCCAGGCATGTCCTCATAGAACAAAGAAAAAGTCTCATGGTATTTATCAAAGAATAAGATAAAGTTATCATGTTCAATTGGTGTAATTTCTTGAGAGACTGTGATTGGTGAAGGGCATTATGGGGTACCATATTCAATTCTTATAGTTTACTTGATAAGCATAGCATTGTCATCTTAGAAATGATATGGCATGTTAGGGAAAGAGGAAATGGGATTTTTTTTAGGATCAATGCTAGTGATGAAGTTATTGAAATGAGGGATTTTTGCTTGAAATTCTTAATTTTATGATGTTACCAAGGGATTTAAAGTTCTTGGGCATGAATTAATTCAAGAATGGATTCATTACTAGGCAAAGTCGGAAGAGGACCATAATACTCAACATCTACTTCGAGATCACTAATTTTATTGCCATGGTAATCATATTCAGAATGTATTTGATGTATATCTATGGCTTTGGCATCTAATGTAATCTTAAGAGTAGATGGAATAGGGGAAGAAGGTTGATTTGATACGAATGGTTTATTGGTAGTATTATTGATAGGAGGAGGATTGGAAGGGATGATTGGTTGGGTAGGAGTAATAGAAGAAGTAGGAAGTTTCAGATGTTTGGAAGGTAAGATTTGTTCTACCACACAAGGAGTATTAATAAGGGGAGGATTAGTAGGAGGTACATGACCTTCAGGTGTTAATTCAAAATCTATGGAAATGGTATGAACATCACAATTGACAGCATGTATTTGAGCTAGAGCTTTCTAATAATGTTGAACATCCAAGTCGCATGATTGAGCTTGGGCCATGATGTAGATATCATCATAGGTTGGAGAAATTTTACGTGCTTGATATTTAGGAGGAAATCCAGAAGGGGAGATGCCTAAATCATTGAATTTATGTGGATAAATGATTAAAGGATCTTATAATAATTTATCCAATCCATAATCATTGCACGTGAAGTCATCTTTTATGTAAGATGATTCTTGAGCATTGCATGGAGGGGGAAATTAGTGATCTCATCGATGAGAGGGACAGTGCAATCATGAGGCAATAAATAAGGAGGTAACCACTATGAGATGAAGGGAGATATATTGGTAGTGTTATAGGTATTTTGAAAATCATTAGGATCATTGTCATCAAAATCAGTAAGAGTGACATGTAAATTTGGATTTATGTTGATGAATTTGGGTAAGGGAGCACTATTGATCATTAATTTTATGGGAATTCAATATTGAGATTTGGGATTTGGAAGCTAAATACTCCAAGGGTTAAGATTAGCCTCATGTTTATACCATTTTTCATTATGAAATAAATTGATACATTGGCTACCGGAAGAGGCAATAGCCCTCATTCTATGAATTTGTGGGCATCTTAGGAGTATGTTATAAGATAAGGGTATATCAAAGACAATGAGCTTAGTTCAAATGGTCTTAGATCTAATCGTAAGAGGGAGACAAATACAACCAAGTGTATTTTGATTAGTTTTTTCAAATCCACGACATGTCAAGTGATTTTGTTATAGATGATTTTTATTATAACCAAGTTGTTGAATAAACCATAAAGATGTCACATTAATACTAGATCCTTCGTCTACTAATAATTTATGAATGAGGGTAGTATTAATGGCTACTTTAATGAATAGGGGTAGATCACCGGATCAAAATAGAATCTCATCGTTGATCATGTTTTCCTTGAGGAACTCTATGGAGGGTTTTGAAGAAGGGAAAATGGATTCAATGGTATGCACTTTAGTTGGTTGAGACTCATGAGAATATTTTTCCTCTTCTAAAGAATATGGCTCTTTAATTTCTTAAAGTTGTTATATGAGGAACTTATGATGATAAGGAGAGGTGTAAACTAATTCCATAAGAGGAATTTTCCAAGACATAGAATTAAGTTCTTCTAAGAAGTTCCAATGAGTTTTGGAAAAATAACTAGCACTAGGCTTAGAAGTTAAATTACATTTTGGAGGAAGAGAAGTGGTTGAGGTATCAGGAGGAGATGCTTCCTCATTTGTTTCTGAAGCTAGGTGAGTATTTGTAGTATCTTTGAAGAGTTTCTCTTCCAAATATGGTTTCTTATGTTTAATAATAGGATCTTTGTGAGCTAGTGTACGATGATAATTGACCTTAGTTACATTGACATATTGATAATTGTTGTAATATTGATCATATTCAGCATCAATTGTAAAAACATCCTTGTTGGCTTGTTGAGCATTAGATGTGGAAAAATATTTTTGGTTATGAGAAGAAGAAGCTTTGGGAGTTTGTCATTTTGAGAAGCATTATTATAATCTTCATGATGGAGTTGAATCATGGCTTTGTGATTGAATGAATCACTAATCATATAAGAGACAACAAATTTTATGAGCCCTCTACATGTTTCATGGGAATGACCAATGTCAATGTGAAACCAAAAAAATTGATTAGGGTCATTTCATTTGGGAAGATTATTTGGAAAAGTTAATGGTTTAGAGGCCACTAAGAATTTTTTCATTTGTTGTACAGTTAATGATGTGTGAGAAGATTAGGGATTATAGATTTTTATAACTCCTGGTTTAGGTTGATGATGATTACTAGTTATGGCATTCATTTAATGTTGAAAATATCCTTTAATGAGTTTGGTATTAGGTTCAAACTATTTCATTAAGAAGTCTTGACATTTGGCTTGCTTAAGAGCTTCATTGAACGTTTGAGAAGAAAAAGTCCAAACCTTATATCAAAGTGAAGGATTTAATGCAGTTATAAAGATTTTAAACACATTATCATCAGTCATATTATGATCAGCCTTTTAATCCAAATATTTACATTGTTTAATAAAATCATGAGCTCATTTGGTGGGAAATTGCTTAGCATTGATAAAATGACTAAGGAAATTTTGTATAAGATGATTGTTTTGAAACTCTTTAACTAAAGGATTGATTAAATATTATAGTAGCCATATGGAATGTTTAGGAAGTTGATTATGTTAAGCACAAAATATACTGAGAGGGGGGGGGGGGAAGGGGTGAATCAGTATATTATATATCTTTTACTTAATCTGATTTGTTTTCTTTAACCACTCAATCATACATTCAAGATATAAAATAAAATTGAAATAATAATTTTCACCACACGAGAGAGAGAGAGAGAGAGAGAGAGAGAGAGCATATTTTTACATGGAAACCCAAAGTGGAAAAAACCATGGAGAACAATCTCAAGTATATGAATGAGCACCAACTCAAAATACAAAGTTCACAAACACCAACTTGTAGGAGCACCAACTCCTTTGTTGAGCACCAACACAACAACTATTTGTGAGCACCAACCCCTTATAAAGATTCATGAGCACCAACCCATAGGATCACCAACCCCTCTTATGTATAAAACACAACTATCTCTCAATGTTTCTTACTCAACAAATGATAGAACTCTACAATATCTCCTGCTTTTCTCTCTTCAAAAACAAATACAAACCATGCACTCTCTTGCATATAAAAAATGGCTTCTCAAGCCTTTATTTATAGCTTTCCAAATGAAATTTTGCATTCACCCTTTGTGACCCTTCAATCCTCATGGAAAATGGTGCCAAACTTGCATGACCCTTCGTATCCTTGCATTTGAAAAGTCATATGATGACCCTTCATAAGCAAAAGCATCCTTTCCTCTTTTGTCTTTATCTTAGTTAATTTTCATATTCCTCAAAGTGTCCCTTCATGGAAAAATGTGCCATACCTCTTTTGTCTTCACATGGTGACTCTTAGAATTCCTCAAGATGACTCTTCATGAGAAAATGTGTCCCATTCCTCTTTCATCTTTTACCCCATGACTCTTTGACTTCTCTATGGGCCCTCTTTTGACTTATATGCAACCAAAAATATATTCATTAATAGTAAATAAATATTAATACATATTAGCCAAGATATGAATATTAAAAACACCATTAAATGCAATGGGGCCTTTATCACCAATAATGATAGACCTTTAACATCAATGACAATATTTCCAATAATCTTCCCCTTTGTCATTGATGGAAAACTCAAACTGAAACTTCCATATCCTGAAACCTACTCATACTACAATCTAAAAAACATGCAGTAACTCCCCCTTACTATAGCAACTTGCACTTATTCCTACACCTGTACCTGGACCTATTATTCTCCCCCTTTGACATCAATGACAAAGGGCCTACCTGGAGCTAACACTTAGCTCCCTCTCAATTGATGTTAAACCTCAATGGCAAGAAGTAAAAGAAATTACTCCTAACTTCTCTTGTAGATACTCAAATGTGTCTTTTGGTAGTGCCTTTGTGAAACTATCTACAATCTGTTATGTAGTACTGATATACTCTATCTTAATATATTGATCTACAACCTGCTCTCTCAAAAAGTGATATCTAATGGGAATATGTTTTATTCTTGAATGCATCACTGGATTCTTCAAAATATATATAGAACTTGTGTTATCACAAAAAATAGAAATATGTTCATCATACTTTACCTTGATATCTTCCAAAGTTTGCTTCATCCAAAGCACTTGAGTACAACACAATACTGCTGCAATATATTCTACTTCAGCTGTAAAAAGTGAGACTGAATTATGCTTCTTGCTTAGCCATGATACTAAGCTATCACCTAGGAAGAAAGCTCTTCCACTTATACTCTTTCTATCATCCAAGCACCCTACCCAATCTGAATCTGTATAAGTAACCAAAGTGAAATCTCTACCTGTGGGATACCATAATCTATAATCCAATGTCCCCTTGATATATCTGAATATTCTCTTCACCAATTGAACATGACTATCTTTTGGAGATGACTGATATCTTGCAACCATACCTATTACATGCATGATTTTTGACCTCGATGTTGTCAAATATAAAAGACTACCAATCATACATCTATACAAAAATTGATTTGTAATAGGTGAATCTTCATCTTTGCTTACCTTATTTCCTATACACATTGGTGTGTCAACTGGTGCACAATCCTCAAAACCAAATTTCTTCAATATTTCCTTGGCATATTGACTTTGAGATATGAAAATTCCTTTATCTGACTGAAATATTTGCAATCCTAAGAAAAATGATAATTCTCCAAGCATAGACATCTCAAATTATTTTTGCATATTATCAAAAAATTCTTTTGTCATCTTTTCAATATTTCCTTAAAAAATGATATCATCAACATATACCACAAAAATCAATTGATGCTCAACTTCTATTTTGATGTAGAGTTTACTATCAGCAAATCCTCTCTTGAAACCTTGATCCTGCAAGTACTTATCAAGTCTTGCATACTAAGCTCTAGGAGCTTGTTTCAATCCATATAATGCTTTATTTAATCTACATACATGGCTACTAATATTTTAGAGAATAAATCCCTTGGGCTGCTCAATGTAGACCTCCTTTTCTAGATTCTCATTTAGGAACGCAGATTTGACATCCATCTGAAACACTTTGAAATTTTTAAACACTGCATATGCAAGAAACATTCTAATAGCCTCTAACCTTGCTACTAGTGCAAAATTTTCTTCAAAATCTATTCCTTCAATCTGAGCATATCTTTTACATACTAATCTTGCTTTATTTCTGCTCACTTCTCCATTTTCATTCAACTTATTTCTATAAACCCATATTGTGATCTTTTGGTCTAGGCACTAATTTCCAAGTATCATTCTTTTCTATTTGATTTAATTCTTCATCCATACCCTTAACCCAATGCTTATCATGTCTAGCTTATGAAAAAGTTCTAGGCTAAATTTTGGATAACAAAGAAAAATTAACTTGCTCAAATTCACTTACCATCATTTTTCAGGTATAAATTCTTTTATTTATGTCTCTGATGATGTCACTTTCATTATGATTTCTCTGAACATATTTGGATGAAGTTTTGGTGCCCTTTTTCTCCTTCTCATCTTCATCTGATTCTTCAAAACCTTCCTCTTCAGTGATTTCAAAAATGTCTACTGGATCACTGATTCTTTGTGTTCTATCTTCTTCTATCCTTACACTTGCACTTTCAACAATTTTCTTGATTCTTTTGTTATAACATTTATAAGCTTTAATTTTGAAATAATAATAAAGAAATATACCTTGATCTACTATGGATTTAAACTTACCAAGTTTTTCATTCGTTCTCTTTATGAAGCATCTGCTACCGAAAACTCTAAAATAATCAACTGTTGTTGGTTTGTCTTTCCATAGCTCATAAGGAGTCTTGTCACTATTGAATCTCAATAATGCTCTATTCTAAATATGCATTGATGTAGCAACTACCTCTCTCTAATATTTATCTATTGTCTTGGATTCATTTAGCATTGTCCTTGCCATCTCCTGAACTATTCTATTTTTCTGTTCAACTACTCCATTTTGTTGTAGAGTTCTGGCTATTGAATAATGTCTCTTTATTCCATGGTATTCACCAAACTCAATAAATTGATCTGACATGAATTCTCCTCTTCGATCTGATCTTAGACACTTAATCTTCAAACTAATTTCATTCTCAACTAATGCTTTGAATGCTTTGAAATATCTTAAAGCTTCTAATTTTTTATTTTAAAATATTACCCAAGTCATACGTGAAAAATCATCAATAAGCAACATGAAATATTTCTCACCTTGAATACTTTGAGATCTCATAGGTCCACATATATCAGTGTAAACAAGCTCTAGCATTTGAGTGGTCGAGTACTCTTTTGTTTTGAACTACCTTCTAACCTGCTTCCCATGCTGACAAGGTTCACAAAGTGTGTTGAATGGCTTTGTAATCTTTGGAAGATTTCTAACGGCTTGATTTTTGATGATGTTGACAAGATTGTCAAAATTTATGTGCCCCATCCTCCTATGCCATATCCAAATTTATTCAATCTGACTCAACAACATCTTTGACCTGTGATTTCTGATAGCATATACAAATTATTTTTTGTTCTCTGAGCATCTGCAATCAACACATCTGAATATTTTTTTTAATTTCACAACTTTTTGCATAAAACTTTAGTGTCTGTCCCTGATCACACATTTGACTTACACTCAAAATATTATGCTTAAGACCTTATACATACAAAACATTTTTAGTTTTAGTTCTACCATTATCCAAACTTAGATTACATTTTCCAGCAATTTTGGCAGTAATATTATCTCCAAATTTCACTATGCCACCATTGATCTTCTTCAAGGTTATGAACTTGATCTTATCTCCTATCATGTACCTCAAGAATCCACTATCAATGAACCATGGCTTTTCTTCATTTCTTGCATGCAAAGCAGTCTGCACCAACATAGATTTTTTAGGTTATTTCTTTTACCTTGAACCTAACTGAACTTTCTTCTTGATGAATGGAGCCTTGAAACTCTGGTCCTTCTTGAATGACTTGAACATGCTTCTACAGTACCAAGCTATATGTTTTAATTTTTTTCACTTGTAACATATTATGGCCTCTTCATTAAAGCCTGATAGAGGAGCAAAAGAGTTGTGGCTTCTGCTTGACTCTGTATGAATTTTCTTCTCCTTATTTCTGCAATTGTTAGCCCTTTTTTGACATTCTATTTTATTATGACTATATCCATTACAATAAAAATAGTAACCATAAAAATAAGACCTTTTTTTGTATCTCTAATCTAATTATATTTTGTAACTCTGTTCCCTCCAGCCTTCTTTGTTTGAGATGTCCTCTATATTCTTAACTTCTTCCCTTTTTATTTCTTCTTTTGTAAGAGCTTTAGCATAGCTTTTTCCTTTTTCCATGTTTGTGAAAGTAGTGACCTCCTCATTCTCTTTTTTAAATCCAATACCTATCTTATATGACGTTGATCTTTGGTTTTCTAATATTTTTTTCAACATATTAGTGTTATTCTCAAATTTTGAATTATTGGTTGTTTTATCATTGATTGCTTTATTTGTTTTCTCAAGATATGCTTTTAAAGAAGAAATTTCAATAACATGCCTTTCACATTTTTTACTTACTATTTTCAATTGTGATGTTAGATCTTATTCATTCTTCTTGGCTTCTTCAAAGTGTGCTTGTAGATCTTCAATTATCTCCTTTGACTCCTTTTCATTTTTTTCGATCTGGAGCTTTAATCTTCGATTTTTCTTTTCAAGAGCTTTTAACTCTTCTAAAGCACAAATGAGTTCTCCTTCCAGATTCACTTTGGCTTTATTTTGTTCTTCTTCTTGATCATCTATACTTTTGCTTGTGGAGGCATCTTCATGTGTGGCCATGAATAGAATCTCTTCTTCTTTTGAATCACTGACTCCACTATCTTCGGCTAAGCTAGGATCTTTAGAATATAAACTCTTCTTCTTGAATCCCTTCTTGAATTTACCTTTAAAATTCTTCTTGTATGTATACTTTCCTTTTTCATTATCATCATTACCCTTATTTGGGCATTTAGCTGCAAAATGTCTAATCTTTCTACAATTAAAACATTCAAAAGGTAATTTTCCTTGATATTTACCTGTGCCCTTTTTTGGCTCGCTAATGAATAGAACTCCATTGTCATCTTCATCATCACTAGAATTATCACTTGATTCTTAAATTTTAGCCTTCTCTTTCTTTGATGTCTTGAAAGTCGATTGTCTCTTTGAGGGTTTATCTTGTTCAGTCTGCATCTTATATGTCGTAAGAATACCATGAAGCTCATCCATCTTTAGCTTGGCTAAATTCTTCATCTCTTCAATTGCCAAAAAATTTGCATCATATCTCAATGGTAGAGATCTCAAAACTTTTTGAACCATAGTTGATTCTTCTAAATTTTCTCCAAGACCCTAAATTTGATTAACTATTTGATCAAGCCACAAAAGATAACTTGCTATATTTTCTTCTTCTTCCATCTTCAAACTCTTAACTATCTTTTGAAAGTTTGAAGCTTAGCTTGTTGAAACTTTCCATCACCTTTGTAAATATTCTCAAGTTTTACCCAAGTTTCATGAGCAGATTTACATCGCATAACTTTAACAAATTTTGATTCACATAAACCACATAAAATAGCATTTAAAGCTTTAGCATTATTTTTACTTGCCTTCTTTTCTATCAGAGTAGTTACAAGTGTCTGTGGCTCTTCATATTCCTCCACCACTGCTTGCCATATGTCAAATCTAAGGGCCATCATATTAGTCTTCATCCTTATGCTCCAAAAAACATAATTCATCCCATCAAACAAAGGTGCCTTATTTGTATAAAATCCTTCATGTGATCCATCCATCGTGTTTTCTTGATCTCCCTTCAAGTTGTAAAACTTTTTCAAAAGGAACCTACTCTGATATCAATTGTTAAGCACAAAATATACTGAGAGGGGGGGGGGGGTGAATCAGTATATTATATATCTTTTACTTAATCTAATTTATTTTTTTTAACCACTCAATCATACATTCAAGATATGCAATAAAACTGAAATAACAATTTTCACCACACAAGAGAGAGAGAGAGAGAGAGACCAAATTTTTACGTGGAAACCCAAAGTGGGAAAAACCATGGAGAACAATCTAAGTATATGAATGAGCACCAACTCAAAATACAAAGTTTTCAAGCACCAACCCACAAGAGCACCAACCCCTCTTGTGTGTAAAACACAACTATCTCTCAATATTGCTTACTTAACAAATGATAGAACTTTATAATATCTCCTAATTTTCTCTCTTTGAAAATAAATACAAACCATGCACTCTCTTGCATATAACAAATGGCTTCTCAAGATTTTATTTATAACTTTCCAAATGACCTTTGGAATTCACCCTTTGTGACCCTTCAATCCTCATGGAAAATGGTGTCAAACTTGCATGACCTTTCGTATCCTTGCATTTGAAAAGTCATATGGTGACCCTTCATAAGCAAAATCATTCTTTCTTCTTTTGTCTTTATCTTGGTGACTTTTAGTATTCCTCAAAGTGTCCCTTCATGGAAAAATGCACCATACCTCTTTTGTCTTCACATGGTGACTCTTGGAATTCCTCAAGATGACTCTTCATGAGAAAATGTGTCCCATTCCTCTTTCGTCTTTTACCCCATTACTCTTTGACTTCTCTATGGGCCCTCTTTTGACTTATATGCAACCAAAAATATATTCATTAATATTAAATAAATATTAACACATATTAGCCAAGATATGAATATTAAAAACACCATTAAATGCAATGGGGCATTTATCACCAATAATGCTAGACCTTTGACATTAATGACAATATTACCAACAGATTATACCATTCTAATACATCACTAGTGAAAGTTTTAACTAACATTTTAGTTATGTTGAAAGTATTAGTTTGGAACTACTCCTTGTAAAGATTATTGAATGCCTTAAGAAAAGATTTAGGGTCTTTAGTTCCATCATATTTAACAGTTGGAGATATGTTACCAATGTCAATTAAAATGATGAAAGGGACTAAAGGCTCATTTTGAATGTGTTAGAGCATCTTATTTTTCATGATAAGTTGGGGTATGACATTCCTCAATGGCATCTCTAAGAGGTAGAGGAATAAAATTTTGATTGTTTTGAGGGAGAAGAATGGGAGGTTGTTTAGCCATGTTGATCAAAAGATGTTGTAGTTGTATCATTTGGGAGGTTTTATATGTTTGCATTATTTTCATTTTTTGTACTATATGTGCAAGAATTTGAGTGGTATCAATTGGTGAATTGGTGTTTGTAGGAAAACTCCCTGATTTGATTTTATGGGGAGGGTTATTAGGTGGTGGATTGCCTATGGGTTTATTAGATAGACTTGTTTCCATGACCCCCACATTACGATGACATGCTTTAAGGTGGGAATTGTCTTGATAGGTATGAAAAGGATCCGATCCACAAATATCATCTTGTGACATGATTTGAACCATGTTGAAATCCAAAGATGAGGGAGGAAAAGTACTCCAAGAGTGATAATTCTCTTGGGAGGTAAAGAAAAGAAGAAAGGATCACCCCATATAGTGTCTAAATGGATTCAGGTTGTCTAAGAAGATTATGATAGGGGATTTCATGATGCTTAATGAAGGAATCTGAGATTAGGAAAGAAGAAAGAAAATCAAGGATAGAGTCAGCCAGATAAAGAATAGAGTTGGCCAATAGGTACAAAATTGACTAGGTTGATAGAGTAATGCTTAGACACCAAGCTAAAAAAATACACAATCATATGTTTTGATAGTGCACTATTTAATAGGAGACAGAATAGAGAGATAATAATACACATTCGTGCAGGTCGATTGTGTATTGATGAATACAGAATTAAATAGGGAGATAAAGATACCCAATTGTGCAGGTTGATTATGTATTATAGGTAGGAAGGTGTAAAAATAACTTGTAAAAGACTGTATCAACCAGAACAATAGTGTTCTAAAATAGGGAAAGATTTTGCAAGATAAATTTGGATCAAAATGAAAGTAAGCACATAAATAATTGGATCAATGTGACTGATCTAATTGGAACACACAACACAAATCTTGCACCAGTGTTATCTAATGTCAGTTTTGTAATAGAACACACAATGATCAAAGAACAAGCATAAACTAAAAAGTGAATGCTAACTAGTTGGTCATCCTAAGTGTTATTAAATTATAAGAAAGTTTTGATTTTAATGTGATCAAAAAAAATTCTCAAATAAAAAACTAGAAATTAATCTAAGGCTGATTTTAGGATGTTTGAGCTGAAAGGGACCTATATTGGCGATGGTACTTGATTGGTATTAGGGCCTACCCCCTCACTTCACAATATTACAGAGATAAGGGTGTTAGGTGCTTTTCCAATATATAGCATCAACTACATGTTTATACTTGGCCAAAAAATCAAGTTGGCTTCCCCCTTGTTGATTCAATCTAAGTAGGTAGGCCTTGGGAAGAAAAAATGTTTAATGATTTTTGAATGTAAATTGATTTTGTAGTGTGTGCAAAAGAGTAAAATAGTGTAACTAAAATGGTAATTTGAAAAACCACTTATTTAAGCTATGTGAGTTACTTTAAAAATGAAAACAACTGAAAAAGGAAAGGTGTATTAATTACTAGTAAATATATGTTATTTTTTTGATTAAGAATAGTATAGAGTTGACTCAAAAGACACTATATGTAAATAGTACTAACTAGAGTTGACTTGGTCGCTACTATTCTACAAAAGCAAGGTTTATAAGATCACAGTTAAACAGGTCAACTTTGTCTTCTAGATGGAAGATAGACTACAGAACTAAGTTGACCAGGTCGACCCAATTAGCTATAGGGTTACAGTTTTATAAACTACGAGCTTGTGAAAAATAGTATAGAAGCAAGCACTGAAGTGATATAAAGAGAAAAGAAAGGAACCTTGGTGGGTTTTAAGATGTTTTAGATGACACATTTTTATGTTGTGATGCTCAAATGGTGCTTCCAAATTATTCTAATTAGGTCAATTTGTTTGACCAAGTTTACAAAGCCATGTATGTTGAAGAAGAGATAACAAAATAAATTGTCTTGTTTGACTATGTTTGTAGACCTGTATGTTGATAAAAGAAAATAGCAGACAGAGTTAACTAGTTTGACTATGTATGCAAATCTAGAACTAAATAAGGATTCTACATCAAACTACTCGATCCAGTAACTTGTATTTAGTGAATACTTGCATAGATAGAATAGTCTCATTTCGAAGCGACTATGTGTTAAACCTACACATAGAAATCTAGAACTATACCGAATAGTTTCATACAGTAATGAAAATATATAAAAATATGATATGATAAAAAAATGATGGTATGAAATAAAACCTATAAGGGTTAGTTTCACGTCAGGTTCATCAGAATGTATACAAAGGGAAATGCAATTGATATATTAAATCAATCCTAGCTTGGAGAAGATAAATCCTACTTACACTTCTGATTGTTGATACTTTAGATATTAAGGGTCATGACCAAGATGGATCTGCCAGAGCTATCCAAAGGATCTATTACCATAATAATATCACTAGATAGGGTCCAAAGCCTCAATTCAAGTAAAACAATGTGATAACCCTAACTAGGTCCCATGTTTTCATATTCATAAAAGTATAAGACAAGTAAAATAAAAGCCTAATCTAGTGTTCACCAAAGTTTGTGGCACAAATGATGGGTTAGTAAAAATAAAATTAAATATGCATAAGAGAATCCTAATTAAGCTATGTATAGGTAAAACCCTAATGCATGAAGAGAAAAATATATTCAAAATCAATTACTTATGTTACTTATATTTACTAAAAGGGAGGAGCAAAGTTAGAGATACTTAACTTGAAGATGAACTCATTGAGACTCAATCTCTCCCTTGGCCAAAGGTGTTTCGCAAAAGCTGGTTGTGGTTTTTCAGGATAACTAAAAAAGGCCAAAGCATCCAAGACTTTTCCATAAGATAAGATTCTTCTCCAAGTAGAAACCCTAAGCTGTGACTCCTCAAGTAGAATGGTAGAAGGTTAGATTGTAAATAAACACAAATGAATCATTAAATTTTATTGCCTCTATGAAATGTTGAAATGAATGTGTATATATAGTTGAATCTAACCATAAACCTTTCCAAAAGTTTAGTTGATAAGGTCATCCCAATCGACTCTGTATCATTATTGATAAAAAAATTAGGTCTTGGTCGAGGTCAGACAGGGGCCGACCTAGACCCTAAATGAGTTTTATCAATTAGAGTACAAGGTTGATGGGGTCGACAATGTATTTTAAACTATTGGAAAGGGTTTTTATGATAGGGAGGGGCTAATGAAGGTAGAAAATGACTATAAGAGGGTGTAAAAGAGGAAGCAAATCTTAGGGGAGTGTTTTTAGGATATGGTTGGATTGATAGCAAGTGGTAGTATAGGGATAACAATATTGTGAAGCACCAATGGTCTACTCACCCCTTTCTTGTTGCACCTTTTAAGGCATGTACTCAAATAGATTGAGACTCAACAGGTTCTTACAAGAGAAAAAGCATCAATAATTGATAAAGTTTGAAAATATTATGTGTATACATATGTTACTATCATAATTCTTGGGAATAGGCATAGTTTATTAATATTTTATGGTGGAGGGAGAGATTTAAGGTTGCATTATAGTAACTTCTATAATAATACATGAGGAGTATTGGGTAATTTGAAAACCATATCTTTTGCGAAGTGAATAAGAGAAGTTAATTTTTACATTGTGTTACTACATTAATTATTCTCAAAGTACTGAGATCATTGAATGCATACTTGAGTTTGTTCAAAGCTATGAGCTTGACTTCTTGGTCTTGCACTGTATGGAATAACTTGTCAAAAGACTTGAAATTCTTGAAGATTATAGATTCATTGAGTGCCATAGTAAACATTATTTTAAGGTGTCTTGAAACTCATTATCTTCCATATGATTGGTCATCTTGGCCAACATGATCTTATATCAAAGTACACACTCATTGATTGACTCATTAGACCCTTGTTCAAGTTTGAAAATTTGCACATAAGAAAGTTTATCATCAATGTTGATGGAAAATCATATTATAAATTGATATGCCAAAGGAAGTAATAATCTAATTGATTGAGTAGGGAGCTCATAAAACCACCTTAACACATAGTCTTTGAGACTTCTTGGAAACAATTTGATCAATAACCAATTGTTGGTTACATATTCTAAGCTTATTACATGAAAGTACTAAAGGTGTTATTTTGGATCACATTTACCATCATATAATGGGAGTTTAGGGGCCACAAAACCTATAGGTAAATGGTATGATTATATCTCAAGGCTAAGTTATTATGAAGCAAGGCATGTGAATCCATTAAATGACTAGCTCAAGAAATACCTTATTCTAATTGTAACACCTTAGCCTGTAGAGCTATAATAATCTACTTAAAAGAACGCATAGTAGGTGAGGTTTATGATGTAATATGCAAGTCATAATAGAATTGGAATAGATTGGTTGTGTAGGAATAGTCATGAAAATCTATGGGAAGCCTTCTATTGCCCCCATGCCTTGGTTAAACTTCATAAATGTAACATAAGGTGTAAGAATAGTATCAATAGTAGTGGTTTGGATACCTATGGTTGGATTGGTACCTCAAAAAGGTTGATTGAATTCATGGAAAGAATCATATTATCCTTCATATGTATTAGCTTGTGCAAGATTTTATTTTTTCATCTCTTGCTACATATAACATTGCATCAAGAATTTACGAATTTATAGCCATATATTTAATTAATTTACCTTCATCAATGTCATTGAATTTATCCATAGTACTTATTTCTTGCTCATGAATATTTTTAGATTCCATACTCATAATAATCCCATCAAGGGGATGTATAGTGTGTACATTGGAATCCATAATGGGAGTAGTAAGAATAATAGGGATCATGCATGCCCTTTGGCAACCAGTTATAATAGGTAACAATTAGGATTAGATGTTACAATAATATGAATTAAAGAAGGATAGATATTTTTCATTATTAATTTTAGCTTTATTAGTGTATAAAGATTTGATTCACAGAATTACATGATTGCTACTTTTTTGTATAATAAAATAACACAGCATGTAGTGATTAAACTCATGGATTCAATAAACAAATATAAACAATGTTAATCCATAATATCCATATGTCATTAGATAAAATTATACATTAGGTCTAGATATGAAACCTTAAAGCAAAAATTTGATAACCCTAGAAAGAAGGATGAAATAATAAGGTCACTTAGGGTTTAAAAATGTTCAAACAATGTTTGGGTTCACCAAAATATTTTACCATACTTTGGATTAATTATAACCTTAATTAATATAAAAACTAGAATATAATTCAGATTATAAGATATGACAATTAAGTATGAATATAAATTTAAAGGCTTGAAAAATATTTAATAATGCAAATTACTAAATATGGAAAGTGTATACACACAATATTTTCAATTTTTATCAATTATTGATGCTTTCTCTCTTGCAAGAACCCATCGATTTAAAGGGTGCACAAGAAAAGGGGTGGGAACACCATTGGTGCTTTGCAATATTATTGTCATTATACTACCACTTGCTATCAATCCAACCATCTCCTAAAAATAATCCCCTAAGATTTGCCTCCTCTTTTGAACCCTCCTCTAGTCATTTTCAACCTTCATTAGCCCTTCCTTACCTTAAAAACCCTTTCCAATTGTTTACGATACATTGTCAACCCTATACTCTAATTGATAAAACTCATTTAGGGTCTAAGTCGGCCAAAGATGGACCTAGACCAAGACCTAATTTTTTTTTGGTCAATAATGATATAGAGTTAATTGGGTCAACCCTGTTGGCTAAACTTTTGAAAAGGTTTAGGGTTAAATCTAGCTATATATACACATTCATTTCACCATTTTTTGGAGAGATAGCAGAGTTAATTATTCATTTGCACTTATTTACAATCTATTATTCCACCATTCTACTTGAGGAATCATAGCTTAGGGTTTCTACTTGGAGAAGAATCTTATCTTATGTAAAAGTCTTAGATGTTTTGGCCTTTTTAAGTGATCCTTATAAACCAAAACAACCTCTTATGATGCACCTTTGGCCAAGGGAGAGATTGAGTCTCGACGGGTTCATCTTCAAGGTAAGTATATCTAAATTTACTCCTTTATTTTAGTATATAGAAGTAGCATAATTAATGGTTTTTTAATATATTACTCTCTCCATGCATTAGGGGTTTACCTATACATAGCTTAATTAGGATTCTCTTGTGCATGTTTATTTTTATGTTTACTAACCCCTCATTTATGCCACAAGCTTTGGTGAGCATTAGATTATATTTTACTTTCCTTGTCATTTATTTTTATGTATATGAAAACATAAGACCTAGTTAGGGTTATTGAATAGTTTTGTTTGACTAGAGGCTTTGTAACCCTCCCTAGTGATTTTATTGTGGTAAGAGATCCATTACATAGGTCTAGCAGATCCATTTTGGTCATGACCCTGAATATATAATCTATCAACAATCAAAAGTGTAAGTAGGATTTATCTTCTTCAAGTTAGGATTGATTTATAGATCAGTTACATTTCCATTTGCATATAGAAAGTATCACAAAATTAATAAGATACTTGATGGTTACTTGTAGTGTGAATGACTAAGATAAATGGTAGGTAGTAAGGTAAGTATAAATCATGATCGTAAGTCACTCAATTCAGGTTTTGGATCTTTATTTGTGCCTAAATGGTATCATCAACCTTAGGTCGGTAACGTTTGACACTATGTTCCAAACTAGATAGTTGTGTCCCTAGAGATTTTATTTTTTTATGATAGTACAGGTAGGTTCCCCTTCTCTTATTTCAACTCTGTGTGATCTTAAGGTCTTATCATGTGTGTGGCATCCATAAATCCATTTCCTTCATTTGAAACCCTAGTTTCACTTATAACTAAACAAACCATGTAAATTTTTTTTTGTAGGTGTGCTATGTTGAGCTGACCCCAATCACCCCCTTTGATGACTAACCACTACCTACATATCCAAAACTCTAAAGATAAAATTCAATCCATGCATAGTTATTCCCCTTAATGTGAATGCACAATAGTGTTCCTTTAATACATGAATGCACCTAGTGATCTAGATTTTAACACTTGACAATGTTTGTTTTATATTTATCTTGGTATTCGTCAAACTTAGCTTATGATTATTCCTAGTAACTAATTTGCAATTAAAGAGGAACATGGCAGTTTTTCTCAATGTACAGTCATGTTCTTGAGATGTCCTTGATAAGTGCCAGATGAGTTGATAATCCTAGACTTATTTGTATTTATATGTGACTCTTTTAGTGATTTCTCATGCCACTAACATGTTAACTAAATGGGATGACCCATTTTCTAAGTTAAGGATGAATTTATTAGATTTGGATTGTATTGTTTAAATTTGATGATTCTATTTGGGAGACCAGAACAATGATCTGATGATCTAGAGATATCTGAGTATGATAGTGTATCATTTTGGCATAGATTTAAGGAGTTCTTGTAGGTGATTGACAATAGTTTAGAAGTATTGGACCCATAACTAGCATGTGGATGTGAGAGAATGGAAAATTAGAGGCATATCTATATGTGCAAGTCATATAGGGTGAAAGTAGGTCAAAATTAAAATTTTCAAATGTCTAATCCCATATTTTAATATCTACACAAATGAATTTTTTCCTTAAAAATAATAAAATACATCATCATCATCATAGAAAAACTAAAAATAAAAATAAAAAAGTAAATTTTATTTTTAAAACTAATAATAACAAAAAAAAAATTGTGAACAAATAAGCATATATAATGTCTCTCCACACCACTTTAACCTAAATATTATTGCAAGTCCTCTTATGTTTACCTTTTATTTTTGCATAATTAAACATACATTATAATCCATTTATAAAATAAGAGTCGCATAGCAACTAGTACCTACCCTTATATTGAAAATTATTTATGGTTAAATTTGCATATAAGCTTACAATATAAGCTTTGTGCAAGAGTGATTGATACACATGGATTAACTATGATTAGTTAGAGCCAAATTATTATTCACTAAGGTGAAAGCTATACTGACTAAGTAGATGCTTTACATGCTTTTGTGGGTTGTCAACTTATTAAAAACTAAAATGTTGCTAAAAATTATAACAACATGAAAATAACACTAACAGCATGATATTTGATATCCAACTATGATAAAAAATGGCATTTATATGTATAAATACATTCAGTTGTGTAATACATAATATTCAAGTAAGTACATATCAATTCTTAATAGCCACAAAACTAAATTAAAAGTAGTCTTCGTTTGAAATTTCAGTTAATGCAGGGAGTAATATTTTTAGTACTGGAATTGAAAGGAAGCATTGTAGATTTATATTTTTAGGAGTTTTTAAATTGAAAATAAGGTGATGGATATAGACATAGGAACTTTCTTATTGATAAAGGTGTAACATAGAGTTATTGTTGTCATATAAAATGTCACTTGAAATGTCACTTGAGTGAAATGAATGTCACTTGAGACCACCCTATCCATAGATTAGCCCTAGACCTATCTTAGGGCCTATTTTGATCCTTATCTAGATTCTATGCAGGTCTAACCCATCCCTAGTTGTACCAAAAGTAGTCCCAAGTCATCTCCTAGGCATCCAGGCCCTTAGTGCATCAAATTATACCACCTAGACACTAGCACTACCCTTTGGACACTAGCACACTATACTAGTGACCAAGGGACCGTGTTATTATTCTTTACCTTTATTCTCCTCCAAAAAACATATTTTTATTTATCAATACACCTTAGGGTCGACTTATACCTATTCCATATCCTAACAAGCACCAGATTAGTATATATACACAAATTTTATCCCTTTACCCATTAGATGGAAATTGGATGCAAATACACACAAATTAGCTCAAAAATAAGTTGTGTAAGTCAAGGTCATTGATATCTATGTTTCCCTATTTCAGCATACAACCATCTATAGTAATCCTAAGCTCAAATTACTCAAATTTTTAGTCTCAAGTCACTCAAACTAACACTTATACTAGCATTCACTTATACTTGTACCATCACTTAGATTGGGATCTACATCAAGCTTGATCCCACTTTGGAGTATTGGTGTGTAGGTAGCTTGCCCACATAGAGGTGTGGATCACATGTCTAGCACATTAAATCCACCAACCCCTTTTTCTCATGGTGTTTTTTCAAACCCTCATAAGCATAAAAACCTAGAGTTTTTAGAGGAAAATAGAGCTATAGGAAAAAGTATTGATTACACAAATGAAATTTGGACCATAGCTTGAACAAGACCTGATCTACACAACCTATAAATTATTCACATAAATTCTAAAGGAAGACACTATTGCATTGCCTTAGACACTATTGCACCGTGCTACTATCTGATTAACTATGTTAATGTCCTGGGCATTTTTAACACCTAGACCATAGTGACAACAGTCATATCTATTTACTCACCAATTTTCATAGTTTGATTCCTCCCAAAAGACACATTTCCAACTAATTTATTATCTCTCTCATCCTTTCCACATTTAACAAATTAGATAAATCGACCATTGTAAAAATTAGAGGTTGTTGATATTGTTATATTTATTTATTGATTTATTATTCTAGAACCTTTATCAACCTAGAGTTTTACATTCCATAATCCCCTTAAAAGTTAAATCATTTGGTGAACTTGGATTACTTTAAATAGTAAAAAAACCCTAACCCTAGACTACCTTTAGGGTTTATGTTTCCAAACTTCTAGAAATCATACTCAAATTTCAAATCCTTGTATCTTCTGACTTTAACTTGTCTAATTGTGATAATTATGATAGAAGATGTTTATCACTTTCTAATGGAAATTTTTCTAGTTTCATTTACATGCTTTTTTCCTTTCATTTGGAATCAATTCATAGAAGATATAAACACATATGCACATGATGTCTTGTGTCAATTAAAATATATTTTTATTTGACTTATTCTATGAATTTAATACCCTAACAACCACCTTTAAAGTTTTAATGTCATATCTTATGCATAGGAAAGAATTTCCTTCTCTTCATCTTCATTAGATTGATAGCTATTTCCCCTCTAACTAGGTTCATGCTATCACTCCTCCATGAGAACTAGCATCCTATTCTACTATTACTAATGCCCATACTTAACCTATCCATGCCTCCAACTCTTCTCTATAGGGTGTGTGTCTACATGTTCAATCATAAGTAACTAGGGTTTGCACTTATGAGACTATAAGGGATCAAATTATCAGTATGAGCAAACTAATTTCATAATTACAAAATTAGAATCAGCTATTACATGAAAAGATTAAAATATTAAATAATTTGATTACAAGATAAAATATTTCAAGGCACACTAGTGTTAATCATATATATACATCTTAATCTGGTCAATTTATGGCAAACAATGTTACATATCAAAACAAGAAATCACAACAAAGTGCATCTACAATTAGTGATTTAAAAAATAATCAAAGATCAAATAGAATTTAAAGTATATTTTAAGGCAAATAATTAAATTTAAGTTGATCAAACTATCTCCTCTACATCCAGTGAGGAGATCTAGCTATTATTGTGCATACCATAAAATAAATGGTCATCACATAGATTCATGTTTGGCATTGAAAAATCATATATAACACATCATTACTAATGAGGACCCTATACAAGATAAATCAATTAATAAATCCATGGTGATACAAGAACATATTCAAAAAGGTTCAAATTTAAAAATAGTACAAAAGTGATTACCAAAGCATAACTCAAAATAACAAAAAGTTCACAAATCAAAATCAGAGTAAGAAACAGTACAACAAGCACATACAAAGCAAGTGAAGGATACAAATATACCTCTTTAAAATGAGGTCCCACTTTTAAATTAGTATGGGTTTGGTCAAAAATACCTATAACAGTTTAATTATCAAGGTCAAGGGTTTGGCAAACTATCCAAGGCATCACTGCTCTTATTCTAGCAGTTGATAATGTTGGTCAATACAGTTTGGGATTTATGGAACATACTAAGGCAAATCATTCACAGATACAGTTTATCAAGTCAAATGTTCTAGATATATAGGTAATGTTACAAAAAAAGTAATAACTTAAGTTGCACATTCAGAATCATGCTAAGCCAACAAGCATTATCAAAAGAGGATTTCTAATAAAGGAGCCTCCAAAGCACTATATGCATACAACAGGCATAGTTTCAAAGGGCAAAGTCACAAAAAATATTGTAAAGCACAATTTAGAAAGGTGAATTCCATAGTATGAGGTAATTCCTATGCTCATCTAGATATAACAAAAGTCAACAGTCACATTACATTGGTTCAAAATCAAGATGATAATGATGAGTGGGAAAATACAAGTTATTATGATTGTTAATAAACTGACATTGAACAATATTCAGATTCACACAGTAGATCAATTCAATCATAAGCACATCCATCACACTTTGCAAGAGTTCACCATTCCTTTTTTGATGTAGGATCCATTGAGGGTGGTTCTCTCACGAGACTCATTGGTTAGTAGTATATCTCATTACTAGTACATAGAATTTTTTTTCCATATTACTTGTACATACTTTCATTTTCATGTTGCTTGTACATAGTTTGTACTCAGAAAACACAAATAAAATATAACATATTCAAAAATATAAAAACATTCAAGTATTTGTGTAGAAAATACAAATTTTAAATTGTATGCATTTCCATGTTTACATTCCTTATATTTTCTAGATACTACATATGTTACCTATGTTATTCTAGTCAGTTTTTATGATACATACATGCTTCACTTTTTCTCTTTGAGTGTTCACAGATTACTATGAGACTTAGTTCATCTATACATATCTAGATTTATTACTATCCACCCATTGGGGGGCATATACATAAATACACAGCTCCAACATTGATACATTCACCCATTGGGGGCATCATACTACATAGCTTCCATTTTACCAAGTTACATCTTTCAATATTTCATATCATTGATTATATCTTGATATTGATCATCTTATACTACACATATTTTTTGTCGACTACTACTACTATAGACTCAACTTATGTACATCTTTGTTCCTATATGGATTTGTACCATATGTTTATGCATAATTTCATTTCTAGCTTTACTAGTTTAGATTTGATTGTATCTCTCCATTTCAACATCTAATCAAGGGCATTTGAATATACCATTGTTAAACAGCTCTATGCCAATTCCTTTCATTATGTGTATGCTTTAGATATGTGCACATGTCCTTATGTGTGCCTTCTTGATTATCTATACAAACATTTAAACATGTCCTTCCATGTGGATTTAAGCCAACCTTGCTTTTTGTATGCATATGTGGACATTTGAACATATCCTTGTATAATATTTCTTTTTTAAAATTAGTGACATGTGTCCATGTCCCTTATATTATGGCCCCTTGGCCTATTTTGTGTGCTTCATATTTTTATGTATGATTTCATGTATGCTTCATGGCCATGACACTTGTCTCTTATTTGTTATACTTACACTCAGTTTTTGATGCCATGAGGGACCTCATGTATCTCCCCTTCTTCCTTGGGTGCTTTGATAGACATCATGCCCCATCCCTCTAAGTAGTTACTCAGATTATACTTAGATTTATTTTTCATATATATGCTTACATTGTTATATTTATCTTGACAATCATGTGAATGCTAGATCTAACATACATCATACATTACCAACTTATGCTCAGATTATCTTACATTATGATGTTATGTATACACAATATATTAGTTTATCACATAGATATCATATATTTTTAGTCTAACACACATGATACAAAGATTTTATTTTGAGGATAGTTATTGCATAGGTTCGAAACTCCCCTTAAAAGAGGAGGCATTTACATGGGTTTGTCATAAAGATCAAAGCATCTGGGTGCACTCAAAACACAATTTTCAACACACAGACACATACTATAGAGTCCAAAATCATTAAAACATAATGGAAAATAGTAAGACAAAAATTATTTTTAGTTTAGCACATAAAAATCATAAAAAGACACTAGTATGACATGGAGGACACTAACGCAATGTGCTACTAGCCAAGGGACCATGCTACTATCCAATAGCTCTATAAACAAAAAAAAATCTAGATTGGATAGAAAAATATAGAAATTACAATTCATATTTATATATTTTCAGTCACATATTATCAGTTATACTCAGTTTATTTTCAATTTTACATAGAATCATACCAATTTGCCCATATTGGAAGCATCATGCATGGCATGATCACTCCTATTTTAGTTTCAGATATGCTCAGATATAGATTGTTATAATTGAATCTAGAATCCATATGCACAAATATCAGAATTAGAGGCATGTGCACAACACATTATTTCTATTTTCTCACTTATGACACAAGTATTCTCAGATAGAATGGTAGCTCTATGTCATTCTCCATGTTATTAATCTAGACACCATTTGCACCAGTTTTGCACTAGATTGATGCCTTATTACAGCTGTAGTGGTTGGCATTATCGAGTAGTCATTGAGTTACATACTTGAGTGTCTGAGAGGCCCCTAAGCTATTTTTCATTTCAGAGTTTCTGAGTGGACCCAAAGCTATCATATACAGTTTTAGTTACATTGTTTAGTTTTAGTTATAAATGCATCTACTACACACGAGTAGGCAATGATGGAGTCATAGCCTACTTGAGTTCTTGAGCCACCTCCATAGGAGGGTTGGACAATCCATCAGTTCAATCCATGTTAATCATAGATTATGATCCACCAAATAGGGGTGGGTAATGATGGAGTCAAAACCAGATTGATTTCTTGAGCCACCCATACATAGAAATTGAGTGAGCCATCAGCTGAATCCAAGTTATTCACCAATTTGATTACCAAATATATATGCAATATATCACCAAGTTTTTGCATTGGTTCACATACCCAATGAGGTGTATTCTCTCTCTCTCTCTCTCTCTCTCTCTCTCTCTCTCTCTCTCTCTCTCTCTCTCTCTCTCTCTCTCTCTCTCTCTCTCTCTCTCTCTCTCTCTCTCTCTCTCTTTGCTTTTGATATTCCTTAAGTAAGGATTGATTCATCCATGTTTCATTTTCAGGATATGCAATGGAACATGCTTCACAAACTCAAATCCAGATTTATGGACATTACCTCATAGGTAAGTCCAGGTATACTTTTTTTTCATTTATCTTAGACATTTCACTTTGTTGCATTTCTAAAATAAAGGAGGGGCAAATGTAGTCATATAAAATGTCATTTGAGTGTAATGAGTGTCACTTAAAACCACCCTATCCCTAGCTTAGCCCTAGACCCTTTTTAAGGACTCTTTCGATCCTTATCTAGCTTTTGTATGGGTCTAACCCATCCCCAATTATATCAAAAGTAGTCCCAGACCATCTTTTAGGCATCCAAACCCCTATTGCACCAAATTTTTCCATCTAGACACTAGCGCACTATGTTAATGACCTAGGGACCACACTACTGTCTCTTACCTCTTTTCTCCTCCAATAAACATATTTTCATTTCTCAAGACACCTTAGGGTCAGCCTAGACCTATTTCATTTCCTGACAAGCACCAAATCAATATATAAACCACTTTTATCCCTTTACCTACTAAATGGAAATCAGATACAAATACACATAAACAAACTCAGAAATAAGTTTTGTAAATCAAGGTCATTGATCCCTATTTTTTCTTACTTCAACATATAACCATATAAAACAATCCTAAGCTCAGATTACTTAGATTTCTAATCTCAAATCACACTCAAAGTACTCAAGCCAACACTCATACTAGCATTCACTTGCACTTACACCAGCACTTAGATTGGAAGAACTACATCAAGCTTGATCCCTCCTTAGAATATTGGTATGCAGGAAGCATGCCCACACAATGGTGTATGTGGATCACACATTCAACACATCATACCCACTAACCACTTTTTATCATTGTGTTTATTCAAACCCTCATAAGATTAAAAACCTAGAGTTTTCAAAGGAAAAATAGAGCTACAGGAAAAATTATTGATCGCACAAATTGTAAATTTGGACTATATCTGGAATAGGACTTGATCTACAAAACCTAAAAATCATTCATAGAAATTCTAAAGGAGGACACTGTCGCATTGTCTTGGACACTATCACACCACGCTATTGTCAGACTGACCGCGTTAATGTCCAAGACTATTTATTATACCCGAACCCTATTGATGACATACAGATATATCTACTCACCAATTTTCAAAATCTGATTCCTCTCAAAAAACATGTTTCTAACTAAGTTATTATTTCTCTCTTGTCCTTTCCACATTTAACAAATCAGATAAATCAATTATTATACAAATCAGAGGCTATTGATATTACTATATTTATTCCTTGATTTATTATTCAAGAACCTTTAACAAACTAAGGTTTTACATTCCATAATCCCCTTAAAAGTTAAATCAATTGTATTATGTGGTACGTGAAGAGTATCAATTGGCATGTTGCATTTCTTGCAAATGATTTGAAAAGGCATTGAATATATATTTGCAACCGCTAGTGTTCCTTATACTTGTAAAAATATAAATACGATTTAGAATGAACAAATAATGTGAAATAATCACATCATGCATTGTGTTTCAATGATAGTGCAAATCACATTTTTAAAAAAATATATTATAAATTGGGAGTAGAAACAAATTAACAAATTTTAATGAAATCATGGGAATGATTTGATTGTCTAAAAAAGTGAATCATCTACCTAAGTTGAGACTACGCAACAAATGAAGCCCAAAAATCTGTTAAACATTGAGCGATTTGAACAACTAATGAGCTAGATTTTGGCTTGGTTCCTCACCTTGAAAGCTTAAAAATGCATGATATGTCTTCTTCTCCATATGTTGTTTTTATGGGTGATATTGTAAAAATTAATTACGCTATTTATATGTGAGTAAAAATAAATTATTCTCTTTTGTTATAAAATACTGTTGGTCTAAATTTTTCTTTTTACAATCACAATATCATATGTTTCTCCACCTACTATTATAAATTACCCCTCTCAACATAAAAATTAATCGAATTTAATTTTACTATCTTACAATTAATTAAAATATGTATGAATAAATATGTTAAATTTTGATGCAAATTTTTTTTTTTTCTATACTACATATACCTATAGTTACTCAAAGGTGTATGCATATTTACATTAAAAAGAGAAAAACTACCTCAAATTTCAGATCAATTAAAAATATAACAAAGAAAGATAAATATAAATAAATTTTAACATTAACAAAGATTTATAACATAACTGTATACCTTTATATGTGTAAATTTCAATTTAAAATCTAGAATAAAATTTAGCAAAGATTATTACTAATATAAAAAAAATTGAAAATAATTATGTAAACGAGAGGAAGAAAGAGAATTATGGAGTCAAAAGAGTCGTCATCTTTTTTTTTTGTCGATTTCCTAATTCAGATCAATAGTAAAGCTGTTGATCTTCCGTTTTGTAAATTTACAATAAATTGTGATTAAATATCGAAAAAATATTTCAAAATTTTCATTAGAAAGAGGGGAAACAAACTTGAAATCCATGTGCTGTTTTTCCAAATTTCTTGTGTGCAGTGGAGTGAGAATTACTGCAATGAAAATAAAACTGTTTCAGCATTTTTTGCCCTCCCCCACCTCGGGATGCCCCCTTTTTGTTGCCCATTCCTTCTCCTTCGTCGTCCTCCTCTCCTCTGATATTGCCCCTCCCCCTAAGCGAGTTGGGAAACTAAACACTGATGTGGGCACCACCGTAAAGAAGAAATGCAGATGCTCTGAGGCAGAAACGTTGAGGATGGAGGTGGAAGAATTGATGAGAGATGGATCCCATTGGATGATGAAGGACCTTTTTTCAAGGCGAGAGAGAAGACAGGGCCTAACATGCAATTGAGCACTGCAACGCTCTTATTAGGCTTCCTTTGGGTGACTTCCACTCTTGTTTTGTTCTTTATGCATTCTTCTACAGTGAATTCGTTGAAGTTTCATTGTTGGGTCTTGGTTTCCTCTCTATATATTTTGTGTCTATAAACAGAAAATTGGTGCCCTGTTGTAATTTCTTGCCTATTTGAAGCAGAGGTCTGGGTCCCTTATGGGTGGGGTTTTGTCGTTCTTGGTGGGTGTTTTTGTTTCTTTGTTGCTTTCGTGTTTTTGTTTATTTCGAGCATTGGGCCTCTTGTTGTGCCCTAGCGCTGGTTCATAGCTCCGGTCAAAAGCATTCACTTTATCAAATAAAAAAATTAAGTTCCAATAAAAAACATTAAAATAAACATTAGGTTGAAGTCTGCATGAATGGCATAGTTGGCTAAGGGCTTTGGGTTCTTCCCATATAAGTCCCAAGATCGATTCTCTCGACCTGGGTTATTATGCTAACTAGTACGTGTGGGCCTCACCGACAGCACCCAGAGGATTAGTCTCGCCTCCGCTTGCCCCAATGAAGGTCGTTGGGCAGAGTCGCAGTATCCCAATTGGGATCGAAGTCACCTCTAGGTTAAAAAATAAATAAATAAAAAATAAAAATTAAGTTGAATGGAA
This sequence comes from Torreya grandis, assembly GCA_037957365.1. Taxonomy (NCBI): domain Eukaryota; kingdom Viridiplantae; phylum Streptophyta; class Pinopsida; order Cupressales; family Taxaceae; genus Torreya; species Torreya grandis. The sequence continues at coordinate 723,119 of JARHVA010004809.1, forward strand.
GTGTATAGAAATGACGATTTAGACTTACGTTCTTGATTGCATTGCATATCTAATTTTTATGTATACACAAATAAGTATAGTTTTTGTTTCAATGGTAGTTTACTATTGAAATATTTCAATATGACTATTATTTATCAAATAATAATATACAAAAGTATATACAATAAAATAATTGGTTGGTATGTATAGTTTAGAGTCTCTATTAGAAAATGCAACATTTAGAAGAAGAGGTGGAAAATTGTCTTTAGGAAGTAAAAGAAATCAAGAAAATTTTGTCGAGGGAGAAACTAATACCACCCAACCATCCAAAAATAGCTCCTTCTTTACTTATTCAAATTTAAAATTTTCATTAGAACGCATTATTATCTCTTATTAAAATTTAATAAATATTTTTATATATAAAATATTAATAATTTTAATAAACATTTATATATATTAGTAATGTATTATCCTTTGGACTAAAAAATCTATCATCTAATATTTATTTTATGTATTATGGAAGTAACTCCCATTTTTAGGGAGATGCAAAATTGGTCCCTCCCTTCAACAAGAAATATTTATCTTATTTTTTATTATGAGAAATATTTATTTTGTTTTTAATTAAGAAAATTTAATTAATTTTAGATGAAATATTATTAAATTTAAAATTAATATATATATTTTAACAGTCAAAATTTTTGGAAAAAATTGTATGAAATTTTTTTTATTTCAAACATTTCAATAAACTTTTGTGATTTTTTATTAGGAAAATCAGAATAATTTTGAAATAATTATTCTGTTTGGGTTATGGAAATTGATACAAAATATGTAGATCAAAAAAAAAATCACATCAAATCTTTTATACATATCTTACATAAATCTAGATAAAAAATTAGAGATATCATTTTTGAGGTGCCCACCTAAAAAGTTATGATATTTCTAGATATTTTTTACATAAATTTAAGTCAGATATGTATGTTAATTAATTAATGTATAAATGATCAATTACCAAATCTGATAATGAAATAAATATATTTATAAATTTATGTACGTTAATTAATTAATGTATGTATAAACTATCAATATTTTAAAATAAATATAATTATAAATTTTCATATCTCATTTCTAATTTTGAAATTAATTATTTTGTGTTTATATGTGTGAGAAACATTATTTGGCATGCATATGAAACAATTTATCTTGAGTTTTTCTTTCTTTTTGCTAGAAATATTAAAATATTTTATTTGTTCATTAGTTAATATTTCTCGGTTAATTGATAGTTAAAGTATAAATTATCAATTATTAAATTTAATAATAAAATAGATATATTTATAAATTTTTATATTTCTTTTTTATTTTTGAAATTAATTATTTTATTTCTATTATTAAATAGAAGAATTTTAAAAAATTAATTTAATATTAAATAATTGTATAATATCATATTAAATAATTATATAATATTATCTCAATTCATTAATTTATTTTATATGATTATATTATGTCATTTATATTGTTATGTTTTGTAAATACTTGAATATTTTTATCAGTTTACTTACTATTCATTTATCTATATTACATTAGCCAAAATTGAATAAACATCTTAAATATATCAATCTCCATTCATTAATTAAAAAAAGAGTAATTGATTTACATTGTCATTTAAACTATACAAATCAAACAATAAGATAACTTTTAAAAAAAGAAAATAATTTGATGATAACCAATATAGTTAGAAAAAGAAAGAAAAAATGTGATTCCGAAAAACCATAGGCGAAGAAAGGTAAAGCAAAGGAAGCATGAACACAAATTATAAGCATTTACCTTAATTATCTGCACTCCTCCCAATATATATACAATTTACTTTGTCATCTTGCTTTTCTCGTAGCTTGCTTTATATATATATATATATATTTCCATAGGGAAATAGAGTTTGCAAAGCCATGGAGTAGAGTTAGTGCCTTTGTGTTGTGCATGTGTTTCATGCTTATGTTTTGTGTAATAAAAATACTAATATTTGAGTGTAATATAAGCTTTAGACAATATATTATTTGGGTTAATTTCTTTAATAAAATTTATTGTTCAACAATAATGAATGGCTTATGTTATTAAGGAGTAAAAAATTTTATCAATAAAGTGTTATTATATTAGATATGTAATAGATTTTTTAGTGTTGAAAGAATTCGATTATTAATATGAAACTCAATGAGTTTGATAATATTGTAGAAAATCTTATTTTTAGCTATAACATTCAATTTAATATGTAATGATGTAGAGTAGACTGAAGTTTAAAAATATCTATTTTAAATTCTTAATTTGTAATAGTGTCTATTCATAAAATTATATTTTTAATAAAAATTAATATGATATAATCTTGAAAAATGTTCCTCCATGAAAATATATTTTTAATCAAATTTAGTATGATATAATCATGTCATAGATTTTTTTAAATGGAAAATATTTTAAAATGACGATCAAATAAAATCAAATTTAAGATTGAAAATAAAAATGAACACTCTCACTCTATTACAACGCATCATCACCCTCATAATACCATTATAAAATGTCTTTCAACTAATTAAATCTTAAAATTATAAAATAAAATTTAATTAAACTCTCTCATAACTAAAACCCACTTCCAATTTTTGTCAACTCTATATTAAATATATATGTAAAACCATTTACCATATAATAAAATCAAATATTTTATTTTAGATATTTAAAATATATTTTTTTAATTGAAAAAGATATTTGAAAGATTTAAAAAAACTGTTTTTTAAATATTTTTAATCTTAAATATAAAGAAACTAAAATTTATTTATAAAATATAAATATTATGGAAAGACTTTTTAAATATTTATAGTCTTAAATATAAAGAAATTAAAATTTATTTATAAAATATAAATATTATGGAAAGACTTTTTTTAATGTATATATTTTATCATATAATTTATTATTTTTTATAAATTTATTATAATAACTAATTTTATTTAAATTTAAATTTAATATATTATATCCATATTAATTAAAAAATAAAAAATAATCATTTAATTTACTACTACCCTTTCAACCACCCTTTAGCCACACTTATTGACTCATTTCCCTACTATAAAAGAAAGGGAGATGAAAAATATTAATATTAAAAGTTTGTAATTTATTAATGGAAATTTTAATTAAACTTTCAGTTATCTAAAAGTCACTTTGAATTTTTTTCATTCATTAATCTAGTGACTATATGGCCAGGTAGTTAGCCGATACAATTGGTAACTCTTTATTTGAAATAACCGCACTCATTACCAGTCAAACGAATGTAATTAATTTTCACTACAAATACTTTCATGTTCAAAACAACAGCAATCACTACCGTTCAAAATGGATTTAAGTTTGTGACTAATTTTTTTTAAACCAAATAAATATATACAACCAGTTACAAGTTAAAGTATTATAATTAACAAATAAAACTACTTAAAAATGTTAAAATAATATAAATTATTGAAATAAAGAAGGTATATAATTTTTTTTTTAAATTAAAGATAAAAAATATATTAAAATAATATATTATAAATAAGGTCAACAAATTTCAAAAAGATCCTTGACAAACCAAATCAAAGAAAATAAGAAGATTAGAAAGTATTGAAGGAAGATATTTAGTGGAGGAGGAAGAACCTCTCATACCCATACACAAGGTATAAGCACTTGACCCGCTATCAAAAGTACATAGAGAAATATCAAAGAACAACAAATAGGGGTCAAGAGTCCATATAAAAAATTAAGTCAGCATTCATGAATTCACTAAAAGTTTTGTTCAGATCCTAAATAGGTTCTTGATTAACTCCAGTATCTAGCTTGATGTTATGCCAATTAGATGCTAATTTAGCCATAAAGTCAGCAACCTACTTTCCTTTCCTTCTAGTGTGGTTCCATTGAACACCCTTAAAACCTTGAATAAGGATGTCAATATTTTTCTTACACTCATTCAACTAACACTGCTGGAATTGAGAGGAAGACTTTTTGTTGAACTGATCAACCAAAATTTTAGAATCAGATTCCAAAATAATATCAATAAGGTGGTTTAAACTTCGCTATTAGAAGAGCTTGACGAATGGCCATAGCCTCAACATAGTTATTAGACGCAACACCAAGACTAGCAACAAACCAAAACTTAACATTGTCATGATGATCACGACAAACACCTCCCATACCAGTATTTCTAGGATTGTCTTTTAAATCTCCATCAAGATTTATTTTAACCAACAACATTAATTTTAACAAAGCCAAGTGGAGGACATACCCATTTAATGGGTTGATGATGTTGAAGAATATTGAAAGATGCAGAGGAGGGAGATACCAAGTCTCATTAAGACTCTGAATTCCCATCAAGAACTCATTTGAAAATTTTAAACCAAAATTTACAAGTTTCTTTTAAATTGTCCATTATTCTACCCCAAACTTGACTTATATGTTTGGTTGTACCATTGAAAATCCTTTGATTTCATTCCCACCAAATATTCTAATAGATTAAACGAGAGCCAATATCATGCAACAAATTAAGGGCATTTAGCTTCAAAGAAGGTCTTATCTGATTCACAAGAAAGTCTTGGATAGAGTCATAATTTTTCCAAGAAGTTCCCATCAAATCACACCATAAATGATGAAGGGAAGTAGCAAAGGGGTAATCTAAAAGAAGATGTCATTCAAACTCCTCATCTTAAAGGCACATGATACATCTATTTGGACTAAAAACCCCTCTTTTTCGAAGATTATCCTAATGAAGAAATTTGTATAGAGCTGTAAGACACATGAAATTATTCACCTTAGGCCAACGTTTTGGATGCCAAAATCGATTCCAAAGGTTAGAATTCTTTACTTCTAAGTTTTAAGCCAAAAGAGTTTTATAACCAGTTTGCATTGTGTAACATCCAAAGCCATGTAAACCCCATCCAAGGAAGTATGAATGTCTATCCAACAAGACTTTCTAAGAAACAAGAATATTATCTAATAGATCACTAAGATGAGGGAACTATTAACCAAACCAAAGATATTTAGGTTTCCATTTCTAAACTTTCACTCCATCCTACACGACTACATACTCAAAATCAAATACATGACTCTAACCTACTTCAACGGATTTATATTTTAATTCCAGAATATTAGGAAATTCCACACAAAGAGGGATATGTTGATCCTAAGCATCTTCTTAGAAAATATTCAGGTCACCCTTTCCTACAATCTAGAAAAGGCCATATTTAATAAGACTGCTTCCCAATTTCATTCTTCTCCATATCTGAGACCCCCTACCAAGGGTCGACATCCTAGGGATAAAAGAATAATTCTCCAGATGCAAGTACTTAAGCTTAATAATTTTTTCCCATAAAGCATGTTCCTCCACACACCACCTCTAGTATATAACTTAGCAACAAGTGTTATATTATTGAGGGAGGATCGCAAACCTAAACCATCACGATCTTTAGGTTGACATATTTTATCCGAATTAACCAAATGTCATTTCTTTTTATCTGAATTTCCTTCCCATGGAAACTCTCTCATCTTCCAGTCCAAATTATGAAGAATGCCTTTTGGGGCATCGAGAGCCATAAATTTGTAAATCAGGAGAGCTTGAATCATGATTTTAAGAAGCACTGTATGACCTACCAAAGAAATGTATCTATGAGTCCAATGATTAATATAACACTGAATAGTTACAACATACTCTTCTAGTCTTTTTTCCCCAAGCAAATAGGGGAAATAGGGATGCCCAAATATTTGAAAGGAGAGGTAATCTAGGAATGAATAATATTAGCAATTTGATCCTAAAAATGAGGGTCGGTATGGAAAAAGAAAACCTAAGATTTTTGGTTGTTCAAAATCTGACCTAAATCAATGATATAAATGTTAAGAGCTTGCCTAATATCCAAAGTTTTTGCTAAAGAGGCCTTTCTCATCAAACAAGTGCCATCCACAAACTGAAGATGATAAAGTTGATCCATACCTTGCACTATGTGAAATCCATAAAGAAAACTACAACACTTGAGATGTTGTAAAAACCTACCCAATCCTTTTCCCAGAATGAGAAAGAGATACGGGGAAAGAGGATCACCCTGATGAAGACCTCGCTTAGAATGGAAACTAGCTAAGGGAAAACCATTTATAATCACTGAAAAGGAAGGAGAGAAACAACAAGCCATGACCCATTGGATCCAATTATCATCAAAACCAAAGGATTTTAAGATATCTACCATAATTTTTCAATAAACTCTGTCCTAAGCCTTAGAAATATCAAGCTTCATGAACATAAAACTTTGCTTATTAACATGCATATAGTGAATGTATTCCTGGACAATCACAATACCATTAATTATTTGGCATCCCTGAACAAAACCCCTTTATTCAAGATAAATGATGGAAGGAATGAATCTTTTAAGTCTCTCAACAATATTTTTTGAAAAAATCTTGTAGGTAGTTTTACAAAGAGCTATGGGTTAGACATCAAAAAAATTCAAAACTTGATCCTTCTCAGGAATTAGAGCAATAAAATTATTATTAAGAACCTTTAGCATTTGTTTTGAAGTACCCAATTCCTCTGAAGCCTCTAAAATGTCATCTTTGACAATGTCCCAAAAAACTTGAAAGAACTCAATAGGAAATCCATATGGGCCAAGATTTTTTATCCTTTTTCATCATAAAAACAACTTTCTCTAGTTCCTCCATTGAAATAGGGCCATTGAGGAAGGAATTGTCATGAGCCAAGATAAGATTAGGAATATAGTTCAAAACATGTCCTTTTGTGTGCCTTCCTAATTGTGTATGCAAACATTTAAACATGTCCTTCTATGTGGCTCTAAGCCAAATTGATTTATGCTTGCGTATGTGAACATTTGTACATGTCTTTGTATGTCTTGTTTGCTTAAATTTAGTGACATGTGCCCATATCCCTGGTATTGTGGCCCCTTGGCCTACTTTGTGTGCCTTGTGTGTTTTGTATGTATGTTTTCTTATATGTGTCATAGCCATGACACTTGTCTTTGCTTGTTACACACACCAATTTTTGATGTCATGAGGGACCTCATGCATCTACCCTTTCTACTTGGGTGTTGTGATGGACATCATGTCTCATCCCCCTAGGTAGCTACCCAGATTTACTCAGATTTGTTGTCATATATATTGATTACATCTACCATGACACCCTTGTGAATGCTAGACATGATATACATATTAAATTACATACTTATGCTCAGATCATCTTAGATTTTGATGTTATGTATGCACATTATATTGGATGATCACACAATTATCATAAATGTTATGGTTAACACACATTTTATAGAGCTTTTTCTTTTGAGGATAGTTCTTGCACAAGTTCAACAACTCCCCTCAAAAGAGGGGCATTCATAGGGCTTTGTCATAGAGATTAGGCTCATATATTGCACTTACAGTACATTTTCCAGCACATAGGCTCAGTTACAAAAAATCAAACACATGTAAACACAGTGGGAAACAAAGACCTAGAAAGCAGTATAATTGCACACAATTCAAACCAGAAGGATACTAACTCCCAAATGGGGACATTAGTGCAACATGGCAGTATTTTCCATGATATGGCACTACTATCCAATAGCCTTAGTTTTAAAACAATCCAAATTAGCCAGAATAGTACAATAGGTACAATACAAGTTTGCACAGATTTAGTTACAAATTTATCAGTTATACTAAATTTTTATTCAAATTCATATTAGTTTAGCTTAAATTCATATCAATTTTTTTAGATTAGGGGCCTCATGCATGGCATGACCATTTCCATATTCAGTTCAGACACTTAGATAGAATTTATTACAGCTCAATCCAAAATCCATATACTCAAATATCAAATTTGGAGGCATGTGCACGACACATTGTTTTTGTATGCTCAGTTACACACTAGTTGATCAAATGGAATGACAAATTCTATGTCATTTTTTGTGTTTTATACACCTAAAATCATATTTCAAGTTGTACACCAATTTCATGCCTTACTCCATCTATAGTGGTTGGCATTCCTTAGTGGCCCAAAGTTGCCCAATGTACCCAAGTGGCCACAAAGCTGACATACACAATTACATATACCTAGTTAGACATTTTTAGTACTTCACATAATTTAATTTCAGATGCACCTACTACACATGGGTGGGTAATGATGGAGTCATAGCCTACTTGAGTTCTTGAGCCACCTACATGAGAGAATTAGACACACTAACAGTCCAATCTAGGTTATTCATAGGTCATGATCCACCAAGTAGGGGTGGGCAATGATGGAGCCAAAATCGGATTGAGTTCTTGAGCCACCGAAAAATGAGGATTGAGCAATCCATCATTTTAGTCAAAGTTATTCACTAATTGATCACTATAAACAATCACACATAAGTCACCAAGTTCATGCATTGGTTCGCATACTCCGTGAGGTGTATTCATTCATTTTCTCTTTCCCATCTATTTACTCAGTTTTACTTCTTTACATAGTTTAGTCTTTCGCTTTTGATATCTCTTAAGTAAGGACTAATTTATGCATGTTTCATTTACAAGACACACATTTGAGCATGCTTCACATACTCAAACTTAGCTTCATGGGCTTCACCTCCTAGGTAAGTCCAAGTATGCTTCTTTTTTATTTATCCTAATCATTTCACTTGGTTACATTTATAAAATAAAGGGGGGAAATGTAATTACCCAAAAGTGGTATTTGAGTGTTAAGAGTGCTACTTGAGTCTACATATCCCTACTTTACCCTTAGACCTATTTTAGAGCCTATTTTCACACTTATCTTGACTTCGTATAGACCAAAAACATCCCAATCAACTCCAAAGCAGTCCTAGACCCTCATTTCCTAATCCTACCCCTTCGTGTCTAATGTTCTACCAGCTAGACACTAGTGCCATAATAAGGACACTAGCACCACATGGTGCTAGTGTCCCTAAAATGGTGATAATGTCCCTTGCCATAATTTTTCCTAAATGGGTATCTTTTCAAAACTAAAGCCTCATAAGGTTAGTCTAGACATATTTTATCATTTGCACAAACAAGAAAATAGTATAAATACATGACTTTTAGCCCTCTATCCACTAGATAGAAATCAGATGCAAAATACACATTCAAACAATAATAAGTTGAGCATAATTAAGGTTATCAATCCCTATTCTACCCTACTTCGACATACTATCATCTACAACAACCCTAAGCTCATATTTTACAGATTTCCATTCTCAAGCACATTTAAAGCACTTAAGACCACTATCATACTAGCATCACTTGCACTTACACCAACACTTAGGTGGGGAGAACTCCATCAGGCTTGATCCCTCCTCAGAGTATTGGTATGTAGGCAATTCTATTCACAATAAGGTGTTGTGGATGTCTAGCCTACCTTACTAACAAACACACTTTTCAGCTCATGTCTTAGTTGTATGAAAGATTAGGGTTTGCACAATAAATCAATCATTATAGGTAAAATATAAAGTTCTAAAGCTCATGCGCACAAGAATAGACCCATGAGATCCAAACACAGGTGCATGCAAAAGCGCATGATAGTCCTACACAAAGGACACTATCACCAATATCAAGACACTACCACCATTGTTCTAACAAAGGCACTATTATCGAATTATGTTGCTACTATCTAGGAGGGGTTTTGACACCCATATCTAGTTTAAAACACTCAAACCAACTTTCATCTCAATTTTTAGCTCCCAGATCATCCATATCAGGTGTTTTCCATCTAAGTCTTTATTTGCACTATTTATTACTATTTTTAGAAAAGTCAAACCTAGTCAATTTTGTAACAAATCAATGGTTGTATTTTTTGAATATTATTTCCCTAATTTAGTCTATTCAGCTATTTAACAAACATAAGATTTACATTCACTGAGTCTTAAAAGGTTAAAACACTGGAAAGGTGCACATACAAAATTCAATAACATGTCACATCTATCAATGTAATATGTAGCTTCCATTGAAATATATAATTTACACATACACATGAAACTACATTAAATTTTAAATTAACACATCAGTGTAACAACAATGCAAAATGATACATGCCAATTATATCAAAACAAGGTGGTGACATCTTTGAGTAGCCTTTTTTATTGTTAAGGGTGGACGAGAACATCACAAGAGTCAATGTGATTGTAACAGGGCTCCACATCTAATGTAAAACTCAAAAAAATGATGCAATTATGTTGATGTTAGGACAATACATTAAGGTCGTAAAGTATATATTATAGCTCGCATTCATCCATGATGCCAATATATTCACACCTAGAGTAATTACATCATGGTTAAGAACATACAAAAACACTATACTCAGACCCCTGACTCAGTGAACACTGGAAAGATACGCATACAAAGTTCAGTAACATGTCACATCTATCAACACAACCTATAGCTTCCACTAAAGTATTTCAATTGCCAAATACAAGATCGAAACAACTGACATTTCAATGAAAACATGGGTCAAATATCCAACAACTCCTTTAAAAACACAAAGAATACACCATGTGTCAATTTATACAAGTCTCAAACTAAATAGATAAATGTTAATTATATAAAACCTAATCACAACCCAGACTTCAGTGTGGTCGCATGGATGAACTGGCCCAACTACATCTTGTCCATGAATATGAAATCATGGTGATCCTCCACCACTGACACATAGGTGGCCCGTGAGGAGTCAAAGACCTTGAGGTAAAAATCGTGATTCTACCACAGCTCCTTACAAGCCAACTTCAGATCAATGTTAATCACTTGCAACACCTCCCCACCCTCACTCATTTTTATATAGGGTTATCTAATCCCTATGACCTCTGGCTTTAGCTATGTGCTTTTCATCGATGTGATTAGAAGAGTCTGCGAATGAACCAAATATATATATATAAGTATTTGCTTGCCATTTTTATCAATGTTTTATATAGAACAAGGAGGGAGGGAGGAGACATGTTATTGATGCTAACCAAATAAGGGATTCAACTAAGGAGCTAAAATGAATGCAAACATCCCACCAATGATCACCATTGATCAAGAATACAAGCTGCCAAATATAATAAATAGTAGGAGTTGGGCTTCCACGTGCCTTATATTTTGACATGTTTATGCCATCTTTGAAACTAAGCATATCAACATTCAAATATAATTGGTTTCCATCTATAACTAGGTATATTAAAAATATTATAGGAATCGTGTGTGTGTGTGTGTGTGTGTGTGTGTGTTAATTTTAATAATTATACTATAATAATATTACAAATATATATATATATATATATATATATATATATATATATATATATATATATATATATATATATTTTTATTAACTTTATATATATATATATATATATAGAGAGAGAGAGAGAGAGATAAATAGTAGGAGTTGGGCTTCCACGTGCCTTATATTTTGACATGTTTATGCCATCTCTGAAACTAAGCATATCCACATTCAAATATAATTGGTTTCCATCTATAACTACGCATATTAAAAATATTATAGGAATTGTGTGTGTGTTAATTTTAATAATTATGCTATAATAATATTAAAAAATAAGTATATATATATATATATATATATATATATATATATATATATATATATATATATATTAATAAAATTTATATTATAATATATTGATATATTATATTTTAACATATTAATGCTATATATATATTTATATTAATAAAATTTATATTATAATATATTGATATATTATATTCTAACATATTAATGTCATATATATATATATATATATATATATATATATATATATATATATATATATATATATATATATATATATATAAAATAAGTATAATAACTTGAACAATCAATTAAGAATGTAAGGTCTTAATTAAAACCCAATTACCATCCATTAACACCAAACTAAATGCCCTCTTGAGAATCATATGATGTTTTATGACATGAACTAGTCGACACTTGGATGAAAGGTAGACAAGTTGAAGGAGGTTGATGCCATGGGTGGACCAGTTGGAAGAGGTTGATAACACATATCACACAAATTTTTGTTTCGGATGGATTGTAAAACAATGCCACATATAAACGATTTCCATTCTTAGTGGGCATAATATGATACCATGCACTCTAGCATGTTCCCCCGCTCATGAGTTCCAACTAATCTCCAATGTATATGACTACTGAATGAGGAGTGGGTTGCACATCAATCCAATGACTATTTTTGAGAACATGCAAACCAAGGACCTCATATGTTCCTTCATGCGACATGGCAATGAGCTATGCGGGGAGGAGATGTTTTGTTTCCCAAAGAGTTTGACCAATGGCAAAGTGGTGGGGAAGGGCTAGGAAATACAAAACATGCAAGTGGTGAAAGATTTCAAGGTGATCTAGGTGGTGATGGTGAGAGGCAATGATAGGGCATTTAATTTGATAGCAGACACCATAGAACCTATATCATACACCAGACCCAGATTTAGGATAACTATTGGAATTACATGACTTGCACACATTACAAAGGGGTATGTGGCTTGAAAGGTGTTGACATCTTTAATTGATAATTTTTTATTTTTAAGGGTGGATGAGGATGTCATGAATGTTGATATGATTGTGATAGTGTTCCATGTCCAATAAGTGGCTCAAATCCGCATTTCAATGTTATTTATGTGTGGACAAGATATCAACATACTGGAGTCTATCTTGTAACCTATGTTCATCCATGTTGCAAATATATTAATATCTAGAGCTATTAAATCTGGGTTAACAACATACATAAACACTAAACTTGAACCCTAAGAAGAAAGGGGAAGGCGATAAAGAACATACAAGAGGTGAAAGAAATCAACGTGAGCTAGGCGGTAACGATGAGTAGCAATGATAGGTTATTTCAGGTGATACCATATGCCAAGGGGCCATATTGTACACCAAACCCAAATTTAGGGTAGTGGTTGGATTTACACGACCTGCATTACCCATTGCAAAGGGTTCCATATCTTGCAAGGTGGCGACATATTTGATTTGTCATTTTATATTGTTGAGGGTGGACAAAGATGTCATAAGCATTGATTTGATTGTAACAAGGCTCTATGTCAGATGTGCAGCTCGAATCAATGATGCAATGTTGTTAATGTGATATCGAGACATTGAAGTCCCAGAGTCTATCTCATTGCTTCTATTCATCCTTATTTCCAATATATTAACCCCTGAATAGAAAAAGTTATAATACTTTCGACGTTCACACCATCAAAATAACTACTAATTTATGGTTTAGATGAAGCATTCAAACTTAACATTTGTAAACTTATAATAATATAACTTAAGTGTAAAATCTATGACTTTTGGGAATGGCGAGACCACTTCCATATTTATTACATAAACAACCATGTTTTCATGCATTATTTATAATTTTAAATTGAAAGAGATAGATATCATTATTAATTTAAAATCTTATTAAAATTAGAAGAATATATTTAAATAATATATACTCTAATATTTAAATCTTAAAACAATTTTATAATAGTTACAATAATATATATTTGGAACTTTTTCATTGGTTTAAGAAAAAATTGAATAATTGAAAGAGGGCAATAAATAACATTAAAATAAACGTGAGTTTGAATGGAAGTGTATAGAAATGACAATTTAGGGCTTATGTTCGAATTGCTTTCCATAGAATCTTCAACCCTCCCAAAAATAGCCAAAATTAATGGAGGCTATCCGGTTTATCTAAATTGTACCCACCATATTCTTGACTATAGCATGCTGCCTTCGGACTTCTCCCATAAGCTAACTCTTCTGGCTGAGCAAGACAAGGTGATGTAATGTACTTTTCGGTTTTTCTCGATTTGCAATAAATTTTTACCCCGGTTTAGTTAAAAAAAAAATTGTACCCACCATAAGAGAATCCCTGTGGGCGGGGGAGTAGCAACATTTGGCATTTTGTTAAATGGGTTTTAGTGGAGTGATAAATTAGCCGAAGAAGCAAACATTCTACTGATAATTTTTGAAAATATTTGTTTTAGTTGGATGTTGATTATGTTCTTAAATTCTTCTCTTAAAATTATTCAATCTATTAAAAAATATTTATATATTAATTAAATAAAATATGATATAATATTAATTATATAAAAAATAGATAGAAAAATTACACCTTACATATTTTTAAAAACATAAACGTGATATATATTTTTAAAATATATAAATATTTTTAAATTTTGATTTAGAATATTTTTCTTCAATCTTACATAGCTCTAGATATTATTTAAAAAAAAGCATATTAAATTTTTTTTACATGTCTTTATAATATAAAAACATTCATATAAAAAATAAACCATTTATATTAATATTTTTTTCTTTTATATTAATAAAATATTTAAAAAACATATAAACGTACTTAAAAGTAATTATCATTTTTGTTCATAAGTGATAGTTTAAGTGGTAAAATAAATGAACTCCAATTTTACCTACTCAAATATAAATTTTAATGAACAATTTTATATGTAAAATGTTAATAATTTTAATGGACAAATTTGTATATAAAATGATAGTAATTTTAATGAACGTTTCTATATAAAAAATGTTAGTAATGTGTTAAGCTATAATTATTAAGGGTGCTCCAAACAAAATTTTAGAATATAATATAAATAATTATTAAAAAGCTAATATTTATTTTATGTATTATGGAAGTGAATTTTTTTATTTTTTAATAAGATGTAAAATTAGTCCTTTTTTAAACAGAAATGTGTATGTTATTAGTTGAAAGGGATATTTTAGTCTTCATTTTCTTCTAACTTTCGATTAAATTATAAGTTTTCAACCAATTAAATATCATTATTTTGCTTGCATTAAAATATTTAAACCTTTTAAATCAGTAAGTCGTAAGTTTTTTAACTATCAATATATAATAATATTATTTTTTGTTTATTAATTGGTTTAAAATTTAACATGTTATTATTGCATTCACATGAATCGAGGCAATTAGTTTCAAATATTTATAGAGTTATTAATTACAACACACGGCCAACGTTAAAGCATTGCATAGTAATTTAATACCGAACACCACTACGAACAAGGTTATACATCTGAAAAATAATGGCCACAAAGGATGCAGGTTTTAGGGTTTTGAGATGCCTTATGTTGATGGTGACAAAACTAGAGGAAGGAGTCAGACTATGTAATGATAGTCTAAAGGCAAAGATGTTAGGGAGAGAGAAGCAAGCAGATGGAAGAGATGGGTAGATGGTGGAGTAGGCTTTTTAGGAGTTACAGAGGGTTAATGACAACAAAGTTGTAGTTGGAAGGAACCATGACATGGCAGACTTTATGGACGAGTTGTCTATAATACCTATCCTGGGTGGAGAAATTTTTTTTGGCAATGCAATCACTCCAATTGACCACCCTTCTGATGGTCACACTGTCATGAGGGACAAGGACCTATATGCTATTGAAAGAGGGGAATGGCGAGAGGCAGAGAGCCCTCCCAAGTCTAGGAAGGACAAGGGCAAGGCAAGTCTATATCCTTTTACTGGTGATTCACACTCCCAAAGCCATGGGACAAGGGGGTATGCCGACCTTCTAGCTTAATGCTTGTAGGTAAAGTGTTTGATAAAATAACTACAGTTGAAGGAATCAAGGGGGCAGAGGATAAGATACCAGGTAATGGTTTGGTCCTTCCAAGGGAAAATCCTTTTCCTCTAGGTAAAACTGATAGATTACATGTTGGAACTTAAACACAAGCTTAAACAGACATAAGGGATCCTAACTAAGTTGAAATGTCTTCTCTATAGGGGCAAACACCTAGATGATTTTGCTTAATTGATTCCTTACAATATCTCTAAATATGCTCTCCTTTTTTTAGAGTTATGTTTGTGTGGAGGAGCAGTGGGCTCTGGGAGACCTTCTACTTCCAAGTTGGATTCTTACAAGGATGTTTCCCATTTGAACGCCCCCACCTAATCAACACTCCCTACTAAAAAGCCAAGTCCATACATTGTTAAAAAATGGATGATGCACCAATAGTGGAGGTAGAGCATCCTGAGGTAATTGAATTGATTGATTCTCTAAAAACAACACAATTATTTGTCACCTTAATGGATTTTGGCCTTGGTCTGAAGAGTTGCATCAGTGGACCCACACACACTAGTCCAAAGAGAGTGAGCTATAATTGTGCTCAAAAGGATTCTTCCTAGTACACATTTCAACCTTAAAGATTATCAGACAATATTTGAGAAGGGATCATGGTTTTGGGGAAGAGTGGGTCTCTTTATTACCCCTTGGTTTCCAGATTTTAATCCTAATACTATGGTTGTTTCCAAAATCCCTATTTGGATCTACCTCCCTATCTTGCCTCCTCCTTTTTGGCATCTAGTGGTACTTATAGATATTGGGAATGTTTTGGGAAATTTCATAAAAATTGATCAAACTCCAACAAATAAAGACTTTTTCACCTTTGTGCATATCTGTGTAGAGATAGACATGAGTAAAGGATTACCAGAAATCATAATCCTAAAACATAGTGCATGGACATGAATCAAACCCTAGACTTAAAAAATATAGCATTTCAATGTCACTTTTGTCACCAAACAAGGCATTTACAAGATTATTGCTCCTAAGCAAGAGAATTTACAAAAGGGAAAAGAGGTGTCACTTCCAAACCAAAGAGTTGGCAGCATTTTGGGCTACAACCCCCAGAGGGTGGGAATATTACGAGCTGGGTAGAACCTTATTTTGCCAAGTAAAATAAAGTTACCAGTGTAAGAGCAAGGGAAACAATGGCTAAATCAAACTAATCATCTAAAAAATTGAAGGATGTAATGAAGGTGGGGGATCCATCGACACAAGGACTAAATATAAACAAAACTCTAACATGAGGAATTAAGATACTTCATGATTTAGAGAACTCTGAATCTAATAAAGAGCCTTCCTTGGTTGGCTTAGAAACATAACCTTATGACCTAAAAATGGTGGTTGGGAGAACTTCTCCAAGGGGCTGGATTGAGGTGAAAAATAAGAAAGGGGAAAAAGATAGATGTAGAAGACTGCATTATGATGCAGGTTTGAGCTAGTTGGTTGGTAGGGCAATGATCCTGGTGTTTTGGTTGTATATGGTATTTTGGCTATATTTTGGTTCTTTTGCTTGTTTCCCATGCCAATCGCATCTCGAGTGGCTTATGGTTGGCCCTACAAGGGTTGTGTTTAGTTGGCCCACCCTTTAGGGTGTTTTCTCACCATTATTTGGGCAACTTTGTGATTTTTTGGTTTTATTGTTGCCTTTGTGGCCTTTTGGCCCTTGTTGTTTTTTGGTAGTTGGTTTCGTTGTATGCAATTTATATTTTTGATTTTTCATTTTAATAACATGGGTGAGGGACCTATTAACCCTCATTACCTATAAAAAATATTGAACTTTATTGCAAATGGTAGAAGCACAGGCAACACATCCCATTAAAATTAATATGGTTTCATAGTTATGTCAGTCAAGGCAACTTGCATGTAAAAATTTATGTTTTTTTGTCTTTGTATGAAAGCTACATGCAATGCCTTTTATCATGGCCCTTGTGTCACGTGCCCACCTATGTATTTTTTCCATAATTCTTGCTTTATATGAGTGTTTATGGTAAAATTTATTTGATTAAGTTTGTGCAAAAAAGGCTCATATTCCAAACAAGTCTGCAAATTTAGTGGTGAAATATTAGGAGGATCTATAAAGCCTCGAAACCATGGATAATGGAAATCAATTGTAACCCTATTGTACAAGGTATGTTCCCTCATATATAAGGGCTATATGGTAAAACTACCAGTTGGCCCAAAGGTCCAAGTAACACCAGAAGGGATTGTTTAGTAGGATACGATTTGGTGAGACAACTTGGTGCCTAGTGCAAAAGACTAATGTTGAATCACATTTAAAGGTTGAGGATGTAAATCATATAAAACCAAGGGACCTCAAGCACTCCATAAAGGAAATAATTTATGAGGTTCTTTAGGCTCTATTTTGAACCTCTTGTTCATGGGAGAAGTTTCAATCTCATCCTCCCCTTCCCCATCCCCGTACATATAACAGTCCCCTGAAGACCTGGTTATCATGTAATCCTCATGATTGTATCTCACACCCTTTCCACTTTCTCTGGGTAGTAACAAAGAGTTCAATGCATCATTGTCCACAACCATACCCTTTTTTACATCAAGATAGCCAAGTGTATTAAACATAAAAATGGGAAATTAGATGAAACAACAAAGGAAAACCTCACAACTGGCACATTGATGATTGTATTTTTCCTTTTTTATTATTGTTTTAGTTATGTTGTCATGAAGCTATGATCATCTATATAGCTGGTGATCATCAATATGGGCTACCCTCTCACTATGAGGATTTTAGGTGACCCAATAAAAAAGCTCATGTTCAATCCATGACTAAGGGAAGGAGAATAAATGGAATTCTATGGTCTAAATATATGCACCTAATGGTTTTATTGACTAGGATTTAAGGATTTTTGATGAAATGTGTTGATTAGATATAATATATCAGAGTGACAAAGTTGCAATATTGGTGTCCTAGAATAATATGCAGGAAGGAATGGTCTTTCACTTTTGTTTCTCTTCAAGATTTCATGCACCATGAGCATAAAATCTAAAGAAGCATTAGCTATAGTCCTTTAATGCCTCGAGAGCTTAACATGTGAGGATATTGTAGACATGATGCGTAGTCTACAAAAATATAGTGGGAGATACCTTTTCCCCCTATGGCAGAGGAAAGATTTGTTGAGGCCCTACCTTTACCACTTATGAGAGAGGAAAGATTTGTCAAAGGCTTGCCTTTTCCACCTATAGAAGTAGATAGATTTGTAAAGGTGATGCCTTTATCCATCATGGTGGAGGAAAAATTTGGGAAGGTGTCTTATCTATGTGGACTTAATGGAGATAATGAGGATGCTCTAACATTTTCTATCAAAGAGGAGGAAGTGCTCTGACATTTGAAATTTTGACATAGTGATTGGGCAAAGGTTATCTCTTTCCATGAATAATGCAAGCCATAATAGACTAATTTACATTACATGGCAATTCATATCCTGATCAGTTTGCCCCCACAATTACTTTACATGAGCTTATTTTGATATCTAAATACATTCTTATAGATCATGAAAGTGGTTAAATATTTCAAGGTGGATGATGATGGTGAGAAGCAATGGATAGGCATTTAAGGCGATGGACTTGAAGAACCCCATGGACATACATTTACAGAGTTTAATGACAAGTCACTTTTATCAATGCAATTTGTAACTTCCATAGAATTCTTTCAATTATCCAATACATGATTCAAACTTGGGTCATCTCAATGGAAAATAGGATCAGATATTTAATGACTCCTCTAAAAATGTATAGAATGCACCTGTGTCAATTTAGAAACATATAAGTGTAATCAAATAAAAATTATGATTGTTTTAACTATTTAAAAAATTTATGCTTTCATAGTCCATATAAATGAAGCTCACTTTTTGGAATAATTATGTAATAGTTTTTACCTCAACATTTCAAATCACTATCAATGATCCTTCATCAAGAGAAAGACAAGATGATAACGGTCCCCTAGCCAAAATATGTTTTTGGTAAGAAAGTCAAGACTTAACTTTTCAGTTTTCACCTATCTAATCATCTTGCAAACGTAAATCCTTGGACTGGTTAGTAAATATTTTTTTCCACCCCTCGCCTACATTTTAATTTTATGCATAATGTTTGCAATTCTTTTAGAAGGATCATATTCATGTACTATTATTTCATGATTCATGTTGATTAATTGATATTAGGTACCACCCTCATTATTATAGCTTTCTTTGTACCTCCAAAGGTTGTAAATCAATATTTGTACCTCACTTGAAGATCATTACCATAACCCTATATCACTTTTTATGCATGAAGTGTTAAGCAATAATACTCTAATATTCATTTTAATAGACCTTCCAAAACATATTTTTCTAATCAATGATCCCTTATATTTTATTTTTTAATGCTTACAAAGATAGACTCCACTTGTGGTTATCTTTTCTTTTAAGGGTCCAAGTATGGTGTTTCCATATGTTCTTAACGAGCGAAAGCAACAAGATAGATTCCATAACCTCAATTTATTTCCCTGCAAGTTAGAGACCCTTTTATAATGAGTGCAGAACATTTAAATCCAAAAATTGCCCAAAAACCAAGTCATCTGTATGATACAAGCCCTTTGGTGTATGATATCCCCTAAAATACCCTATCATATCACCTCATCATCATCACCCAATGCACTTTGAAATCTTTCACCATTTGCATCTTATGTTTGGCCTTGCCCTTTCTTTCATGGGTATGAGTATGGTGTTTATGTATGTTATTAACCTTCATGTAATTTCTCTAGCTGTCAGTATATTGGCAACATAGATGAATAAAATCTATAAGATAGACTTTAGAACCTCAATGTTTTTTCTCCACATCAATGTCATTATAACATTGATTTGAGACTCACATTGGGAATGGAGCCTTGTCGTAATTAAATCAACATCATGATGTCATTATCCACTCTTGAAAATAAAAAACATTAATTCAAAGATCATGCCACCTTATATGTTGCACATCCTTTTGCAATGGGTGCAAGACATGTAAATCCAACAAGTGCCCTAAATCTGGGTCTGGTGTAGGATATCATTTTCCCTTACCATCACCATTCGACTCTAAAACCAATTAGATGAAAAATGGAAAAGGCTCTTTCAATGTAACCACTAGTGCTACCAATTTTTGGTAGTCTATTGGACTTAAGAACAAATCCACATGAGTATCTACATACTCTACACAAACACTTTAGTTATCTAATATATAAAAAAATAAGCATTGCCTTGATGGTTATAGCTTCACTTATGGATGTTGCAACTATCATACTAGAGAACATAAGTTACACTGAAATGGATGTAAGTTTCTATTTTGGTAAGTGAGGTTTTGTAAAGCAAAAGAGTGTAAATTGATAGTTGTACCTCACTCGACACCCATTATCGTTGGACCTATCTCACCTTTTGTGCATGAAGTGTAAATATATATAGTAATATAATATTTTGTTATATTATATGTTAGTTATTATATAATATATATTATAAAAAAATTGTACATTAAACATTAATTATATAATATATGTGAATATTATATTATATAATATATATTATAACATTTTTTAATATTAAAACATTGACAATTTTTGTACATTAATTATATAATATATGTGAATGTTATATATATATATATATATATATATATATATATATATATATATATATATATATATATATTACAACATATTTTTTTAGTTAAAATGTTGAAAATAAAAAACTTCAATATAAATGGTTATAAATAGGCTCAACTTTTTAAAGTTAAAACTACTACCTAAAAATCATTAAACCATTAATTGGGTAAAGGTGGTTTATTAAAAAAATGAATTGAAAGCAGGTTGGTGGTAAGGGAGCAGGGAAGTCACAACATTCACATTGTTTCACAAATGATGTCCCCTTATGCACCCATATGGCATGTACATTGAAAAAACTTTGGTACTCAATTCAACCACAATAAGAGTAAAAAGATAGATTTCATAACCTCAATTTATTGCCCCCACATCAACAGAATTTTAGTATTGTTTCAATTTACACATCAGACATAGAGTCTTTCCATAATCAAATAGAAAATATTAAAATAAATATGCCACCACCTTCAAAGCTACAAACATAAACTGTAATATAGACTTTGAAACCTCAATGTCTTGTCTCCACATCAGTAGCATTACAGTGCTAATTTGAGTCACACATCAGACTGTTATCAATCAAACTCGCACCCTTGTGAAGGTAGTTTTAGGTCTTCAAAATCTACTAAAACATGAAAACAATCCTAGGTTGTGGGTGGCCTAATCAACAGATTGAATCTTTAGATTCTAAGGGCTAACTCCCTTTGGTGTATCAAGTAGGATCTCTACTCTATGCTACAAACTACTAAGAAAAGGGAAGAAAGAAAATTGAAGGAAAAATCCTATCTAATGATGGTGATACACCTAAATTTTGGTTCATCCACTCAATTTGAGCTCTTAAAAACACTGATTAGACAAGAAAAACACTAAACTTTCAATTCTAATTGACTCCTATGCATCAATATTTCATGAAAAGGTTCTATCTGGTGATCAAAGCTTGAGCGAAATGAGGGAATAGGCCTGATTCAAGACACTAACCAGCAACTTACATCCGCTATAACTTTAGCCAAAAGACATCAAACATAGAACATGACCTGCATAATCTAATCAACTTACCTATCTTGACAAGGAAGAAAAATTCTATCACATATGCAAATCACTAACATAAATACATTATACCAACATCCTAGAATCTGAAAACAGTCCTTTTATTTATCTGAAAAAATGCTACAAAACTCAATCTTTGGCAGAGTCTGATCTTGCCAAAAGAGGGGATATCATTCAAGGCTGAAAAAACCAACTTATATAGAAAAGGCATACAAAAGCCAAGAGATTGGCGCTGAAAATAGAAGAAGAGATCAACTCCCACATCACCCTAAGTCAAACTTCAGCTATGCCAAGATAACCAAGCCTTCTGATAATATCCTTTTGACTTATGTCCTGCATGAATAGCTCTTTAGCATTGAAAATGATGGAGAGCCCATTTCATAATCATTATTTGGAATAAACACTAAATTCTTCAAAATTTATCAAACATGCATGGATATTTGGTAATTCAATTCTCTTCATGCATGATGTTATGCCAATCTTCAAACACTTGAAGCTGAGATGGAAGTGTTTGAAAAGGCTTTGATTAATAAGATAAACAAGAGTACATGTATGGAATTCCATATTAAGATTAGATATTCAACATTGAAATTCCACGTTATCTCCTTGAACTGCCATCTAATGCTAAATCTTCGAGCCCTTCATACATTCGAGTCTCCCATTTAGAACTAAGAGAGTTGTTCCTGAAGGTAACTGCATGTCTTTTCTAAGTGTGAATGATTTTATTATTGCATTAAAAAATTGATGTGCTCTTTATTGAAGTCTAATCTTGCTTGGGCCACTTTGCATGCTCTAAATGTGAGCTATAAATTGCATCATCAGAGTCAAAAGGAGAAGTCCTCATTGTCTACCACTAATTGGCTATCAAAATCCCATTAAGATCCATTTGAAAACTTGGTCTTTTCTCATCCGTTGATCTCCAAAAAAATTTAATGAGCCCTTCGAACAATTTGAACAAGCCTAATTCCTTCAAACTTATGAAAAGCCCATTTTGCCGAGAAGTGCCCTTTAAGAAAACTGTTGAAATAGACCCTTTTGAAAGGAATGAGCCTTTTTTAAAGGAAGGAGCCCTTTAAAAAAATTTAAAAGATTAATTTTTGACATTTGGACAAAAATGCATGTTTATGCAAAGTTTCTAATGGTAGGGGTGACAATTTTGACCTATGGGGTCAAAATTATCAACATTTTATCAACTCAAGTGGGAAGCATGCCTGCTATGCTTAAGAACTAGACCATTTACATGACTCTTGGACTCACAAAGTAATGACAAATTTGATCCATGACTGTAAATTCTCTTTTGACTCAACATGAGACAACCTTCATCTTCCAAAATAAGAAGGAAAACACACAATGCAGGGAAAACTAACTAAACAAAGCAAATGTACAAACAAGCACTTATTTGGGATAAAACAAAACTAAACTAATGTGCTTGAACAACACTTGGAGGAAAAAAAATAAACTATGTACAAGGAGCCAATCTCTTCAGTAGCAATATTTTAGATATATCCCATGGACTGGGATTGGAAGCTCCTCACCATCTATCTTTGCAAGCTGGAAGGCATTGTGGGATTTGCAGCTAGTGATTGTGTATGGGCCACTCCAAAATAAATCAAACTTTACATGCCTTCCTAGTTTAGCTCGATCCTCATCCTACTTGAGAACCAAATATCCTTCTTTGAAACTTCGTGAAGAAGCTCCTTTGTCAAAAGCTCTCGTAACTTGTGCTTGATGAATTTCCATGGCTAACATGGACTGATTTCTTACATCTTCTAATTCTATAAGCTCTGTATGCCTAATCTCCATAGGTTCATTCTTTAACAACTCAAGTTGATGCATTAGTTCCAAAGCAAGAAACTCAAGAGAAATGGGTAACTTTGCTTCCTTACCATATACCAACTTGTATGGAGAGTTGGCTATTGATCTTTTGTAGGTGATCCTATCATCCCATAGAGCTGAATTCAACTTGAGATGTCATAACCTCTGATTGTCTTCAATAGTCCTTCTTATGATCTTCAATAGGTTCTTATTTATAGATTTAGTAAGGCCATTGCCTTGTGGATAATAATTTGATGAATTGCTAAGATAAACCCCATGTTGGACAACCCATTGACTGATCCTAGTTCCCACAAAAGCCATTACATTATCAAAAATAACAGTTGAAGGAACTCCAAATCTAGTAAGCAAACCTTCATAGAAACCTAGAACATTGGTTTCGTTTACTTCTTTTAATGCCACTGCTTCTATCCAACATGTGAAGTAAATTGTAGTAGTTAGAATCCATTTATGTCCTAAACTTGAAGGAGGATTTATGAGACCAATGAAGTCCAATCCCCATTGGACAAAGGGTTGATCCACCTTCAATTGGTTAGAGAGGTAAGGCTGCAAGTTTCACTTTTCCTACAAACACAACACACTGTTTGCACTTCCTAACCCATGCATGGCAATCACCAAATATACTAGGCCAACAGTACCCACCTCTCATGATCTTGAGGGTTGTAGTTCTTACATAAAAGTGTCCTCCACCATGTCCATCATGGAGTTATTCAAGAAATATCTGAGTTTGGTCTGGCTCTATACATCCTAGCAACATGCCATTGATATCTTTCTTGAACAAAACATCATCAACAAGCAAAAATGGAATTGATTGTAACTTGAAATATCTTCTTTTCGAAGCACTTAGATGAGAGGGATAAATACCATCTTGGAGATAGCTTACCAAGTCATGAAACCAGCTAGAAGATGAGGTATGACTAGCTACAACCTCTTCATCATTTGACACCAAAAAAACCTCATTAGTCTCTTGCAAGTATTGTGTTAGATGTTCACAAAGTCCTTTACCTCTAATCAGCTTTGTGACCTTAATTTCCACATCATACTCCATTACCTTGGTTATCCAATCAGCTCTCTTTTCATTTATATATTTGTTTAAAATGAACTCCTTGATGCTTGGATGAGAAACTATTAGGTGTATATTATTGTTAGACAACAAGTATCTAAAATTTTTAAGAGACCTTATAACTAAAAGTACATGTTTTTCAACAAAATAATACCTTGTTTCATACTCTTCCAAGCCTTGACTAAAGAAAGCTATTAGCTGCTCCAAAGCCTCATGATTTTGTTGTATAAGAACGTCTGAAATGGTCTTCATGTTAGCATATGTATACAAAATGAAATATTTTGTGAAATCTAGATTTATACGTGTAGGAGCACTTGTTATGGCCTTCTTAATATCTTTAAAACTTTTTACTGCTTCTTTGGACCAACTGAAGCTCTGATTCTTCTTTAACATGGTTTTAAGTGGCTTAGCTAAAATGATTTTTTTTTAAAAATATCTCCTTATGAAGTTGATTTTCCCAAAGAAGCTTTGCATAGCCTTTTTGTGTTTTGGCAAAGAAAGTGCAAGAATGGAGTCTACCCTTTTAGAATCTATGCTTAAACCATGCTTTGAAATAACATGTCTAAGAAGCTTACCTTCATGAACTGAGAAGACACACTTTTTGGGATTTAGAAATACCCCAAATTGCCTACACCTTTCAAACACTTGCTTGAGATGAACCATGTGATCACTTTCACTCTTTTAAAACACTATTATATCATCCAAATAAATATGTACAAACTTGTTAATAAGGCATTGAAATGCCATATCCATGGCTCTCTGAAAGGTTACTCCAATATTAGATAAACTGAATCGCATCTTTCTGTATGCAAATGTCCCCCATTTGATTGTGAAGGCTATCTTAAATTGGTCCTCTTCCTTGACCAAAATCTGGTTATAACCACTATATCTATCCAACAAAGAAAACCTCTCTGAACTTGCAACCAGCTGTAAAATTTGTTTCATTGATGGCAGTGGATAGTGATCTTTAAGTGAAGCCCTATTCAAATCATAGAAGTTGACACACAATCTAATCTCATCGTTCTTCTTTCGTACCAGAACAAGATTTGCCACCTAAATTGAGTGTTTGATTGGAAATTTAATAATTGATTCGATGAGCTTGTGAATCTCATTTCTCATCTAAGACTCAAGCTTAGGATTGATAGGACTTTGTCTTTATCTCACTAGTTTAGTTTCAACCTCTAAATCAATGGTGTGTTGGGCTAAACTTGGGTCAAATCCCTTGAGATCACTATATTTCCATGAAAATAAATCAACAAAACTTGTGCATAACTCAATGAAAGTTTCTTTTTATGAAGGAGTGCATACCTTACTAACTTCAAAATATTACCAGCTACAACCTCTATATTAGCATAGTGCTCTTCTTTTGTTGACAAGGATGACTTCTCCTTCCTTAACTCATCATTGTCAGGATCCCTACTCCTTAAGAGTACACTTGATTATCTTTGTATAAGCAACTAAACACAGAATTTAACCAGAAGTAATATGTAACTAGAATTCAGAAACAACACAGAATATGAGAGACAATACAATCTTGTATTAACACTCTTCCAGAAGGAAATACAATGAAGAAATCACACTCTTCCCACACCTCTTGGGCGTATCAATAATTCTCCCTCAATATTTCTCTCTCTCAATTACAAACAATCAGCTCAAACACAGAGTTGTTGTTTCAACCAGTCAGTAACAATATTGCCAGTACACCAACCAGTAAGTGACAATCAACTCAACCGTTGTTGCCTACTTCCAGTACCAACTGAGTACACCACATACTCCAAGTAGATCTCCCTGATCTTGCACCTTGTTGTGTTACAAATCTCCTTTGACCTTGCTACCCCATAGATCTCCTTTGACCTTGCACACACACACCTGCAGATCAACTGACCTTACTTACCATGTAGATCTCACCTAATCTTGCACACCTGTAGATCAACCTAGTCTTGCACACCTACAAACCTATATCTTACACTCGAGAAGAACCCTTGTCCTTACCTTTCCAAGTCCTTATGATTCTCCAAATTATAATACAGCCTCAAGGGTCTCTTAAATAGATTCCATACAAACAATAATTAGACTTTCCAATTACAATAATCAAAAACGCAGACTCAAGACTAAAATTAGTCTTTACATGCAAACAAATAGTTCATTAAACTAACTGCTCGTGTAACTAACAGTTCTAAAACCGCATAGGTGACTGACGTCGGTCCCTGTCTATCTGGAGATGACCGACGTTGGCCGATCCATGATCGATGTTGGTAGCTTCTTGTCTACTCCTGACCGACATCGATTGGCCTGACCGATGTCGATTACTGTGACACTCAGCAACCTCCTCCATATTTGCATCAGTGAAACTTTTAGCTCCATAACCTAACAATCTCCCACTTGGAGATAAACAGCTGCACCTATACCTGTACCTGTACATCATCTAATTTTGTTTCCTGGCTTGTATCCCTCTTCAAGTTCAATCTTGAAGACCAACCACCACATATCTTGTGGTGCTACACCTGTCATCCAAGTAACATGCCATATCTGAATCTACATACCCATGTAGAGAAGTGCTTGACCTTGCATAGCATGTTAACTTGCTATTGGTCCCTCTCAGATACCTGAGAATCCACTGAACTACTTTCCATTGCTCCTTTTTCAGATTGGCCACAAACTTGCTGACAACTCCCACTGCTTGGGTAATATTAGGTCTAGTACACATGTATTCAACCTCATCATGTGATTTGGGACACTGTTCTGTGAACTGTCCATCCATAGGTGTGCTAACCGATTCTGCATCCTGCATATTAAACCTCTCCACTACCTTATTCACATAATCATCCTGAGACAACATCAACCTGTGACTTTCTCTGTCTCTAGAAATACTCATGCCAAGGATTTTCACTCCTAAATCCTTCTTGGCACACCTCTGAACTAATTTTACCCTTAGCTCAGCAAATCCCTGCATGTATAAACCTACAACAAACATATCATCCACATACAATAACAGGATAATGTCGTGATAATTATCCAACCTGGTAGAATAAACACAGTGGTTACATTGATATTGACTAAAGCCATGCTTTGTCATACCCCTGTCAAACATGTACCACTGTCCTGGAGCTTGCTCAAGTCCATATACCCTGGCCTCTATCTCACGTGTCCATTCTCTCCTTAATTTAACCTAGGAATCCATTTGTCTTTCAGTGCTTTCATCCCGGTTGGCAACTCTATGAAATCTATCATTTGGTTCTTTCCCAAGGAATCAATCTCTTCATTCATGCCATGCTCCCACTGTTTCCTGGATTCTACCTGCATTGCCTCTTCAAAACTTCCTGGTTCTTGACCATTAGTGAGCAACAAGTTCAAGTAGTATAAAGAAGGGAAATAATGAATATGAGGCTTACTTACCCTTTCAATCCTCCATATGGGCATTTGAGAATCTTTGACAGCTTTCTATCTGCCCAAAATTCATTCTCTGGTCTGCACCTGACTGATGTCGATTCTACTTGATCACCGATGCTAGTTCCTTGACCGACGTCGATGTCCACCTGATCACCGATGTCAGTTCCCTGACCGACATCGGTCTCCACCTGCCCGACACCACTGAATCTGGTCTGCACATGATCGACTTCGGTACTCGCCTATTCGACATCGGTTCTCACCTGACCGACGTCAGTAACTATGTTTTCCTATGAGTGATGAATTTCACCCACGAGCTCACTTTGGATCATAACCTTGTCCAAACTGCCCTGCTCAAAATTATTTAGCCCCTTGAGCTAATCTATGTCCATCATCTCTTCCATGAAAACCAAGGCTTTCCAGTTCTTAAGTTTGTTAAAGACATCAGACTTCCTCTTAAGAACATGCATCCCCTTCTTATTCATGTGACCAAGCCTACAGAGCCACATCTTCACATCTACATCTGAAGTAGATAAACCAAAAGGAGAATCAATAATACAAATAGATAGATAAAGAGTACCTACTTTCTTACCACATGCTAATTCAAGTGCACCCTTGGAAACTTTCCAAGATTTCGCTGTGAGAGTAACTATGCAACCCTCATCACCCAACTTTCTTGCAGAAATTAGACTCCTCTTCAGGACTGGGACATGCATGACATCTTTCAACACCCATGTGTTGCCCATCTGCAATTTCAGCCGCACTTCTCCTTTGCCAACAATTTGACAAGGCTCACCAACCCCTAAATAAATCTTTCCAAAGTCTCCATGGACATAATCATAGAAAAATACTCTATTTGGGGTTGCATGGGAAGAGGCAACAGAATCTAAAACCCAAGATTCTACTTTATCTAAGGAACATATAATAATAACCCATGCAACAATCCCTGCATCATTTGCTTCTTTATTTCCTTCATGCTGATCTTCTACCAACCAACAATCTTTCTTTACCTGCTCTTTCTTTTCATAATACCGTAATTGATCATTCTTGTCATTGAGTTTCTCCATTCTTAGCTTACTTTCTTCTGCCATTGCTTTACTCCCACTCAATCAAAAACCCCTGAGAGTGACTTGTAATCAACAAACACTAACCTACTCTAAACTAGGCTCTGATACCAATTGTCAGGATCTATGAGCAAACACAACTCTGATACCAGCTATCAGGATCTAGAACACAAAGCTCTGATACCAATTGTCAGGATCCCTATTCCTTTTAAGAGTACACTTGATTACCTTTGTATAAGCAACTAAACACGAAATTTAACCAGAAGTAATATGCAACTAGAATTCAGAAACAACACAAAATATGAGAGACAATACAATCTTGTATTAACACTCTTCCAGAAGGAAATACAATGAAGAAATCACACTCTTCCCACACCTCTTAGGCGTACCAGTAAATCTCCCTCAAGATTTCTCTCTCTCTCAATTACAAACAATCAACTCAAACACAGAGTTGTTGTTTCAACCAGTCAGTAACAATACTGCCAGTACACCAACCAGTAAGTGACAATCAACTCAACCATTGTTGCCTACTTCCATTACCAATCGAGTACACCACATACTCCAAGTAGATCTCCCTGATCTTGCACCTTGTGTTGCAGATCTCCTTTGACCTTGCTACCCTGCAGATCTCCTTTGACCTTGCACACACACACACCTGTAGATCAACTGACCTTACTTACCATGTATATCTCACCTGATCTTGCACACCTGCAGATCAACCTGGTCTTGCACACCTGCAAACCTAAATCTTACACTCAGGAAGAACCCTTGTCCTTGCCTTTCCAAGTCCTTATGATTCTCCAAATTACAATATAGCCCCATGGGTCTCTTAAATAGATCCCATACAAACAATAATTAGATTTTCCAATTACAATAATTAGAAATGTAGACTCAAGACTAAAATTAGTCTTTACATGCAAACAAACAGTTCATTAAACTAACTGCTCGTGTAACTAACAGTTCTAGAATCATACAGGCGACCGACGTTGGTCCCTATCTATCTGGAGATGATCGATGTCGACCGATCCATGACTGATGTTGGCAGCTTCTTATCTACTCCTGACCGACGTCGGTTGGCTTGATCAACGTCAGTTACTGTGACACTCAGCGACCTCCTCCATGTTTGCATCAGTGAAGCTTTTAGCTCCACAACCTAACAATCATCACCACTGAAAATGTTCTCAAGTGTGACCAATTTTTTGGGCAAATTATTATTTTTAGTTGCACAACTTGATCACCATACTGTTGTAAATACTTTGATTGGTTTCTTAAAGAAAACTTAGCCTCCTCTTGCAAGAATATCACAATTTGATTGTCATCTTCGAACAGTTGCCAATTCTCATGATTATTTGGAATAAAGGCCTTACAACCACCTTTATATGTGACTAAATTTTTTTACTTGAAATATTAGTTGGGATACTAAATTGTGACCCAATGGCATCCAACCTATCTGCGTGTTTATTCTCACCTCTTGGTATTGCCTAAATGTTAAAAGCTTAAAAATCTTCAAGTAAGTCCCATATTCTCTGCTTGTAAGATTTAAGAAACAATTTATTTTATACATTTAAACCTCTTACTTGGTGAACTATAAGTTCACTATCATCAAAAACTTGCAAGGAATTGACTTTCATCTTCCTAGCCCACTACAAACTGTGAACTAATGATTCATACTCTGCAACATTATTTGAACAACCAAACTGAAACTTAATAGAAGAGAAATAACTTTGCTTTATTGGAGAAACCAACATCATTCCAACTCTTATACCATGTTTATTCCTTGATCCATCAAAGTACAAATGCCATAAACCTTCACTAGATTCATCATCTTTAACCATGGCTAGAATTGGTACATCATTCTCATGAAGGCAAAACACACCAAGTCCTTCTTTAATCAGCTTATAAGGATCATGCTCATGCATATTAGAAGCCCACTCATCAAGGAACAAATTTGGAACTCCATTCAAAGGTAATCTATTTTCTACTCCACTAGTTTATAGTATATCATCTGAGATGATACAGTTAGTGTTGACAACACTAGGTATATATGGTTCCATATGGAAACATGCAATAAGTTCAGAATGAATTGTTACCTTGGTATCATACCTAGTTTTGAACATCAAATAAGTCCTATCAGCTGATAAATATCCCCCAACCTTTGAGGTGAAGTCCCTTGAAAGGCACATAGCAAAGTAAGGAGGCAAGTCTACCACAATAACATACGGTTGAATAGTAACATTGGGACAAGCATGTAATGTAAATTTCAGATCTTTGATGATGTCTATCATCTTTGTTGGTGACCCATCCAATTGAAATACCCCCTTAGTGTTTGGCTCATAGACAAGGTCGAGCTTGTCTGTAATCTGTTTAGGTATGACTGTACTACTAACTCTACTATCTACCATATAGTTATGAACCAAAGTATCACCTACTATCAAAGAAAGGTAGAAAGGAGTTTTATTTATTTTCACCTCAGTTATGTCCACTTTCACCATCTCATTTACTTATTGTACTTGTTTTTTAGTTGACCAATCTAAATTAGTTAAGACAACACCTTCTTTCTTAACCAATTTTAGAGATAATTTGAGAGCTAAAAGCTCTTGGATGAGCATATCTTTTTGTCCTAGGATGGAAAGAGAATCCCACATGCTAATACTAATATTAGAATTATTCATTTAATCCACTATACTGAACTGAGATCCACCAACCTTTGGTTGCACTTTCTAAAACACTGGTTGCTCACGAACTAGAGGTAGTTGATGAACTTTACTAACCTCTATATTCTTTTTTTTTGAGTTATATGGGCAGTAAGTTGTTTTTTTGTACTCCTAGAAACAACATTAGGAGTACTCGAAGCATTTGTCATCTCTTGAGCCTCATCAATGGCTCTTCTTTTAGCTCTAGTTACAATTATAACTTGACCACTTGTATAGTTAGTTTCAACACCCTAAGTAAAAGCAACATGATCATCCATTTGCTAATTTATATTAATGGCATCAGGCTGCCCTCGAACTTGTTGAGTCTCTCCTTGTGATGCCAAATTTATATCTTGGTACTAACCTCTTTGAAAAGAAAACTCTTCTTGGGTCATTTGTAGCATAGTGATGTTTTGTGATACCAAGGCTTAGTTTTGAGCATCATTGAGATTTGAGGACTGCCAACCTGAATCTTACACCAAGTTGTTTTGAGGTGGGGTGGGAATAATGGCCTTTGAAGTGGAAGGAGCATTAGGATCAAGCCCAACATATGGCTTAGTTGGATATATGGCTCCTTGATTTTTTATAAGGTGGTATACTCTCTCTAAAACTTTGATAAGGAGGCCTTTGATCTTTGAAGGGCTGATAGGTGGTCTAATTTTGTTGTTGATAGGGCCTATTAGACTGATATTGTTGTATCTTGAGTTGCACTATTTCATTTCTAAATTATTGTAACAAGCTTTTCAACTCTCATATCTGACTAGTTTGACTAGTAGGGGCTAAAACTTGAGCTTGAAGTGGTGGAATAGGAGCTAAGAAAGGGATTTGAAGAATTTGAGGGGCTAGTATGAATTTGAGAAAACCTTCCAGCTTGTATCAAACTATTCTCTGCCCTTATTATAACCTCATAAGCATCTGGCAAGGTAGTACCACCCATTGACTGTATCATCACACTAATGTCATAGTTAAGGGATTTTAAATAGTATAAGAATGCATATTCAAGGGATGACCTAATCAATATAGGTATCTTGGTCCATGTCTTTTGGAATATGAGGTTAAAATTGGACATGAACTCATGAGGAGCTCTATTTATGGTAGTTAATTGCTCAACTAAAGATAGGTGATCAGATTTGTCTTCAAATTGCTTAACTAAACTTGCACCCAATTTATCATAGGTAGAAATGGTGTTTAGTGGGAGGTTTTGATCTGAAAAACATTTTAGGTGACAATTTAGGTGATGGTTCTACCCCAATTGGTGGCAAAACTTTTGGGAGCCATAACTTTTATACCATAGCTCTGTTTGACTCCCCATTTGAACCGTTGGAAAGCTAAGAATGAGGGGAACTTCGTGAGATGGCACATATCTCTATTTGGTGGGTTTTGGCCCTAAAAAAAATGAGAGTTCCCTAAATTTTAATTTTAGTAGTGTAGTCTAAAAATAGTAAGTTTCTAAAAATAGTAATTCTTCAAATTCTGTGTTGTTGTAAATCATAGAAGTCAAACCACTTGATCTACCTCGAGATTGGTGACCTTACACACCCTCCTCCTACCTTCAAAATGTGTATAAATAAATATGTAACTCAAAATGGAAATGAGACTTCTCTTCTCATAGATAAGCATATGTTTGGATCTGTAAATTTGATGAATAAAACATCTCTTCTTAGAGATAACATTATTGTTATTGTGTTGTTCTTATTTCTTGAATTATATTTCAACCAAAGCTTTTGAGTTTTGGATCAGTGGTATTAGATCAATTTGTCTTGAGAGTGTATGATCCTGAGGATGAGGTTAGGCTACAAGAAGCTTGGGTGAAAAACAACAGAGCTTTCAAACTATCCACCTATTTGCTCCAAATGACTTCAAATGGCAGACAACACTGAGACATTCAATCCTTTCAAGGAAATGGTGAATGAATCCCTCCAATAACAACCAGTGCAGATGCTACAATAATTCACTTAAATTTTCCAACAAATTTTGATGGGAAATTTTGGCTCTTCATCTGCAACCCCACATCTTTTTAGTGACCCAACACCCTTCAAAGTTCAAGTGAATTTTGATATCCCTACATTTGAAGGCAAAATCAATGATGATGTAGTAAAAAAATGGTTGGATCAATTGTCATCTTATTTTTCTATAAATAAATTCACCAATAAAAAGATCACTTTTACTCTTTTGAAAGGATCATTGCCTATCAAAAATTCGTGGGAAGTGTACAAAAAGAGATTCAGTACAGATGATATTGGCCTTGAGGCAGAACCTACCTAGGATGATTTCATAAAAGTTGTAAAGGAAGAATACTACCCCAATGGAGCATATGACAATCTGTATATAGAGTAGCAACAACTTCACCAAGGTAAGGAATAGTCTATTCATGATTACACTGATATTTTTCATTCTCTATCTATGAGATTGGGCATCCAAGAAAGTGAGAAACATAAGGTTATCAAATATCATGGTAGACTACAATGGTATATATGAAGAAAAATAGAACTCTTCAATTTGGAAACCCTTAGTGAGGCATACAAGTTCGTAATAAAGATTGAGTAGAAGCATGGAAGAATGAATACAAAGAGTCAACCTTCAAAATGGAAAAGTGACAAAGAAGGTCAAACATGAGGCCAAAATTGGAAGTAAAAGGAAGGAAAGATTGGGAAGTGGTGTGATTATCACAAATCTAGAACTCACTCCAAAGAATAATGTCGAGCCATCAAGTCCCTACTTTATAAGTCACAATCCTCAACATCTACTGCTCTACCTCATACACTCCTTGTAGTTAAAAAGGATGAAGAAGAGATTATAGATGTTGAGCTCGATGCCATCATTGCTTCATCACAGACCCATGAGGAGAGGCCAGATGACAAGGAAAGGTTATTTCATTCTAAGTTACGGGTTAAAGGTAAGCATCTATATTTCATTCTTGATAGTAGGAGTCAAAAGAATTTAATCTCTGTTAATGTTGTGAAAAGTCTAAATTTGTCCATGAAGCCTCACCCAAATCCATACAGTATTGGATGGTTGAGTCCAGGGAGAAACCTTTGTGTCACCCACCAATGTCTTCTCTCATATGCAATAAAACCTTTCGAAGATGAGGTCTTATGTGATGTGGTCAATCTAGATGGTTGTGATGTACTCTTTAGTCAGCAATTCATGTATGATCGACATGGCATCTATGAATCAAGAACTTGAAGGATCATCCTCACTCTTGGAACATGGCACTGCATGGTACTAGAGGTACCACCTTCTACATTTATCTCCCTGATTAATTGCAAGAAATTTGTTCTCATGGTGGTCAAGCCATAGGAATCTAAAAGGGTTGATGTTGCAGTCCTGACTACATAAACAACACAATAGAAAAAAGTAGATAAAAATCTGAAGAAGTTCACAACCTTCCATCTATAGACTAATGGTCAGATAAAAATGGTGAATAATCAGGCCCTACACAGCACTACAAAGCACAGCTCCACAAAGCATAATCTATTCCAAGTATGTATCAGGAATCAAATCAAAACACAACTGCTACAATTGATGATAAATATTGATGCAATGGGAACCATTGCTTCTCAAGGAGGGAGGAATGATCTGAGCAACATTTCAGGTGAAAATTTAAGTGACGGTTCTACCCCAATTGGTCGCAGAATTTTTGGGAGCCATAACTTTTGCACCATAGCTCCATTTGACTCCCCATTTGAACCATTAGAAAGCTAAGAATGAGGGAAACATCATGAGATGGCATAGAGATTTGATCAGTGGGTTTTAACCCTAAAAATAAATGAAAGTGCCCTCAATTTTAATTTTAGTAGTGCAGTATAAAAATAATAAGTTTCTAATTCCTCAAATTCTATATTATTGTAAATCATGGAAGTCAAACCACTTGATATCCCTTGAGATTGGTGACCTTACACATCCTCCTCCTACCTTCAAAATATGTATAAATGAAGATGTAACCTGAAATGGACACTTGCATCGATGTACATCAAAGTAGGACATTTGTAATTTAGATGACTTTTATGGCACTAGACACTTGCTTCAGAGTAAGACACCTGCATTGATGTAGGTGTCTATCTAGGATGTAAGTGTCTAGGGAATAAGAAAATAGGTACAGGCTCAAAACTTGTAGAGGCATAAGATAATCAAGTTTTTAGCATTTTGGGAAAGACAGAAGGCTTGGTCAGCAACATAAGATTGGTTAAACTAAGATATAGGACATGTTAGAGTAGGGGTTTTATTTTTTCTCATATTTATTTATTATGGGATTTTTTACCTCACTTGGAGTTTTCCTATCATGGAGAAGCTTGCTTAGGTGTACAAATTGACTAAATGACTAGGAAGTAACTCCCTTGACCGTCTATTCTGGGTATGTGAGTTACTTCTCTATTCTTAGCTATGTTGACCACCTTTTATGGAGAGTTACTATTCTATTCCAGGGGTTTGTTGACCACATTTTTTGGATGAGTTACTCAACACTCTCCTACTTGTAATTATCACATTTGTGAGATTTGTTAATGAAAGTTTGGCTTTTGGATCCTATCTTATCTTGTGTAATACCATCACATTAATGTTTCACTTTACTTTTAGCTATTTTTTGGTATGCACTTACTTGGTTTGTGTAATCATTTGGCTTGTGAATTTGACATATCTGGAACCTAGGCTAAACCCTGATATGGTATCAAAGTCACCCTGGTAATCATGTTTCTGCTTTTTTATTGTTGTAAGCTTTATTTTAAAATTTAGAGTTTATTTATATATATTGTGAGGCATTTTTTTAAAGGGTTTGAAAAAAATAATTAGGGGATTTTTTAAATCTCAAAAACCTCAAGATTTGTTAAAATCCCTCAATCACCCAAACTGACTGAAAAAAATACTAGGGGTCCTTTTTAAACTAAATCTAGGGGTATTATTGTTCTTGGTGGTGGCATTATTGTTTTTGGTGTGTAACAAAGATCAATGGTCTAGTTAAGGGTTTTCATGACCTAGTTAGTGGTTCAACGACATCCCTCAACCTCCTCTCACAACTTTGTTTGGTCCAAAACCTCTCATGTGACAGGACCGAAGTTCCCCAAAGCTCTGACACAACTTGTCAAATTTAAGAGCGCACATGATTACTAATGTATAAGCAATTAAACATGCAGAA
Source organism: Torreya grandis (assembly GCA_037957365.1). Taxonomy (NCBI): domain Eukaryota; kingdom Viridiplantae; phylum Streptophyta; class Pinopsida; order Cupressales; family Taxaceae; genus Torreya; species Torreya grandis. Next base: position 760,543 of record JARHVA010004809.1, read on the forward strand.
TTACACAGAAGTACAAGTAACTATCAATGAGAAAACACACAGAATGTGAGAGGCAATACACAATTGTATTCATCTCAATTAGAAGGAAATTACAACAAAGAGATCACACTCTTTCTTCCACTTCGTGGGCTTACAGTAATCTTCCCTCAAGAGTAATCTTCTCTCACTAGGTCACAACACACAGCTAACACAAGTTGTTGTTCACCTCATTGTACACCTGTACAATCTAGTACGAATCGATACTCCAAGTAGATCTCACCATGATCCTGCTCCTTGATGTATTGTTGTCACCTTGGATCTTGCTCCCCCATCGATCTCCTTTTGACCCTTGCATACACACATCCATGCAGACCAACCTGATCTTACTTATCACATGTAGATCTCTACCATGATCCTGCAACACCCTGCATATCAAACCTGATCTTACATACATGAAGAATCCTACTTGATTCTACCATGGGAAGAACTCTCCAAGTTCTACTTAGTTCTTCACTTAACAATACAGCCCATGAGTCTATTATATAGACCTCATCCATACAATGATTAGACTTGCAGCTCAAGACTCGAACTAGTCTTCATCATGCAAACGACCCGTTCACTTAACTGACTGTTCATCAACAATAGTTCTAGAACCGCCACAGGTGACCGACATCGATCCCTGTCTGACTGGAGGTGACCGACGCCGACTGATCCCTGCCGATGTCGATTTCCTTTTGCACTTCCCTGACTGACATCAGTTGTGGCCTACCGACGCTGGTGACTGTCATGCTCAAAAACCTCCCAGTTTGCATTAAGGTGAAGCTTTTAGCTCCACACCCTAACAATCTCCTACTTAGAGATAAATAGTTGCACCTGTACCTATACCAGTATTTTATCTAATCTACATCCTGGCTTGTATTCCTCTTCAAGATCAATCCTGAAGACCACCCACCACAACCCCTATGGTGCACCTCCTGTCATCCGAGTACCCTGCCACATCTGAACCTACAAACCCATGTAGTGAAGTCCTGACCCTGCATAGCATGAATCCCTGCTGCTGGTCCCTCTCAAATACCTAAGAACCCACTTCCCTGAATTGGCTCCTAACTCTCTGACAACACCCATTGCTTGGGCAAACTCAGGTCTATACCAGACCTCATGTGATTTCAGACACTGAACTGTCCAGCCCTTAGTGTGCTCCAGTTTTGCATCCTGAACCTCGCCAACACCTGATTCACATCAGCTCCCACTGAAGACAAAATCAACCTGTGATCTTCCATGTCTCTCATGCTAAAGAATTTCGCTGCTCCAAATTCCTCATGACATGCCACTGAACTAACCTTACCCTTAGCTCAACAAAACCCTGTATGTACAAACCTGCTAGCTAGCATACCATCCACATACAGTAACAGGATAATGTCATGACCATCATCCCCCTGGTAAGACAAACACAATGGTTACACTGACATTAACTAAAGCCCTGCTTTGTCATCCACCTATCAAAACCTGTACCACTATCCTGCAGCTTCCTCAAGACCATATGACCTGACCTTCCGTCTCATGTGTTCGTTCTCTCTATTCTTCAACTAAGGAATCCATTCGTCTCTGTGCTTTTCATACTAGCTAGCAACCCTACCAAATCTCTCGTTTGGTTCTGCATCATATTCCTACCATGCTCCCACTGTTTCCTAGATCCTTCCTGCTCTGCAATGAGCAACAAGTATAAAGAAGAGGAACAACAAATTTGAGGCTTACTTACCACTTCAGTCCTCCATATGGACATTTGAGACTCCTTAACAGCTTGCTGTCTGCCCAAAATTCGTTACAGTGACTGACCTCGATCACCACACAATCTACATCCGATCGATGTCAATTTCCATGCGCCTATCCTGACTACCAACTCTACCGATGTTAGTGTCTCCTACTGCCGACGTCGATCCTCTTGATTGACGTCGGTCTTACCTTGCCTGACATCATCGGCTTCGGTCTACACATGACTGACATCGACACCTGTCTGTTCGATGTCGGTTCCCCCTGATCGATGCTGGTACCTGTGTTCGCCTGTGAGTGATGACTTTTTACCTGTGAGCTCCTTTGAATCAAAACCCATGTCCAAACTGCCCTGCTCAGAAGTATCCAGCCCCATCCACTGGTCTCTGTCCGTCATCTCCTCCAAGAACACCAAGGCTTTCCAGTTTTTAAGCCTGTCAAAGACATCTGACTTCCTCTTAAGAACATGCATCTCCTTCTTGCTCATGTGACCAAGCCTACAAAGCCACATCTCCACAATAGAAGAAGAATCAGTAATATAAGCAAGTAGATAAAGAGTACCTGCTTTCTTACCACCAGCTAATTCAAGTGCATCTGCTGTGAGAGTTTTTGTGCATCTCTCATCACCCAACTTCCCTGAAGAAATTAGCCTTATCTTCAAGACCGGGACCTGCATGACCTCCTTCAACACCCATGTGTTGGCCACCAGCAATTTCAGCTTCACTTCCCCTTTGCCAATTCTTTGGTAAGGCTCACCAGCTCCTCTACCTAGGGCTGCATGGAAAGAGGCAACAAAATCTATAAAACAAGATTCTACTTTATCCAAGAAACATACCAGAGCATCCTGTGTAACAACCCTTGCAACATCTGCTTCTTCAGTTCCTTCATGCTGATCTTCTACCAACCAACAATATTCTTTTCCCTGCTCCTTCTTTCCATAGGACCGTAAGTGATCATCTGTGCTTTTCAATTCCTCCATTCTTAGCTTACTTTCTTCTGTCATTGCTCTACTCCCACTCAATCAGAAACCCCTGAGAGTGCCCTGTAATCAAACACAAAATTGCTCCCTGCAACCTTAGTCTGATACCACTTTGTTAAATACCCAACCAAAGAACTCTATCACCGCCTTTGTTGGGAATTATGGAAACACACAATTGATTACCATATACAAGCAACTTACATGCAGAAATTAACCAGAATACACAAGTAACTAGAATTCAAAAATAACACAGAATATGAGAGACAATACACAACTTGTATTAAAACTCTTCCAGAAAGAAATACAACAAAGAAGATTGCCACAGTTCTTCTTCCTTACACACCTCTAGGGCTCCCACACCTCTAGGGCATAAACAGTAAATATTCCCTCAAAGCTCTCTCTCTTACGGTCCCAACACACAACTCAAACACAGAGTTGGTGTTCACCTCCAACCAGTCAGTATCCACTACTGCCAGTACTCCAGTGCTCCATGCACACCATAAGTGTTCCACGCACTCCAAGTACACAATCATACTTCAAGTAGATCTCCCTTGAACCTGCAATAACTTGCAACTCAAACGATCTTACTTATGGAAGGAACTGCCTTGCCTTCCTCTTTGCTCTCTTTTTGAGTACACACTGTACTCCAAGTAGATCTTGCCTGATCTTGCTCCTTGTTGTGTTGCTGTCCTCCCTGATCTTGCACACCTACAAATCAATCTGGTTCTGCACACCTGCAAACCTAGATCATGCACACACATACACCTGTAGATCAATGATCTTACTTACCATGTAGATCTCCTAAAGTAGCCATGCACACCTGCTGACCAAGATCCTACACCCCTGAAGAATCTTGCTGACTCTCCAAAACCAGCACCCACCTTGGTACTACTGTGGAACTAGGAGGAACACCCTTGCTCACCTCACACACAGAAGGAGCTAACTTTGCTCAACTCAAACTAGAACACTTTATAATACAACCCATGAGTCTCTTAAATAGATCTCATGCAAACAATAATTAGACATCTAATTATAATAATTAGATCCTCAACTTCTAGTCTAAATTTGGCTCTTGACATGCAAACACTTGATTCGTTAACTAACTACCCATAAAACTTGCAGTTTTGAACCGCACAGTTGACCGACGTCGGTCCCTGTCTGCCTAGAGGTGACCGACGCCGGCCGATATCTGACCGACGTCGGTTGCTCTTCTATCTAATCCTGCCGATGTCAGTTGGCCTGACCGATGCCGGTGTCTGTGACACTTCAGCAACTCCTCTAGCAACCTCCTCCCTGTTTGCATCAGTGAAGCTTTTAGCTCCACAACCTAACATCATGGCCTTGGATTCTTTCAACCTGGTTATTTCTCTCCATTCTTGGACTCCATCCTACATGAATGAGATCTGAATCCATTGTTGATATGATAACTCACATGGCTAATTCAACATTTTGAGGTCTCTACTTGGAGTGGCCCACCAACAAGATGTTCGACCTTCAAACAAAGCTCAGACCCCTCCTACAACCCCCATATTGTCATTAAAGTAAATGTAAACCTGGATTGACCTCCATGTCACCACTAAATCCCTAGAGTAGCTTTTTTGACCCTTTGGTTTCTTCACTCGATCTGGTCTAGGCTGACACCTTCCATTGTTTCACCCATGATGCCTTCCAAAGTTGGTTCACTTTGTGTAGGTTCTAATCATGGCTCTTAAGTAGAGACATGACCTTTTTTTAGATATGTACACTATCCACTCGAGCTTCCCTATCTAACCCTCCAATTGGTAGGGTTCTTCTTACTCAAAAACCATTTTTTTTTACATGCAAGTTGCTTTCAATACCACCCTTGAAGGAATTCATGGTATTTCTCTTTTTTGAATGGGAAACATTTTTTTAACCTTTTCAAGACTAAAAAAGTGTGTTTTTCTTTGTTATAAATTCAATTCATTTTATCAACTTTATAAGCACCTTTTTTGGAAGGGAGATTAAAAAGGGGGTCTTTATTATTTATAAATAATTTAGTGTGCTTTTAAAGGTAGTACCTATGAGTGGAGGACATTAACTTATGGGGGATAAATATTATCAAGGAATATTTTTTTACTTTTATTTTTAAATAAAAAAACAATACATTGTTTGTATCATTTTTAAAAAGATGAGAAGATTGTTTTTGTTCAAACTCTTCATATCCTCACTAGTCGAAGACTTGAGGGTGAGGTCTGGTTTGGCAGGTGGCCAACCCCTCACATTCAAAACATTCATTTTCTCTCTCTTGTTCACTATTTGTACTAGTCTTCTCTTGGATGCATTTTTGGTTTAGCCTAACATCCTCATTTTATTTTACAATCTCATATTTTCTAACATTTGCATTGGTTGTTGAAGATGTATTCTTGACCATGCCTAATGTATTTTGAATGTCTATTTTTTGCAACATTAAGGGTGGGGGTGGGGTTCACCACTTCGTAGTTCATGGGGTGTACTATTTTTTTGAGTCACTTTCCATTCTGCTTGCATTTTCATTTATGAAACAATAACTACAAACATTATACGTTATTTTTGCGCAATGGATACCGGTTCAATAAATCCACTAATGTTATTTAACTAATACAAATGGAAAACAAAAATACAAATTATATTAAGGATCAAGGGTTTACATCGTATTACAATGGGTAATGAAACTAAACCTAGTATATACACATATAAATTTAAGTGGTATAACCATTGTGATGAAGCTTATGGGTTGTTGTGAATTTTTGTGTCTCTTGATCTTCTCTTTCAATTAGAACCTACTAAATCTCCCAATGAAGTGTGGACCATCTGGGAAAATCTTTTTGGGAAGCTAGATGTGATGAGAGGTCACGAACTTGAAAATGAACTTACCAGCCTAAGTCCTAACAACTTTGACACCCTTTAAAATTTCTTCACCAAGTTCAAGTATTTGAGATTGCAATTGAAACAATGTGGAATATAGAAGAAATATGACCAAATTATTATTTCTATACTCTCTAAGCTAGGTCCTGATTACTCAATCTTTGTCTCTACTTTCCATGCCACTAAAAAAGCTCTAGGCACTACATGGAAAATGCCTTCTTTATATTCTTTCATTGCCAACTTGATTCGAGAGTAAGATAAGTTAATACAAATGGGCACATTGAAGTCCTCAAAACCTCAAGACTTGATTATTGGGAATGAGAAAGCAAAGACTTCAAACAAAGAAAAGAAGAAAACGAATAAGGATCAAGAGAAGAAGAAAGAATCAACCTCTGCTAAAACAACCACTAAAACCTCCTCTTCCAATGACAAACCTAAGAAAGAGAAGGTTAAGTGTGCCTATTGCAAGAAAAATGGGCATGATGAACACAAGTAGAGAAACAAATTAATTGCCTAAATCATCTTTTAGATAAAAATAACATAGGTGTTCTTGAGTCTATCAAGCATAATTCATCAACTCAAGATTCTTCTAAGGTAAAAGGCAAAGGTAAAGAGATAGAAAAGGGCAAGGCTCTTGTAGTATTTGTAGATCCAACCTCTTCATGGGTTATTGACTCAGGTGCTTCTCACCATAGGGGCTCTTCACAAGTTGAGTTTTATTCCTTAAAGCCTTATAGTATGTCTTCTATCACTTTGGGTGATGATACTTCAGTAGAAGTTATAGGGATAGGGTCTATTGAAATGGATGAAAGAACATTCAATAATGTTCTAAGTGGTTCATCATGTTCAACTAATCTTCTATTAGTGTACCAAATCACTCAGATAAGTAAGGGCATGAAGGTAGAGTTTTCATCAGATTCAATCACAATTAGAGAGTTGCACAATGGTTATATAGTGGTAGTGGGTAGGGTTAATCATAAATCTAGGTTATATACCTTCTCACATTTTTCACTTGATTCTTCTCTAACTGTATTTTTGACTCATTCAAATAGAGTTAGAAAACTTTAGCATGAGCAGTTGGGCTACCTCAACTAACAATACCTAAAACAATTCAACAAAAATGACATGGTCATAGGCTTACCTTGAGTCTATTTCTCTAAGGGTGTTTCTGAGGGTTTCTCCCTTGGGAAATATCCTAAAGATAATTTTGACAAAGGCAAAGCTTTGAGGGCTTCACAGGAATTAGAGTTAGTACATAGTGATGTTTTTGGGCCTTTTCCTAGTCTATCTTTCACAAGGGCTAAGTATATCCTTACCTTCATTACTGATTTCTCAAGATACACATGGGTTCACTTCCTTAGGTAGAAATATGAAGTTTTTGATAATTTTTGAGACTTAAAGTTTCTTTTAGAGAAACAATCTGAGAAATTCATCAAGGTTATTTTAACTGATAATGGGGGTCTACATGTCAATAATAGGTTTGAGTAGTTTTGCACAACATAGGGGATTGATTTGTAGTGGACAATTTTTTATAGTCCTCAACATAACATAGTTACAAACTGCAAGAAAAAGTCCTTGAAAGAGATGACAAACTTTATGATTCACTCTAAGTCATTGACACCTCAGTATTGGGTCTAAGCCATTAATCGTGCCCACTACATTTATAATAGGTTACTCACAAAGCTTGAAAATGTATAACTCCTTTTGAAACTTGAAATAATAAGAAACTTGCAGTTGAGCACTTTAGGATTTTTAGATCTCTAGCTATGGCATACATACTGAAGATGAAATGTAAGGCTATACAACCTTAGGGGAAGCCTTATAACTTCATAGGTTATCCATATGGTGCCAAAGGGTACTACCTTCTTCATCTTATCATACATGAACCATTCATTGAGAGAAGTGTTCATTTTCAGGAGAGTCCCACAGACTCAACACTTGACACTTCTCCCATTTCATTTTACTCGCTTGGATTCGATTCAGATGATTCATATTAGCTTGAGAATATTCCATAGGTAGAGGAGCTTCTTCTATTTCTAATAGTGAGAGTAGTGATGGGGACTCGTCTTCATCCACATCTGGCCACACATCAGAGGATGATGTTTTTTTAACTAACTCATACACTTCTAGTCCTCTTTGGGCTAGGAAAACACTACATAGTGCATGAACATAGGTAGGGGATCTTTCAGATGATAGACAAACATGCTTAGAGTTTCATAGTAGGCCACATGCTTTCTATTCCTCTGCCTTAGGTCCACAAACTTTTAGAGAGGCATCAGGTATTACTGAGTGGGATTATACCATTCATGAGGAGTATAACTCCTTAATAAAGAATTACACTTGGGATTTGACACTTATTCTTAAGGGAAGAAAGTTTGAAGCAAATGGATATATTAGACTAGGTATGCAACAGATGGATTTATTGACAAGTTCAAGGTGCAGTTGGTCACCAAGGGTTTCTCACACTTGCTAATACTACAACCAATCATTGGGATGTTCATCATATGGTTGTGAAAAGTGCATTTCTTCATAGTGATCTTGAGGAGGAGATTTTCATGGAGTAACCTCTAGGATTTGTTGAGGATTCATCCTTTGTGTGAAAACTCCATAAATCCATTTATGGCCTCAAACAAGCCCCTTGGGCTTAGAACACCAAGATGGATTGCTTCCTTCTTTTAGTAAGATTCACCAAATGCCATTTAGATCTGAACATCTATCTCTTACAACATAATGATTCACTCTTGATTTTGGTTCTATATGTTGATGATCTTTTGATCACTGGTATCTCTTATTCATCCATTACAACGATGAAAAGGGTTCTTTAGGATATATTTTCCATAATAGAATTGGGCTTGTTACACTACTTCTTTGGGATTCAGATTTCTTAATCTGACTCCGGGATTACTCTTGCACAGTTGAAGTATGATCTCAATCTACTTGCTTGATTTCACATGGCTGATTGCAAGCCAACTCAGACTCCCTTTCTATCTGGACTCAAGTTTGAGGTATATTGTACTTCATCTTTAATCAATGCTACCTTGTATCGATAACTTGTGGGTGGCCTTATCTACTTGTCATATACCAGACCTAGCATATAATATGTAGTGGGTCTAGTCTCTAAATTCATGTAGGAACCCCATGAGATACACTGGAAATCAACTAAGAGGATCTTGCACTGCATTCAAGGCACACATAGATTTGGGATTCACTATAGAGTTGGCACTGATATCAACTTCATTAGCTATACTAATTCAGACTAAGCTATCGATATTCAGAATCATAAATCCACTTCAAGTTATAATTTATTCATTGGTTTAGGTCTAATTAGTTGGTTAAGTAAGAAGTATAATGTTATTGATTTATCATCTACTGAGGCAGAGTACAGGGGGCCATCAATGATGTCATTGAGATCATTTGGCTTAAGGGGATCCTCACAAATTTTGGTATCTAGTTTAGATGAGCTACAATCATTTATTGTAACAACTAGAGTAATATTGAGATTTAAAGGAATCTGATTCAACATCAACAGATCAAACACATAGATATTTACATGTACTTCATCATATATCTCATTCATGGGGACATCATTGATTTAATCTATTGTTAGATGAAAGAGTAGATTGCAAACATCTTCACCAAACCTTTCACGAAGAGTAAATATCTTCACTTTCAGGCTCTTCTTGAGGTTCGAAAGACTACAACATCATCTTATTGGGGGGTTTATAGCCTCTTATTTATGACTCTTTTTAGAGGGGGATTTTTCTTATGAGTTTTCTCCTCTTCTCTACTTTATGAGAGATTGTTTTGTGTATGGGTACCTCATCAAGCCTAGTTATTGGGACCCATTTTTTTAAACTACCCACCTAAACTATGCTTATGAGGGGGGGGGGTTGTTAGAGTAGGGGTTTTATTTTTTATCATATTTATTTAATATGGGATTTTCCCCCTTATTTGAAGTTTTCTTACTTTCATGGAGAAGCTTGTTTAGGTGTATAGGTTGACCAAATGACTAGAAAGTAACTCCTTTGGTCAGCTATTCTGAGTATGGGAGTTATTCCTCTATTCTTGGCTCTATTGAACACCTTTTGTGGAGAAGTTACTATTCTATTATAAGGTTCTATTGACCAAATTTTTTGTAATATTTACTCAACACTCTCCTACTTTTACTTCTCACATTTGTGATCTTTGTTAATGAAAAATTTCACTTTTGGCTCCTATCTTGTCTTGTACAATATTTTTGCATTGTTGTTTCATTTTATTTTTATCTATTTTGTGGTATACACCTAATTTGTTTGTGTGATCACTCTATTTGTGCATTTAATGTATCTGAAACCTAGACTCAACCCTAACAGGCCAAGGGGTACAAGAGAGAGCATATGCGAGAGTTACAGAAGCAAGAAATTTCTATAACTAAAAGGAACAACCAAGGTCTAAATTTACCAAGTGTACAATATTGAGGTGCTATATAATTTATAAATAGTGTCTACATTCCCCCCTTTAATCTAGTAATGAAATTTATAATTTAAAGGAAAGGAATGCGTACTTGGGTGTGCATAACACACATTGTCTTTGCTTGAGTCCAACTTGAGTGCTTTGCTGATGACTAACCTGCAATCAAGAACATGCTACAATATATAATCAATGCATATAATTTGAAATTGAAAGTATTGGTATGCTTTAAATTGAAAGAAAATAAGGTTTAGGATTACAACTATGTATCGATGCAACCGTCTTGCCTTTTGCAAATTTCATTTGAAATATGTATCATTATGAATCATTAAAACTAAGATTAGGACAAATATAAATCTAGAAAGTGCATATATATATATATATATATATATATAAGCACACACACACACACACACACACACACACACACACACACACACACATATAGATTGGAGGGCACATGCCCCCAACCTTGGAGCAAAAGATGAATTGCCACCTGGTAGTTGAAACTAGTTCAATTGTGCAACCCACTCATACTTATAACCTGGCGAGTGTGAGTGAACCATGCCAACTCACAATATCAAACTTGTGAGGCTAGATGATAAAATCAAGTCCAACCTATAAACTGACAAGATTGAGTGATTTAATCACCTCAACCACACAAAAAAGTAAACTAACTACTACAATAGATTGGTTCAATATAGTTCATAAAATTCTAATCTAGTGGGTGGTGATAGTCCCTGAAAGTGTTTTTAATATGAATCTAATTTAGATTTTGTAATATTAGGCACACATTGCATAACATATATATTTTAGATATGTCTCATGTTAAAACTATGTGTAAGAATGGTACCAATGTATAGAATTCTATCACAAATGTGTATTTGAATCATATAACTATGTGTTTTGGCCAATTTGTAAATTTGAACAGCTGTGGGTGACATGTTACCAGAACATGCCCTCGTTATCTATGGATAATTATGAAAATTTATATAAATTCCAATGTGGAGAATATGTTTTTAATACATGTCCCCACTGTAATCTGGGTATGTTGAATACTAAATAAGTGTGGAGAACATGTTTCCAAAACATGCCCCCATTTTATATTTAAAACTTTGAATGTGTGGAATCCATGTCTCTATGACATGCCTCCACTGAATTTAGAACTGTGATTGTGTGTAATCCATGCCTTTATGACAAGTCCCCCTTTTGAGGTGAGGGAAGATAGAAATGAGTATTTACCTCACCTCAAAAGGATATGGTAACCATATAACTATGAATGAATCATGTAGCATATAGAATAATATGTCTAGGTAAATGTATCATTTAATCACATAGAGTGTGATCACATCGAGTCCTAAGATGCATGATAAAGATCATGGTAATGTCTAAGTAGTAACAGTACAAGCTCAAAAAGTAAATAAAGAACACACAAGAGCACTCAAAAGCAATTCAAAAGGCAATGGTCCAAGGAGACCACAAATAAGGAGTATGTTCAAATGCCGCACAATTTAAGGGATGTGACTTAGTCAAATGTCCACAAAAGCAAGAATGACATATTCAAATGTCTATACAACAAGCAATGACATATTTATATGTCAACAAAGCAAACAAAGGCATGAGGGCCACAAATAATGGATTATATTTAAATACTTAATATATAAGACAATAACAAGGCAAGATACCCAAGGAAGTGCATAAAAGAAATCACAAGCAACCAACATAGACATATCATAGTAACCCATGGATCTAATGTGTTAGAAAAAAATGTCAAGTACATAACATATCAAGTACACTATGAAAGATATAAGCATGGATAAAGGCACGTGTAAGCAAATATTAGATCAAACATGATAATGTAAATTGAACATAAAATGATATAACCTGGTAGTATCATGATCATAGAGGTGGAGGTCCCCAATATCCTAGTGACATCAGTAGAGGGAAAGCCCAACATCCATAAGTGTAAAGATAATATATATGTGTATGCTTGTATCTCAATCAAATAGAAGCATGAAAGACATATGTATGTAGAAACAAGTGATATCATATCCATCAACATAGAACTAACACATAGATGCCAATGAGATAATATAATATGTAAATGCCGAAAATATTTTGGATTTTTGAATGTTTTTGATTTTTTTGGTATTTTTGAAATTTGTGAGAGCTTACAACCTTACATTGGATCTTTTGCATTAACTAGATTGTGGTTGGATAAGTTGGAATCGTACATAACATGTTCCTCCTCACATTTTATATGTGTAGTAAAAGAATTAATGCTATCATTTGGAATATGGATCAATTTACCTTCATGTGAAAAAGAAATACCTTGCTGATTTGGATCTATTTTAGCTTCCATTTGATATAACCAAAATCTACCCAATGTAAAGGAGTGTAACAAAGTATGGGGTATGACCCATACTTTGTAAGGACTACATGAGGTGACAAGTAATAGGAATAACGAAAAAATCCAATGAATCTTTCCATTTCTCCTTATCACGCAAATCTTTGGCATGGTACCCATGTTGTGAAAAATGTCTTTTACTACAATAGTTTTTTGCTTTCATAGTATCAATGTGGTTATGCCAAAAGTAAACACAACCCATATATAAATTAATTGTTAAATCTTGGTGACATTGACGCTTTTTGGTTTGTTAAACTTGAGGATTTTGCATAGGATGTGGCCTTGAATTAGCCCCATATTAAGTAACATTTACAAACCAATCATATAGAGATTAGAGACACCACATTTTTGTTCATAATGTTCCTTAGGTAATTTATCTCCCTCCATTGTGTGAGGGATAAAACTTTGGTATTTTGAGGGAGATATGTTAAGCTCCTTTGGATGAATAAGTATGAATGAAGCATGTCTATGCACATCAATATGTAAATGGGTAAATGACTCATATTGTTTACGTAATGCTCTTTCATTTAATGGGGAAAGAATCCCTCTACTTAAAAATAATTTCAACTCCAAATATGAAGGTCTAAATGTTAGCTTGAATATGATGTATTTTTGAATCGAATGGTATAATCTTGAAGGGATTCATCATCACGTTGTTTGAAATTATGAAAATACAAGTTTTGGCACCTTGGGGATATTGAAAGCCACAAAAAAATCATCTTCTAATTGTGAAAAAGTGGTAAATGAACCTTTTGTTAGGCTATAAAACCAATTTTGAGCCTCATCGACACTGCTCATATGGAATAATCTTAACAATAGTTTGTTATCTTTTTCCCATTGACCAAAAGACTGTACAAAGTTAATCATGTGGTCGAATGGGTCCATATGACCAAAAAGAGCGGTAAATCTGGTAGCTCAAAATCTCATGGATAAGGATATTCAAGTATACATTGTGCAAGAGGTTGATTGTTGAATGGGGTAACATTTGCATTAATATTATGGAAAGCAATTTGTATTTGAAGTATATAACCCTATTTTTGAAGATCCCCAATAGTGCTCATCATAGAAATAAGATATTCCATGGGAATGATGGTGTTTGTCATTGGTGTTAGCATTGGTTCTAATTTACCACTTTTTTTTAATCTAGGCATATGAGTATCATCATCCTCATGGACAATAAGTGCAAGTCTGTGATCACTAAATTTAGGATACTTTGGTAGTGGTAACGGATCTTTGAATTTTGGTACTTTTGGTATATCATTTGAATAGCTTAGACCATTGGAAGAATTTGGTTCATTCACTTTTTGGTAAGGATATAACAATTTGAGCTTAAGGAATCTTTGGTAAAGACACCACTTTGGGTATAGCAAAAACCTTTAATTTAGGTGCCCTGGTGGATATTGGTAATAATGCCATATTTGGAACCCCTTATAGATTTAATTGATTTAATAATGCATAAGGCATAACAAGTAAAACCCACCATAGGGTATTGCAACATGAAATAAGTAACATAGATATCCATAACAAACATGACTTTTAGAAAAAGAAACTCTGATTCTTTACAAAATTTTATGGAAAATCAGGAATCAGATTTTTAAAAAAAAATGAGAAAACCCTAGAAGGCAACTAGGGTTTTGAGATCAAAGATCAAGTTCACTAGATGTTTAATCCTAAAATATAGTTTAGGGAATCTATAGTTAAAAGAGATAGAGATAGTCTAGGGCACAAGGGTGATAAATTATCTCTATACTAGACTAATTAATTAAAAAACTCAAATAGAATATATACTGAATTTATTATGTTTAGATATGCTACAAATGGAAAGTACAACTATGCTAGATATGATGATGACAAATAAATAAGATACTTAACTGGTTCTGATACTAATATAGATTTAAAATCTAAAACATGCATGAAGCAGACTAGAAGAGTATTCTAGAATAATCACCAAATTCTAAATTAAGTGTCTATGTAGCCTCAAATAATTACATCATTTTGGGATAGTTGCATTAATCTTAATGTCTGGGTTAGATGCAAGTGTCATGTACAAATATCTTCTAGAACATGATGCAACCACCTGAATGCTTATGGGTTTTTCATCACCTTCACTCTGGTGCATTCAGATCTGGGTCATGGATTGTTGTTCCTTGTCAAACAACAAAACCCTAGTTCTTCATTCTCATAGTAGTTGTGAGAAAAAATGGGTTAGTGGGCACATAATGTCGAGCTACCCTAAATACCCCTCTATTACTGAGCGTTGTCTACATAGCCAATACTCTGAAAGGGCCTCATACTTATATAATCTCCCTTATGCATTGGCTTGTGTGTGAATCATGCAATGTGTGATAAGCAAGCACAATAGTGACTTAACTTTTAACTAGACACATCAAGACCTTAGGCTGCTCCTTCAATACTTAAGGCATGTGTATGTGATGTTCCTATAACTGATATGAGAATAGGAGAAAATAAGTAAGCTTTGATTTATTAAATGTTTGATTGAATGTTTTTGATAAATTTCCTTATTCTGTGCTAGGTGAGAAATAATGAGGATTGATCTTGTATTTATGTCAATATCTTTAGAGAATAACTCACATTAAAGCACTTAAGATGACCATAGGATACGTTTGATTTGCAAATAAGATGACTTTTATGGCACTGGATACTTGCATCAGAGCAGGACACCTACGTCAATGTAGGTGTTTGTCCAAGACACAAGTGTTTAGGGAGCAAAAAAATAGGTACATGCCCAAAACTTATAGTAGCATAAGATAAGTAGGTTTTTAGCATTATGGGCAAGATAGAAGGCTTGGGTCATCAACATAAGACTAGTCGGATTAAGAGATAGGCCAAGGGACACAAGAGAGAGTGTATACGAGACTTGTAGAAATAGGAAAGGTCTGGAACTAAGAGGAATAACCAAGGCCTGAGTTTGCCAAGTGTACAAGACCGAGGTGCTATATAATTCATGAATAGTGTCTACAAGGAGTAAAAGAGTTGACACTAGAAGGGGTGAATGGAATAATAAGATAACATGTTGGTATGTGTTATACATGGCTATAGTCTCTAACAGAGTGTTGTTATGTGTTATGCATAGTTGTAGTCAGGATGTCAGTCTACTATAGTCCAATCATAGTTGAGGCTTTTCTCAAATTTGTATTGTTTCGTCATGAATTAAAATAGGTTTCTTAATAATGACTTCTCTTTTGAAAATCCAATAGTAATGTTGTTAATAACTTCTATTTGCATCTAGTTTTACTACATATATTCTTAATTAGGTGTTGACCATAGAAGAAATCTACATCCTTACTAAATTGGCATGAAAGTAATTAAGCATTTCATGTTCTCCCCTTTTTGGACATAATATATTTGAGCCTTGATTCATCATGTGGCTTCTTATAGTGTTGGCCAACAATAATCATGTCATTTTTGTGATTGAAGGCTCCTCTAAGGTTGGCTACATTGGAAATTTTAGAAGGAGATCCTAGAAAAAAGAGATTTACTTGAAACCCAAAGGAGATAGGGATCTTCTGAAAAATTAGTGAACTAACTTTATATGCAAGTGTTTGGTCGTTGGATGAGAACATTTTATTTTTCTTGGTTTTGATACTTGGGAAAGTAATTTATATCATAATATGGCATTTGACATTGAAAATGTACATTGTTCCTTTTATTACTTTTTCATTTGGCCTTGTGAATAAATATTCATTTTTTTTTTTGGTCTCTGATTATCCAAAATGTTAACTGAGCTACTAAAATTTGAAACTTGTTCACTATAAACTATTAATATTTATTCTTCTTTTTAAATATTTACCACAATTTTATATCATTGAATGAAAATGTTTTTTACACACCAACTAGTAAAATGATTTACAACATATGCTAGCTTTCATTAAAGATATGTCAACTTACCTAGACACAATGACTGTAAATTATAATTTTAGACATTTTAGTCCAGGACATCAAGCTTGAATACGTGCTTGCATAGTTAACCAATCGATATTATTTGGATTTTGATGTGAATTTTGTAGTATATAATTGCATACCATTATCATTCTGGCTAAACAAATAAGTACCTAGAGTGTAATTATTTATTAAAAACTTGTCTTATGCCTGTATAAGGGCTTGGATTGGTATTCAAACAACATTAAAAACAAGGCATTGACTAAATGACATTAGATAATTTAATTGGATTTATTATAAACAAATATTTCACTTTTTTATATTTTATAGCTTTTGTTTTATGTTTTAAGCTTGAAGAATGATGGAATTTTGTGGTGCAAAATCGTGTCGTCTCTTTATTGAATAGTTTAAAGAGATATGATTTAATATATGTAGTCAAACCAACTCAAAACTATGGTTCACTATTATCCCATGTAAATTGACTGCTTAGATTAGTGTGATTTCTTTTATGCATTTTATTGTGCCAATTGCAATAATATAAATAGCTCGTTGAGCTTAAGTGATAATTATTTTATTTTAAAAATTAATTTTCAAGGTTTTTTTGGGCATAATATAATTGTACTATTACAACAAGCCGGCCATAGATGATTTTGCAAGAGGAGGGACCCTTATTATATCACAAAATTTATGTGATTATAGATTTTTATGTTTTATTCAAGATGATTTTGTACTTTTATTGTATTATATGTCTTTATAACAATGGAAATTTTCAGTGAGTAATGGCCCTTCTCCACGAATTTCATCCCCTAAACCATTTGACAAAATTTTGAGTGAGTAATGGTCTTTGTAACAATGGAATGTTCTAAATTTTTTTTAATTGAATAACGGTCCTGCTCCATGACCACCATCCCTTGAACTTTTAGACAAAATCTTTGCTACAATAACACAACACACAAATTAAATTTAAAATGTCGCAAAAAAAAAAAAGAAAGACCAACTAAATTTTCCTATAATTCATAGATTTTTGTGCAAAAAAAATTCTATAAAAAAATTAATAAAAATGTAAAAAACCCTATCATTTGCAAATTCAAAAACTTGTTTGTCAAATCCACAACAAATTAATTACACATAAAATTAAATTCAACCAAAATCTTCCCTATAATCACTCATTACACACCTCAAATAAAAAAACACTCCATAAAATATGAAAATTAACTAAATATCATTACAAACCACAAAGTCATTAGACATATTCGTACCAAATTCCTCACAAACAATGTCAAATTCTACTCTTGACTTCCGTAAAGACTTGGTGCACGACATCCAATTAAACAAATATTAAATATTAAAATTTAGCAGGCAAATATAATTACCTCTTCGAGGGAGCGAGACGGCGAAAATTTGGCTTGTAACATACCCTAAAATTGCACCCCACCGAACCCATTTGTGTCTCAATTAATTTCGTAAGGCGAGGGTCCCACGCTGACGCTTTGCATGCCGTGAATCGCCAAACCAACCATATCCTTTTTCACATTATAAAAATCATATTATTTACTTGTATTTAAATCGGAAAGTCCAATGTTCACCTAGTCTCGGCCCCAACGACCCTCCAAGGGGTCGAATGCCGATTAATTCTCGTCCTACGCACCAACCCTTTCCTTCAATGAAATCATCGGCCACACCAAAACCGCACACTCGTTACCTACTCCCAGAATCTAACCCCTCAAACAGGCAACTTCCTCGACTGCGAGTTTATTTGACGGAACCGCTAACCAAACAACGCGTGTCCCGAAGTTCACGGAATCGGAGTAGGGGGTACGAAAGGACGGAATTTTCAACCATTATTGATAATTCTCCGCCTGGCAGGGGCAGGCGATCGCACCGCCGTTGGTGTAGAGATTCCGTGGGTTTCATTGCCGGTCAGCGGGAGAGATTAACCGCTAGAATCTGGAACTGGCTTACAGTCCAATCCAACTCCCAGTCAGTATGCCTCCCGCCACCGTCACCGCTCACGTTTTAGCGTTAACTTAACCCTGCTGTTTGTGTGTTCCAACCGCGGTAAACAGAGCAGGTACCCACCCTTCGCCGTAAAAGGACTTACGGTGTTGACATGTAGCCTGCTTTGTTTTTTTATTATTAGTGTTTTTTAATGCATGGTTTCTATATAAATTGGGATCGTCTCTGATTGCTCTGCATACACAGCAGAAACAGAGCTTTCCTTCCTATTTATGTGTTGGTTGTGTTGTGTTTGATTGGATTGTGTTCCAGGAAGGAAGGAAGGAAGGATGTCTCTGCTTTCTGGTTTGATCAACTTGGATCTCAGTGATACCACCGAGAAGATTATTGCTGAGTACATATGGTGGGTTTGCTTGAGTCTTGTTTTCGCCTCTTTTTTTGATTTGGGTTTAGGCATATAGCATTTTGGGTATTATTTGATTTTCTGTGGGTGTCACTGTTCTGATCCGGTTATTTGTTGCGTGCAGGATCGGAGGATCTGGCATGGATATTCGCAGCAAGGGCAGGGTGAGTTGTTTCAATTCCCCATTGTTTAGTCTTGCTGAAATGTGTGCAGTCTTTGTTCATGTTAAACTGCAGAAACATGTGTGTTTCTGTGTTGCTAGGCCACTCAAGGCCCCTACTTTCTGATTGCGGCTGTGCTAGCTCAATGTAGGGAACATGCAAGGAGGGCTAGAAGGAAGACTAGTTTTAGTTTGATTTTTCCTATGCCATCAAATCACTAGGTCTAGATGTATTCAAGGCCTGTATTAATAAATCCAAAGTGTCAGAGAAGGCCTTGAATGGGTTCTGTGCCATCTTAGAGATTGAGTCCGAGTCAGGGGAAGTGTTTTTTAGAAACCAAATGGACTCCCATGTGACAAGTGAGTGAAAGGCCAATAATGGGTTCTATGTCATGAAACTATCTCTTTTAGATTGAGTCGGCTTGTGTCAGGCCTGTTTTACATGAACCACTTATCTAGCGGACTGCGTAAGATCAAATCTACAGGAAGGCTGATTTATCTGAAGAGAATGGCTTAATATCCGAGGAAAGGTGAGTTTATGTTTGGGTTTAGGAAAATGCCAGCGAAGATGGCTGTATGATGTCTGAAGGGAAGCACGCCTTAGGAAATATTTGTGGAAAGATGATCGTGTTTAGTCTGCAGCAATATGTATAGACAACTTGTCAGAATAAGTCCATAGGGCAACATATATTTAGTAAAAAGACCAAGGATAAGTCTATCAGGGCAACATTAATTTCATAGAAAACCCCAAGCATAAGGCAATCAGTCTGTGGTTTAGTGGTAAGTTGGATTGCTTGCTGTCTTGATGATCCACGTTCATGCATGCTTCCAGTATCTATGCAGTATTTGTAATCAGTAAATTTTACTGATTTTGTGCGTGTGGAGTTTAGTATCATTTTCCCTGTTCAAAAGGGTTTCATCTACTTAAAAAAATATCAGACATCATGGTTGTCTGCTTTTAGGATTGGCTGACATATATGTTGTGTTCCATGTTCAGACCTTGCCTGGCCCCGTTTCTGATCCAAAAGATCTTCCAAAGTGGAATTATGATGGATCTAGTACTGGACAGGCCCCTGGAACGGACAGTGAAGTCATCCTGTAGTAAGTTCCTTTTACCTTCGATTCAAAATTGTTATTGATCAGGGATTAGATTGTGTGGAAATCTAAGCATGCTCTGTTTTTCTTTGATGTGTTAGCCCTCAGGCCATCTTCAGGGATCCATTCCGTAAGGGAAAGAACATCTTGGTAAGTGACTATCCCAATAAAACATAGATAAATTGCACTTTTGGATGTTTGGCTTTGGTCTTTGTCCTTTTTGGACACGGGTTGAAGGGGTTATTTATGCGTTTCAGGTGATGTGTGATACATACACCCCAGCAGGAGAACCTATCCCCACCAACAAGCGTGCAGCTGCCGCCAAAATATTTAGCCACCCAGCTGTTGCTGCTGAGGAACCATGGTATGGTAAACGGCTGTTAGCCATAAATTCCATTGTTTTTTTATCAAATGAATGATTTGGATGTTCTTTGCTGAAGATCACAATTGCTTGCAATAGGTATGGAATAGAACAAGAGTACACCCTTCTGCAGAAGGATGTGAAGTGGCCTCTTGGATGGCCTGTGGGTGGTTTTCCTGGTCCCCAGGTACTAAACCAACCGTCAGTGAATGCTGCCTTTCATGCATTCCATTGTTTTTTGTATCTGATTAGTATATCTTTATTCTCCTAAATTGTATCTTTAGATGAAGGGGGAATATAATTAAACATTTGTCTCTAAGTGATTAATCTCTCAATTACCCACAGCTGGAAAACTCATTGTAGGCAAAGCTTATCTGGTCACTTTTATAATTTATGCCAAAGTGTTATCCTTGATCTGATGATGAATGTTTTTGTCATGATTATAGGGGCCTTATTACTGTGGTACTGGGGCAGACAAAGCCTATGGACGTGATATCGTTGATGCCCACTACAAGGCATGCTTGTATGCAGGAATTAACATTAGTGGTATTAATGGAGAAGTCATGCCTGGTCAGGTAATGATAATTTGAAACCGCTTGGATGCTGTCATACTGAGGAGCATTCAAATGGGCAGGTTATATCTAGTTAACACTGAACATTTTGTTTTCTGGAACAGTGGGAATTCCAAGTGGGTCCATCAGTTGGTATTTCGTCTGGCGATCAAGTGTGGGTTGCTCGATACATTCTTGAGGTAGGACGCAAATGCCTTTTCACCAAATAAGTCTCACATTGAATGGGTTCTCTTTGCTTCAGTTTTTATTATTGGGTTTATTTTCTTATTCAATTACCACTTTGAGTGCAGAGAATCACAGAAATTGCCGGTGTTTTAGTCTCCTTTGACCCTAAACCCATTGAGGTCAGTCATTCATTCTGCTTAATACGACAAATTTAAGACTATTTTATTTTCTCATCAAAATTTGCATATTTATTAATGACCTCATCAAATTTAGAAATTCTTAAAGATTTGTGAAACTTGATAGCCAGGGTTTTACAGAACTAAAATGTCATTACTCGAGACTACATTGACAAGAATACAAGATAAATACAGTTTGGAGTGTGCTTTTCATAAATTTTTTCCCCGCCTTTATGCGAGTCATTCCATTTTTAAATTCATATATCCGGTGATTGTCTCAACCTCCAGGGTGATTGGAATGGTGCTGGTGCTCATACAAATTACAGGTTGGTAATCATAGCTGCAGAAAATATCTATTTTGTACTAGAAATATTTGATTCTAATAATTAGCTTATTCTCTGTCAAATCTCAATTTTGACAGCACCAAATCTATGAGGAACCATGGTGGAATTGATGTGATCAAGAAGGCCATTGAGAAGCTGGGATTGAAGCACAAGGAACACATTGCTGCCTATGGAGAGGGCAATGAGAGGCGTTTGACTGGCCGACATGAGACAGCAGATATCAACACATTCTCATGGGTAAATCTCATATTGCATGAATGTTGATATCAACATTTATTGTGATTTTTATACCAAATCGAAATGAATTTCAGCCTGAACTCTGTTTGGTTGCTTTTCTTTGATTATAGGGTGTTGCTAATCGTGGGGCATCTATCCGAGTTGGCCGTGACACAGAACGTGATGGCAAAGGTTAGGCTTCTTCTGTCAGCAGGAATACTTGCACTAAATATGCCATATCTTTTCTGGCTGCAGTTCGGATTTTTTAGGCCAAAAAATAACATCTTATAAATTGTCATACCACTAACAAATGTTGCAAACATATGCTAAATATATTTTTGCAGCCAGTCTTAATTATTCTTGTGTCCCATAGATAACAGAATTGCAGTTTCCAAATGAGATACTAAGATGTATACTATTGGTTTGCAGGTTACTTTGAAGACCGTAGGCCAGCTTCCAACATGGACCCCTATGTTGTTACATCTATGATTGCTAATACGACCATTCTTTGGAAACCATAGTGAAGCTACAGGCCTCGTGAAAAGAATGCGGATTTAGCATCAGATTGGAATGAATCCTAAAATCTTTGTGGAGAAGATTCTTGTTTGAACTTCTCTTTTTTCCATAGGATTTTGGCTGTTTCTGCTAGTAGGAACAATCTAATACAAAAATGGCACCTAGGGTGCATGTTCAGCGCTTGATGTGTTGTTTAGATCTGTGTCTTGTAGTTAAGTCTTAACTCACATACTTGTGCTGAGAATGTATGCAATGATTTGATGATTTTCCATATTGTCGAATTGGATAGAATAAAAATGCCTGCCAGGCTGACCCTTTATCCGAGCATTTATTTACTTGATATTAACATTTTCTCAAATGCAAACTAATACTATCAGAAGGGTATATGAATTTATATTTCAGCGTCAATGTTTCCCTGAGTGTATTCTATGTTGATGTTCTTCTGTGCATTTCATAGATGTCTGAAGGATGAAAATAAATTTGCTCTAGACAGTAAGTGAAGCTACGGAGTTTTGTTTTGTTTTGTTAATGCATGCATCATCTTTACCGGCCTTGAGTACTAAAATGTGTGTTTTGTTTTGCCAATGCATGCATCATCTTTACTGGCCTTGAGTACTAAAATGTGTGTTTTGTTTTGCCAATGCATGCATCATCTTTACTGGCCTTGAGTACTAAAATGTGCAACGTGTCTTGGAATTCTCTTTGAAGGAGTGAATAACAAAATCAAAATTGCTTGGGGTCATTCCTAGAGAAGCTAATCAAACACAAGTATGTGTATGCCTTCAAAAATACTTCGAGACATGTTGGTATAACTATATGATTAATTATTTGTCTACTATCTACAAAACAATCCACTGGATTTGGAATTCAAATACACAGAAACTAATCATGTGTCTTTTGCTTCTCATTAGCATTTTGATTTTTCTCCATAGGACATTTGCTTTTGAGTTGAAGGCTTCTGGTTCCTGAATTTTCCAGCTTGATTCAAGTTTTCCATTAACATTAATGCAGTGGGGAAACAATGGAATGTATAATGAATTTGCATATTATTTAATAGCTTCTTGTTTTTATTGCGATTGTTATCTTCAGGGAAAACACAGTTTATAAATTGATTTTTTAGAGGCCTTGGCTGTCTTAGACTGTTTGCAAATGATCGAAGCCCAAGTTTGAAGCTTATTCAATGTAACCTTGTTTCCTTGTTGAAAAGGAAAATGATGGCATCGTGTATCCATATGTACTTTCCTTAAATTAGAGAGTAGATGTGTTGTGATTTTGGAATTATGCATTTGACACCTCAAGTTCCTGCCCAAAGTTACTGCATGAATAACTTGTATAATGGTGATAGGATGAATTGGTGTATTTTTTCTTGACTGGATAGCTGCCTTCAGTGCCGCTAAAGACCCCTGTTTTAAGATGTACCTACTTAGCTGTAGGTTAATTAAATGAAGACCAACATAAACAATGCAAGTTTTAGCTGTCAACCTTTAGCTCTGAGTGGTAATGGATGGTGACATACTATGTTGCAATTTCAAGACCTCTACAGTTATATTGTAGGTTAAATGGTTGTAATTTAGCATAAGAATTGTTATACACCTTGGTCCAGGTAGACGATGATGCCTGTTGCTGGAACCCTTGTCTGACTGAAAGATGTAGCTGCTGAGCCCTCTCCTTTCCTTGGGTAAATCAGAATAGCTGGTACCGAACATGAAGTCTGTTTACAAATCCAGACTTTCCATATGATGTCTAGAAGATACCGTTACATTTAAATTATGAAGTATGTGATCAATTTCTTTCAGCAGTGAAATTCTTTTGGAGATATATTTGATGTAGGATTAGTAGTCAATTCAGAATGGAATCTGTTGGCTGAAAAGCCTTTGATGGTCGGTTGGTGTTCTGCAAGTAATTTCCGAAACACTTTGGTGAAATTATAGGGACTGTTTTGTAAGCCATTTTCTCTTTTGAATTCTATGTGTGTATATGAGAAGACTGGAATTTGACTAACCAACTATTGAATCAGACGCATGAGTGACTGTTGTCTGCTAGCAATATTACTTAGCAAGTACCATATCAGTAAAGGTTGCCTTCTACCTGTGTCACTTATCCTAGAACTACAGATTACTGTTTAATGAATTCTTCCTTTGACCTTGAGGATGATATAGCTGGGAGACTGTTTTGTAAGCCATTTTCTCTTTTGATTTCTGTGTGTGCATGTGAGAAGACTGGGATTTGATTACCCAACTATTGAATCAGAGGCATGAGTGACTGTTGTCTGCTAGCAATATTACTTAGCAAGTACCATATCAACTTATACTAGAACTACAGGTCACTGTTTAATGAATTCTTCCTTTGACCTCGAGGATGATATAGCTGGGAGACTGTTTTGTAAGCCATTTTCTCTTTTGAATTCTATGTGTGTATGTGAGAAGACTGAGATTTGATTACCCAACTATTGAATCAGAGGCATGAGTGACTTTTGTATGCTAGCAATATTACTTAGCAAGTACCATATCAGTATAGGTTGCCTTGTACCCGTGCGCACTTATACTAGAACTACAGGTCACTGTTTAATGAATTCTTCCTTTGACCTTGAGGATGATATAGCTGAGAAGGGGTTGCTCAATCTTAAGCCCTGGCTAAGGGTGGTATTAAACTTGTCAATGAGATGTTCAACACCCTTCCCTTAATGGAAACTGTCACTATTAGTAGGACTGTGTGCAAGCCGTCAAAATGTTTTCACAATGTAATAGCTGTGACGTGATGGATCCACTTTGGGAAGAAGTAAATGCTTGTTGAATGAATAAAGAAGTTTGAGCCGCTGTAGAGATAGAACTGTAAATGTATTAATGGACAACTTCCTTTGTGGTAAGAGACCTGATGATGGTTGATTAAAGATGATTTTTTTCAAACCCATGCCGCTCATACTTCCTCTAGGTATTGAGCAATTATAGGCTCACTTATATGGGACGCTATAAAGCCTTTATCATGCAAAGATGGCTCTTTTTGAAGCTAATTAAAAATTGTAAAAAAAAAAAAACAGCTAACCTAATCCTGCAATCTTATTGCTAAAAGGAGAGACAATATCAGCCTCAAGTAATGTCTTAGCTTCTGCCTTAAAGGAATTGAACATAGCAGTCACTATATTTATTGGACCAGTTGGGTTTTTGGAACCCTCTGCCAATAGACGAATTGTATCCACCTCGGCGAGTGCTAGAGGAGGCAGGGTAAATAACCCGACCAGTATCCTTCTTAGAAACAACTGTCACAAAACTTTATCCACTTCAAATCTGCTATGGCATGTAGAGTCTTTTTACTCTCTGTTGTTACTGAGTTATGAGCTATTAGATCCTTGTGGATTGGTTGGAGTGTGTGCGCATCATCCTTCTCTTACTTAGATAATGGGGTCTCCTTGTTAAGTCAATGGAGTTTTATTGGTCTTAATAGAATTAGCTCTGGAACCAGAGTTGAGGCCTACTCCAAATTTTTCTTTTCTTGTACAAACAAATTTTGTACTTGATGCACACAGAAATCAACGGTACCAACTTACATCCAGTTATGTTGAACTTTTATCCTTAAAAGAACTTGCTCCTGAATTCAATTCATGACATTGCTTTAGCAGATTTCTAATAAGCATAAACATGGAACTTAAATCTTTTGCCTTTTTAAAAATTACATTAGCTTCTTCAAAAGGAAATGTATAAAACTGTCACCATATATTGAGTTGCTTCCGTCAGTACCAGATGCTTCAAATTTTTTGGCATTGGTTGTTATGTAATTGTGGTATCTTTTGGACCCAAGCACTTGACTCTTATCGCGTTAGATTTAAAATGACTTAAAATGACATCTTCCTACCCTCTGATCTTATTTGATAATATTTTAGGGAAAATTTCATTATTTTCCTTTTGTATTTATTAAGAAAATGAGTTTGTGTATCGCTACATCTAGATGTAAACACCTATGGACAGAGCTCTTATTCAGTATTCTAGATCAATTTCCTTGTTACCGATAAAAGTTGGGATTATTTCAGGTGGAATGAGTGCAAATTCTCTAAATACCATATAAAACCTATTCCCCTTGTCCTTTATGATGGACTAGAACGTTGCTTTTATGGAGGTCCAACAAATTTCTCTCCTTCGGATCTTTTGCCAATCCTGAAGAAATAGAAAGATGTTAAATAGGTCTGGAAGTGTTTAATTATTATGTGAAATTGTTACTATCTAATTTTTTGATACAAAAAAAACCAATAAATGTTAGATGCAATTTCCTTGGATGCACCTGAAACTTCTGTTATGAATTCGAAGAATATACAGTCGGATAACTTGCCAGATTACTAGGACAAAACCTGCGGTTTCTTAGTTTGAAGGCATGTTTTCTTGTTTTCTTGTTTTCGGTTTCTTGTTATACCAGCTGGGTGATAACTACACATAACCCAAGTCTCCTGGAGATGACCAATTACTCTTTGTACCATCAGCATGGAAACTGAAACTCACTGACATTACTCTTGTTATGTCAGTTTTTGTTAAGAGCATATGAAATACCATACCTTTTAAGTTTAATTTGTCCCTACAGAAAAGGGTCAAAGAGGCAGGGTAAGCTTGAGTCTCCTTGCAATTGAGACTTGTGCCCTTGGAATTGTTTTCTAAATTAGTTGTTGTATCTGCTAGCTGTAGATTGGTATGAATATTCAATATTGTGTTCGGTCAGGACAGTATCACGGATGGCAGCTTAGCCACCATGCTCTGTTCAGGCGGTCAGTGGTTTAGAAGAAAGAGCAAGGATTATTTAGAAAGAGGAGATAGAAAGGTTTGGAAGAATTAAGAAGGAAGAATATATTCTGATGTATCAACGTGCTTTCCACTTCTTGGCTGAGATATAAATCCAAATAAATGACAAAAAGTCGTTCCTTTTCGTGATGTAGTTCGGGGTATGTATCGATGTGCTTTTCTACTTTTTTCCTGAGATATAATTCTAAATAAATGACAAGAAAGTAACCAATGTGCCTTGTATTGTTTGTTTTTGACATTTTTGACACTTTATTGTTTTTAAGTGGAGTTTGGCAGCATAGCACTGCCAATTTGGTATGTGAAACCTTTTACTGGAATTTTCGTTGAGCCAAGTATATATATTTCAAACATAGCTTTCTCTTGAAAAATATAGTTAAATACTGGATCGAAAGTATCTGGGGGGGAACTGAAGATTGGCAGCCAAACATGAAGGGGATGGATCTGAGCTGTTGCATGTAGATAGCATCTTGTGTAACAAATGGGCATTTGAGTTGCACGTACAAAAGATTTACATCTAGGAAGGTAAAGTTTGTTTGAACTTCACAACAACTGTCTCCTTATAAGCAACATGGTTTGTGCTGATTTTCTGTGATCAATTAGTGATGTTTGGCTTAATTATGCAATGCCTTTTTTTGGTTCTCTTCTTTCTTCTGTTAGAATGAATTTTTAGGCCATGTTGGAAAAATAGACATTTTAATCTCCAGTTACACTTCATGGCATTTACTTGAAAGATTCAACAGGAGATTTTTAACTTACCACTGTAAAATAGTATGGTTACGGTTCATGGCATTTACTCAAAAGATTCAGCAGGTGTTCATATGTACCACTGTAAAATAATACGAGGTTAAGAACTTATCTGGCATTCCAGGGATTATACACTCAAACTATCTTAAGAACTGCTGTGATATTCAGGGTTCATGCACTCAAACTATCTTAAGAACTGCTGTGGTATTCAGGGTTTATGCAGTCACTATCTTAAGAACTGCTGTGGTATTTAGGGTTTATGCACTCAAACTATCTTATATGCAGTATTATTCAGGGTTTACATAAGCTAGCCATTTCAAAGATAGGTCCACAACTGGTGTTAGGAGAGGGGCTTTTCACCGTCTAGCGTCTTGCTATTATTGGCAAAGATTTTGGTCCCAATTGTTATATAAAAACCACCTCTTGCTCACAATTGTTATATATTTTAGGGATTATTACTAGGAGTTGCCCCAAAGGTGCAAGTAATCCTAGAAGGGATGTAAATTTTTGTTTTAAGGGGTTAACATATTGGTAACATGGACAAACGGAAGCAACAAGATAGATTCTAGGACCTCAATGTTTTGTCCCCACATTAGTGACATTGCATTGTTGTTTCTAGGACCTCAATGTAGAGTCTTGTTGCAATCAAACTAGTGCTCATGACATCCTCGTCTACCCTAAACAATAGAAAACGACAAATCAAAGATGTTACCATCTTCCAAGCTTATGGACCCCTTTGCAATGTGTGATGTAGGTCATGTAAATCCAAACACTACCTTGAATCCGGGTTTGGTGTACAATAAGGACCCCTGGAATAAGGTATCCTCTTACATACCCTGTCATTGTCATTGGCCGTCACCGCTCAATGCATGTTGAAATCTTTCACCACTTGCATGTTCTTTATTGCTTTGCCTTTTCTTTCAGTGCTTCGATTTTGGCGTTTTTGTATGTTGTTAACTTTGATTTAATTGTTCCAGATGTTAATATATTCACAACATGGATGAATATAAGTTACAAGATAGACTTTGGAACCTAAATGTCTTGTCTGGACATAAACAACATTATAATGTCGATTCGAGCCACTCATTGGACATGGGGCCCTATTGCAATCAAATTAGCGCTCATCGTATCCTCGTCCACCTTTAACAAATGACCAATCAAAGATGTTGCCACCTTGCAGGTTACATACCGAATTGCAATGTGTACAAGCCATGTATATAAAACAACTGTTCTAAATCTGGGTCTGGGTTATGATATGAGCTCTATGGTGTCCGATATCACATGAAATACTGTCATTGCCCCTCACCATCACCACTCAACTCACCTTAAAATCTCTCCACTTGCATGTTTTGTGTTGCTTAGTACTTTCCCACCACTTCGCCATTGCTCAAGCTCTTTAGAAAACAAAACATCTCCATGCACAACTCATTGCCACATCGTATGAAAGGAACACAAAATCTCATTGTAAACCATCATCTGTACAAAAAAATATGATTATTGTTGCTTATCGTTGTGTGCAGAAAATGTGAGATAGGGTCAACGGTCATGGGTTTCAAGCGAGGTATGACTACTGATTTACACTCTTACATTTTACAAAACCATGCTTTACCAAAATAGAAAATAAATCTTGTATGCAATATATTATACTAATACTATAATATAATATTAATGTATAATATTATTGTTTAAAATAGTTATTCTAAAAAATAAATTTGCAAGAGATATAACATAAGGAGCAACCAAGTCACTAATGTACAATACTCTATTGGTAGTGTCATTCACATTTAGAACAACCCTAATGTTTGGCACAACTATTAAGGCTATGACAAGGAATGCTTGTGGCACCCAGTTGTCCCTTGGCCTATCAACATGTAAATCCAACAACTGCCCTGAATCTGGGTTTGGTGTACAATATGGGCTCCTTGGGGTACAAAATCACCATCATTGCCACTCACCATCATTGCCCAATACACGTTGACATTTTCCAACACTTGCTTGTTCTTTAATGCCTTGCCCTTTCTTCCAGGGATACGAGTTTGGTGTTTTCGTATATTGTTAAATCTGATTTAATTGCTTCAGATGTTAATGTATTCACATGGATGAATATATCCTACAAGATATATTTTGGGACCTCAATGTCTTATCCCCACACAAACAACATTGTAATGTAGATTCGAGCCACTCATTGGACGTGGAGTCCTGTCACAATCGAACTAGTGCTCATGACATCCTCGTCCATTATTAACAATAGAAAATGACCAATTAAAGATGTTGCCACCTTGCAAGCTTCATACCTCTTTGCAATGTGTGCAAGTCATGTAAATCCAACAATTGCCATAAATCCAAGTCTTGTATATGATATGGGCTCTATGGTGTCCGACATCACATGAAACACCTTGTCATTGCCCCGCACCATCACCACCCAACTCACCTTGAAATATTTCACCACTTGCATGTTTTGTATGGCCTTGCCCTTCCACACCACTTTGCCATTGCTCAAGCTCTTTGTGAAACAAAACATCTCCTCCCCGCACAGTTCATTACGATGTCATATGAAGGAATACACAATCTCATTCTATACTATCACCTCCATTAGAAATATATGACTATTGCTCCTTATCGCTATGTGCACAAAAGGCAAGATGAAGTCAACGATCATGGGTTTCAAATGATGTATTACTACCGATTTACACTCTTTCGCTTTACAAAACCACGATTTACAAAACATAAAATTACATCTTGTATGTTATATATTATATTAATACTATAATATAATATTATTGTATTTATTATTGTTTAGTATAGCTATTCTGAATAATAAATTTGCAAGAGTCATAACATAACCACTTGAAATACCCTCTCATTGACCCTCACCATCACCACCCAAGTCACCTTGATTTATTTCACGACTCTCATAATCTATACGGCCTTTTCTTTCCCCACCACTTCACTATTGTACAAACTCACCATGAAACATAATGTCTCCTCCTAGCGCATATCATTATCGTATGAAGGAATACACGTCATTTTCTACCATTACCTTCGTCAAAAAGTCAGCTTATTGTTGGTTGCTTCATGCATAAAATGTGATACGAATCAACGACCATGAGGTACGACTACCAATTTACACTCTTCTACTTTACAAAACTCCGCTTTACCAAAACAAAAAAATACATCCCTTCCAGTGAAACGAAATGTCTCCTCCTCGGACAACTCATTGTGACACTATGAATGAACACACATCCTCATTTTTTACCATCACCTCCACTATAAATATCATAATATTGTTTCTAATGCTTCGTGCACAAAAGGTGAGACCGAGTTAGCGGTCATGAGTTTCAAGTGCAATAGACTGCGAATTTACACTTTCGTTTTACAAAACTCCACTTGACTAAAACATGAAATCGTATCCCTTCTCACGTAACTTGTACCTTTAGAACAACTACTAATTTGTTTGTGTGCATATATACACTATTATATAATAATAATATACATTATATAAAAATATACATGTTTATATTATAATTATATTATATATGATATATTATATTAAGCCCGTTGAAATAGAGTAGTTAATATTAGTTTTCGCTTATCAACAAATTATTATTTTAATTTTTAGCGACTATTCCTACGTGTTGATCTTATAATCCAACAATAGAGGTGAGGTGATGTGTTTGTGGAAGCAAGACACATAAGCCCCTGATGTTATGAGACAAGGCAGTTGACAATTGGAATAAATAAGGACAAGTTGACAGAGGGTTATAACACATAACAAAGGGGCAAATAGGTGGTATCTGACATGCTTGTAATTTGTTTGTAAGAGTGGGTGTTGTTTAAATATGATTGAAGTTATTAGAGGTTGCGATGGTGTCTTCCACATGGCTTGCCTTCTCACAGATGACCTCGTAAGTCTCTATGTATCTAAATCTCAAAGTCAAACAACTCATAAAATTCTCTTTAATGGTAATGGTGGTGGTGATGCAAGGACAAGTGATAGAGCCAACAATCAAAGGAACAACCAATGGGTTAGATGCATGTTTAGAATGTGGAGTAAAATGCATAGTATTGACTTTTTCAATTGATGTAGTTTACATAGACCCAGATAGAGATCCCCACCTTGTCATGGATGAAGGTTGTTGGAGTGATTTGGATTATCACACTTATACAAAAGCAGAGCATGCCCCTACAAACATGAATTATAACTTATAATTGATATGAATAAATGGGTAATGTAACACACACACACACACACACACACACACACACACACACACACACACATGAGAATGGAGCAACGCTGGTTTCGCTATGCGAAAATAGTGGTAGAGAAAAATAGATGGAAGTGAGCAGAGGAAAGGAATTTGGTATGGTGTTAGTGAACCCATGTTTGGTTTTAGGTCCTTTGTTGCACTCCTCCATCAACACGAGCATTGCTTATATCATGAAATACTTGATTGGTACATTCTTCTTACAATTGTTTTTTTATTTCTAAATTTATATATTGAATTTGAAGGTGTTATAAGTGATATGCAATTGCAAGTTCAATGAATATATGCAAACTTAACGCACGCATACATGGACATAAGAGATATGGAAACAACTCACATATTAGTCTATGAAACACCTCCTTCCCATGGATGATATTTGTGTGCGAAAAGCAATAGTTGTCTAGCTCGAAGGTCTAATCTCTTTGTTGGTTGGTTCAATGTCAAGTTGTTAGTTATCCATCAACGACAACTTACTATGCCGAGACGAATGTTTGAAGGCTTCACTCCTATATATATAACATGATTGTAATGGTTATCAATGAGAAAAAAAAACTTATTCTTATAAGTTTTTTTTTCTCATTGATAACCATTACAATCATGTTATATATATATATATATATATGCAAAGATATTTCTTATAAGTTTTTTTTGCTCATTGATAACCATTACAATCATGTTTTGGATTTCTCATTTCTCATAACATAACTTGTATGTAGCTTTTAATTATAATTAAACCAACACAAATGCCATTGTTGCACTAGTAGTAGGGGCCTCTAGGAATATTATTGTTGGTTAGCACTTCATGCATAAAAGCTCAGACAAGGTTTGCGATCATGGGTTTCAAGTTAGGTACAACTATTTATTTAGACTCTTTCACTTAAACAAAATAGAAAATTACATCCCTTCCAGGGTAACTTGCACCTTTAGGACAACTACTAGTTATAAAATATTACATCTCTTGTATTTATGAAACCACATTAACTTGATAATATTAATCCATTGTGTTTATATTAATTTGCATTTATGTGACCGCCCTTCGTTATGCGCACTATTACTTCTACATTGTCCTCTGCCATTTTCAAGGTCACCACATGCAAGGATAATCATGGCCGCTGTTAATACATACATATCAACAGGGGGCCTCTGAGAAAGCCGTGGAGAAAGTCATTTTAAAAGACAAATGGCGGCTTTGCTTTGTTCTACATGGCTTATTTTGCTTTTGCTTGTATTTCACATTCAACCTGTACCACATATTGCTTAATATATCCTCACACCTAAATTAAGCATTTCCCTTGTCTCGACCATCATTTTCTACCGATTTACAATTGTGGAGTTGTTTACTTTCATCCTTGACATGATCATGATTGCGGATACCACCACTCTCATCATCTAGGGCTTTGCAATAATTATCTTTTGTGGCAGAAGCTTATAAATCTGTACATATAAAGAGAGGTTTATAGTAACCATTGTCATATTTCATTATAAACAATGATATGGTTACTATAACAACGATGATGTCATATTGGGTATATATATATATGAATGACAAGGTCATGTTTGGTGTAGTCACGGAAGTAGCTTGTAAAGGACTAAAATGAGGGTCTATGAATGTAAAGAAGGTGAAGGAAATAAATGGTGAGCAAACACCGGATTTTCAAGATTTCGGAGGCTTGCCATCTCACCAAATCAGTTGGCAAGAAAATGAAAATTGCCATTGTATGTGCACAACATTTATACATATTCCCTATTCAATGCACAAATTTCATTGTTTTACAACTATTCTATTTTCTCCATGTTTATTTTTTATTTTTAAGTTTGAACCAGATCATAGATGTTGCTACCCACTTGTCTAATGTAAATCGTGTTCATGCAATAAATGATCTGTTTGTCTCCCTAAAACCACTGTGATATGCACACGTATCATTGCATACTGCGATCACCACCACCATACAAACTATAATCAAATCTACCTCAGTGTTTGCCTCATTATTCCCTGTCCCCTATTACCACTGATGTAAATGACATCAAAAGATATTGAGATGAATCTTGGTGAACTCCACAACAATATATAAAAAACCCCCTGCCATTCGTTGATTATACCCAGTGCTTTATCTCTACCATAAATTTGGCATCTAGTTTATGCCGAGATGAATCTAGCCTAGCTCAATAACAATAATCGCCTCCAACTTAATTTTTTTATAAAAAGTAAACTTACAAGAAATGAAGCAAAAGGGGAATGAGGATTTAGAGTTGTTAAAAAGCAATTTAAAGATGCTTTGAATAGTTATATTTGACATGGGATTGTAAGGCATGCATTGAGAAACATTTGAATTCATTTTATTTTAATTTTTTTGGGTGGGGATTATGAAAGATGCTTTGAATAGTTATATTTGACATGGCTTTGTAAGGCATGCATTGAGAAACATTTGAATTAATTTAATTTTTTTTTTTTTTTTGGGTGGAGATTATGAAGAGTTAAGAGAGAAGAAGAGGAAACGAACAAATAAGAAATTATATTCATTTGATAAGGAAAAAATATGAAAAATAGACTGGGATATGATTGCAAGATGATGTCAAAAGAATTTTAGATATAATGTTACATGGAATAAATGTGATAGATTTTTTTCTTTTTCGAGGTTTTTTAATTATAAAAAATAGAGTGAAATATGATTACAAGATGATGTCAAAAAAATCATAGAAATGATATTATAAGTAGTATTGCATGAGATAAATATGATAGATTTTTTTTTAATTTTTTTGTTATTGTTTTGTTTGGGTCTTTTGAGTTTTACAGATATTGACAATCTAAATCAACATATATTTAAATCAAATTTTTTTCGATTTAATTATTATAATTAAAAAATTCTATGTCGTCAAAGTCACTTGGAGATCCAACCCTACCCTCTTCTTATAATATTTACTTCTAAATTAATAATGTAAGAATTTAATTAAGTTAAAAGAGTCATTTTTAAAAATAAACAATAAAAATGAATAGATTCCTCTTGGCATGTCATCTTCGTTCCATTTGAAATTTGATTCGACCGCATTGAAAAGGGTTAAAATGGACATCACATTATTTTATTACAGTGCGTGGAATGGAAGATACGGTATGATAGACAAAAATAAATTGATGGGATTCAAGTATGATAGACAACTGTAACCAAAATATCATAACTCCTACTTCTGAATTCTGCAAGAGAAAGCAGAAAGATTTCAAACACATTTCTCCCGAAATTGGAGTAAATCTTTAAAATATGATGTTATATTTACATCAGCATCCAGAAGTTAAATGCTGCCTACCAGAATTGACAGGGACTTTATACCTTACCAGAAGAAATAAAATTTAGGGTTTCAGTCCACCTAATATTCTGGCGTGCCTGTCTTAATACTAAGAATATATGTATATTTCGCGGGGTTGGTGAAGAAATGTAGTTGTAGTAGTAGTTGTGGGGAACCCTCACCCAACCCTTTGCTAAGCTAATTGTTTTACACTCATATTGAAGTTTGTTAGTAGGAGGATGTGGATGTTCTCTCCTCCAACCAATCAATAATAATAATAAAATTTCATGAATCTATGACTAAAATCTATTAACGGATTTTATGATAACACCTTTTAGACATATGTTAATATAAAAAGGTAAGTCACACAATGTTTGGTGAGAGTATGTATTTACATATGGTTTTTATTATGGATCTCTTTATTCCATCTTGTCACGATAAATGATATTTTATAACTTGGTTGAAATTAATTGTTATTAATACAAATTTCTTTAAGATTTATCATCCGATTTATGATTCATTTTATTCTATTTTACTATCCTTTCGACTTAGATTTGCGGTCTCTTTCTTTCCATTTTGCACTTCCTCAATTTACATGTATGATTATACCACATTATTATGTTCTTTTTTAAAAATATTTTCGATATCCACCATATCAAGTTCCTCGGTGGAAGTGGGTTTAACATTTGCATCTTTATGGAAAAAATCATTAATGCACTCCATATGTAGTGGTGTTCTTAGGTGACCCCTTGGATGTCTTCATTTAGCTTCTCAACACTATCAAATTGAAATTACTAATTGTAGATATGGCGGAGGATTTCATTTAATCATGTATCTCATCATTCTCACTACCCCTTTCACTAGTATGTCCCCTTAGAGGTATAATTGAAGGATTTTCATTGGATGAATCAAGTTGTATCCTAATATTGTTGTAGCAAGGCTAATGCATCTACTATTGTATGTAGACCTCTAGCATCTTCCCCTAATATTTCATTGTTAGCCACATCATTAAGAGATAGTCTTCTCCTTGTATATTTCTAAATGATATTTTCATTTGATGTGCTTGGTTTCTCAAAACCCATCAAAATCCCACTTGGAAAGATTTTTTCTATTGCATTTGAATCCTCAAGATTTTCATAAGGATCCTTGACTACCTACATTTTACGTTTGGATATCAGTTATCTTTGTTTTTGCTTCCATGTGTTTATCGTATCCTCTTATCACTTTCCTCCTCTTCCCGAGTTGGATACTGGCAACTTCCTCTTGCACATTGCCAACTTTCTCTACATGCACTCATGAAAACATTGGAATGGCTTAAGGTGGAGATTAGTCCTGAGTAGAAGGGCCTACTTGGGATTGAGCAATGCTCACCCTCTCAAATGGGGACATAGTACCTCTCATAATTTTCCATGATTCTGGAGTCTGAAGCTTTTCATAAAGCTAACATGCCATATTTTGATGAATGTTCATAAACATCCCATCTACATATCATAAAGTTGTTCTTCGTTTTTTTCCCCTATCCCATGTAGTCAATGGGGAAAGCATCTAATAATTTAGAATACTTCTTTGTGATATTCCTAGAATGTCAATTCTTGAAGTATTGAGCTTTTTTGGTTGCACTTGGGTCTTCCAGACTTTCCTCCTTTCCTTGTAGTTGCTTCCTTGACCCCTTCTTTATGCCTCTTAGAAGTATTTGTTGCACTTGAGCCTTCTTGAATTTCCTCCTCTTCTCCTTCCCTTGTAGTTACTTCCTCGTCACCTTCTTTGTGCCTCTTATAAGTCTTTGTTGCACTTGGGCCTTTCTAATTTTTCTCCTCTTCCTTTCCTTGCAGTTGCTGCCTTGTCCCCTTCTTTGTGCCTCTTAGATACCTTTTCTTCTTTGTACCCTCCTTTATGCGTATGTTGGTTCTTTCATTTATTTGCTTTTCACTTTTCTTTCTTAGCCCTTTCTACCATAAGGTCCCTTTTAGAAAGTGGGACTGCCTTCCCCCAACAATAATACCTTGTTGTTGTGCTAGTTCTTTCATTATCAAATCTTTCGCTGGGATAAGTGGTAATGCAGTTGGGTCCACTTGGGTATCTTCCCTAGCCACAACATAAGTGTTGTCCTTATCCATGTTACACATATATAACATGAATATTGATTAAAAAAACTTTGTGGAACCCTCGGGGTTTGCAGAGTTAAATCCCTTGGCTCTAATAACCACAATGCTAAGTTAGTTTGTGCCATCTTATATTATAATGTATAACCTTTTTCTTCCAAAAAGGCATACTCTCTGAATATTCCTCCAAGATCATAATTGGGTAAAATCTTCACCGTTCCAATTGGATAATTCCAATACACATCATATGAGAACCAACAAAATGTATACTGGAATTTTTTATAAGAACATAATTGAAAATTTCAATCTTTAGATTTTAGTATTTCTATGGCAAATTATTCTAGCTAGATGAATTTGGTCTTTGAGAATTCGATGTGCTATGCAATCACTCCTATTGGTACATCCTTCTAATCCTTCGTCGTGTGGCAAAAACAAAATCTTATATATATTCGATGACCTTTCTTACTATAATATTGTTAATAAACTCTGAGAGAATTATTCTTATCCCTATTGTAGACTCTAAAATTTGGTATCAGATACTTGGGAGTGTCAGTGTTGACCTATCTCTATCTTAACATGAATTATGTGTACATATGACTTTTATTCGCCCTTCTCTCACACCCACATGTTTTCTATGAGCTCGAACTTCTTTTCGACCTTCTTGATTTTCTATCAGTCATTTATAAGAATTCTTTAATATATGTCAATTTTGTTCAAAATCATACTCAAAATATCTCTAATCATCAAATCAATATTCTCCCTTCTAAACAAATCTACCAGAGCTAAACTGTTCTGAAATTCCAGACTCATCTGGCCCTGATGGCAGCGTAGACCACCATGCTCTGTTCAGGGAGTCAGTGGTTGAGAAAAAAGAGCAACAATTATTTGGAAAGAGGAGAGTACTAACTTTCGTGGTTCCTTATCCTCATTTTTCCACTTTTTGCCTGAGATATAATTATAAATAAATGAGACGAAAGCAACCAATGTGCCTTTCATTGTTTGCTTTTGACATTTTATTGTTTTTTAGTGGAGTTTGGCGGCATAGTGCTGCCAAATTGGTAGGGGAAAGCTTTTTCTGGAATTTTCGTTGAGCCAAGTATATATATTCCAAACAGATCTATCTCTTGAAAATTATAGTTAATACTGGATTGAATTGAAAGTATTTGGGGAAAATGTAGATTGGCAGCCAAACATGAAGGGATGGATCTGGGCTGTTGCAATTATTTATTTTTATTTTTTTGGTGTTGTATATAGTATCTTGTGTAACAGACGGGCATTTGCAAGTACAAAAGATGTACTTCTACAAAGGTAAGTTTGTTTGAACTTCACCACTTCTTGCTTCCTTATAAGAAACATGTTCTGTGCTGATTTTTGTAATCAATTAGTGAAGTTTGACTAAAATATGCAATGCCTTTTTTGGTTCTCTTTTGTTTTCTGTTAGAATTAACTCTGAGGCCATATTGGAAAAATGCACATTTTAGACTCCAGTTACACTTTATGGCATTTAATCTAAAAGATTCAGCTTCTTATGTACTGCTGTAAAATAATATGAGGTTAATAACTTCTGTGGTAATCCAGGATGATGCACTCAAAACTATCTTGAGAACTGCTGTGATATTTCAGGTATTATGCACTCAAATTATCTTATATGAGGTTTTTAGGAATAATGCATTCAAACTTATTTATATGTTTATGGGTTACATAAACTAAGTCAATGTGGATGTAGGTCATGTATAGTCTTAGGGGAGTTAGTTAGTGCTTTTGGGTATGGTTGATCACTGTTTAAAGGTATGGAATTTCCTTTTACCACTGGTATTAATGTAAATTTTTATAAAAAATAAAATTACAAGAAAGAGGAATAAGAATTTTAGAGTTAAAAAAGTAATAGGTATATTTGATTCAGGATTGTAAGGTATGCGTTCAGAAATATTTGATTTGATTTTTTTTGGGATTATGAAAGTTAAAGAGGAGAGGGAAAGACCGGGTAAGAAAATATGGTCATTTAACAAGAAAGAATATAAAAATAGAAAAGAATATAATTATAAGAAGATGTCAATTTTTTTTTATATATAATATTACACAAAATAAAAATGATAAGAAATGTTAATTTTTTGTTTTCTCATAATAAATATAAATATCTTTATATTTAAATATTTATTTAAAACAATCTAAATAAATATAGACCTAAATCATTATTTCCTTCAACTAAATTATCACGACTAAAGAGCTCCATTCTGTCCAAGAACCCGGCCCTCTCCATATGAATGTTCCCTGTGTAAAAATTTATATAAAAATGAATAGATTTCTCTTGGTATGTCATCTTCATTTCATTGAAATTTAATTCGACCTAATTTGCACATTGAAAAGGGTTAAAATGGACATCGCATTCTTTTATTACAGTGCGTGGAACGGAAGATACGGTACGATTCAGAGTGAGCCCACAAGCGAACAACATAAAGTGATGGGTTTCAACTACAATTGACAATTGCAACCAAAATATCATAACTCCCACTTCTGAATTCTGCAAGAGAAAGCAGCAAGTATTCTCCCGAATTTGGAGCACATTCAAAAATTAAAAGCTGCCAAACTGAATTGACAGGAACCTAATACCTTATCAGAAGAAATAAAATTTGAGATTTCAGTCCTTTTAAGATTCTGGTGTGTCTGTCTTAATTCTAAGAATATATGCATTTTAAGCGGTGTTGGTGAAGAAGTGTAGTTGCAGGAACCCTTACTTAACCCTTTGCCAAGCTAATTGTTTTGTATCCTTTTGATATTGAATCATCATTTGTTTATATTAATATAAATATGTTCTTCAATTTAAAAACTGTTTTTAATTAAAAAAAGTTTATTAATAAATTAATGACCAAATTTTCTGCAAAGAATTTAATTATGATGATATATTTAAAACATTTTTGCACATAATTCACCTTTAATTATTAATTCATATTAGAAAATATATAAATTTTTTTACATCTTAAAATTTTAATATTAATTTTGTAATATACTTTATATTTTGAAAAAAAAATTAGATTTTTTTTTCGGTTTATATTTTAAATTGGTTAAAGGTCAATGACAAGACTAATTTTTTGAAGAAATATAATTATTTGTTAATTCAAAAAAAATCGGAGAAAAATGTCTCCATCAAAATCATTGAGTTTTTTGTATCATGCTTTCATTATTTTAATTTTATTTTCTAATAAGTTTTCCTCCCACTAAATGTAATTGTACATAAATAACCATAATGACTCGCAGCATGCATTCAATTGCCATTGCCACTTTCGAAGTTTGTGGAAGCTTTGAGAACTAACAATAATCACTGTTGATTCTTCATATTCACCCTCTGTTGCATTGTTTTTTATTTGTCATTTCCGAGTTGTCTGTCTAAGATTGCAAAAGTATTTTAGAGACCAAGTGTGCATAAAATGTATATTCTTTTAGCTTTACTATAAGTAAGAACATTTGTATAGGTGTTAACAGGGTACTTCTCATTAATAAAAAAAGCATGACCATTTTCTTCAAGTTCTTTGTATTGATGAAGACTGTAAGCACTACTAGTGTTCTTTCTTTCTAAGTATATCGATATTGTGTTGGAGTTACCAAAGTCTTTTGGGCTTTTGATAATGTTTACAATTACTTCACTTGTACAATTTTCCACTCGCTGTAGAATTGCTATTTTTTATGTGTTGTGGTTGTGGCCACAAACGTTATAAACTAAATTGAAACCTTTCCAAATAAACCTTTAGACGTGACCATGCATTTATACAAACATGAGACTTTGTACATTATGTGTCCTAAATACCATTGTTTTCAATTATGCAAACGCCAAAAAGAATCACAGTAAATTCTTGCAATTACTGTCCCTCACAGTCCATCTCTCAAACACAGTGACACTATGAGGATCCATCTCAGTAACCGAGTACTCAATAAGGAGATCATGGTTATCTTTTCTACAAGTTTCTCAATGGCCAACCCATTTGTGACTATGTCCGTGAACTCATCCTCACTCCGCACATCACTTTAATTCAACACATAATGCATGCTTAGTATGCACGGCATGTTTTCCATTGCCGCACAGTCCATGAGTCAGGGAAAGCCTTCGAGTTGAGAAATGCTAGTTAAATGAAGTCCACAGGTCTGTTGAGACTTTCAGATTCGTTTTATCTTTTCATGGATCGCATTATGTGTGTTTAGATCCACGCTTTCATCTTTATGTCTGTCACTGCTACGTTACATAACCTTGTCGTGTGTCTTCATTGAGCTATGATTCTTCTTTGCTTTTCCATATTTACCATGTCCAATGGGAATAACATGTGGTAGATTTTTATTGGGTTGCAGTAGCAGTCTTATAGAATGTTTGAGAAACTTTGATTGATATTATTAGAAAGGTCCCAATTGTTATACATGTTCCAATTGTTGAATAGGGTTTTTGTTAACATGTGTTTTATCGATGAAACATATTGATGTGTATAAATATTTAAGTGCA
This sequence comes from Torreya grandis, assembly GCA_037957365.1. NCBI lineage: Eukaryota > Viridiplantae > Streptophyta > Pinopsida > Cupressales > Taxaceae > Torreya > Torreya grandis. The sequence goes on from JARHVA010004809.1 coordinate 802,516, forward strand.
CCAGAAATTAAACATGTAATATCTAATACTTGTTCAACATTTATTCTATACAATTAAAAGTAACCAATCACATTTTTATTAGTAAAACTCAAATATTAATAGTCTAATGTTCAGCTATTGGTACTCCAAAGATTAAGTTTTGATCATAGGTTTAAAAAATGCATTTTATGACTTTTTGTGATAAAATCCATTATATCGTAAAATGTATAATGTGTTAGACTTTAAAACTTTAGTTAGATATAGTTAAGACGATATATTAAAATAGATAATTTTTTTGAAATCTAATGTAATATTATAATACCTTAATTCATTGTCCAAAATTAAAATTTACCGCTACTAAGACCTTTTCCCTAATATGCAAATGAGTTAGATTTCTCAAGACTACTTTATATTTACACTTGTCCAAATGTATTCTTGTCACCTTTTTTATTCCATGTGTCAATTGAGATTGAAATATTTGGCACGTTTTTGTCATGTCCATACCTTCATGGTGTGCGATCTTTATTTTAATTTGTGGCTGGAGTCGTTTGTCATGGGGGTTAAAAAATGTTATGAATAAACTGTAAATAAAGTACAAACTATTTAATTTAGGATAAATGTTAACATGACGAGATTAAAGTTTTGCAAGATTATTAATTTTTTTTTAAACCCTTTTTTCCCTCCCTTTTTAAAGAATGTTTGGCTTACTTTTACCCAGGACATAACTTGGCTCATATTATAGTTGAGTTTAAATTTGATTTGTTGTAATTAGTAAAATATATATTTTGTTTTTAATTTTGAATTTTTTTTGATTTTTTCATGTAGTTGTAATAGTGGTGTCCCTATTTATATTTACAGATTCGATATTGAAGTTTGTTAGTGGATGTTCCTCTTCCATCCATCCAACCAATTAATCAATTTAAAAAAAAAAAAAGTTTTTCATTCATCATAAATTTACGATCAAAATCTATCGAGGGATTTTATGATAACACCTAAACATTTGTTAATATGAAAAGAGCGGCCACACAATGTTTGGTGAGAGTATGTATTTACATATTTTTTTCAATATTAAACTCCTTATTCTATCGTTGTCACAATAAATGACAATTTACAACTTAGTTGAAATTAATGGTTATTAATCTAATTTTTTTAAGATTCATTGTCTTTGACTTCTGATTCATTTCACTTTGTTTCATTACTTTTTGGATTTGGATTTGCGGTCTCTTCCTTTCCATCTAGCACATCTTCAATTTAAATGTATGATTATACCACAATGTTATTTAAAAAAAAAAAAAATGTTTTCCATATCCACCATATCAAGTTCCTCGGTGGAGGTGGGTTTAGCATTAGCATCTTTATGGGAAGAATCATTAATGCCCTCCATATGTAGTGGTGTTTCTGAAGCGATTTTATTAGGTGGCCCCTTGGATATGTCTTCGTTTAGCTTCTCAACCCTATCAAATTGAAACTACTTATTGTAGATACGGTGGAGGATTTCATTTAATCATGTATCTCATCATTCTCACTACCCCTTTCACTAGTATGCCCCCTAAAGGTATAATTGAAGGATTTTCATTGGATGAATCAAGGTGTGTCCTAATATTGTTGTAGCGAGGCTAATGCATCTACTATTGTACATAGACCTCTAGCAGCTTTCCCTGATACTTCATTGTTAATCACATCATTAGGAGATAGTCTTCTCCTTGTATATTTTTGAATGAGATTTTCATTTAGTGCACTAGGTTTCTCAAAATCTACGAAGATCCAACTTGGAGAGACTTTTTATACTGTGTTTGAATCCTTAAGATTTTCATATGGATCTTTTCCTACTACATTTTAAATTGGGATATCAACTATCTTTGTTTTTGTTGTGTTTGCTTCCATGTGTTTATCATATCCTCTTATCAACTTCCTCCTCTTCCCAAGTTGGATATTGGCAACTTCCTCTTGCACATTGGCAACTTCTTCTGCATACATTGAAGAAAACATTGGAATGGTTTAAGGTAGAGATTGGGCCTGAGTAGAAGGGCCTACTTTGGATTGAGCAATGCTCACCCCCTCAAATATGGACAAAATATCTCTCATTATTCTCAATAACTCTGGAGTTTGAAGCCTCTCATAATCTAACATGCCATATTTTGATGAATGTTCATAAACTTCCCATCTACATATCATAAACTTCTTCTTCTTCGCTTTATTTCCTATCACTTGTAGTCAATGGAATAGCCTTTCAAACTACTTCTACTTTCTCCTTGGGCAAAGCATCTAATAATTTAAAATACTTAATTGGGTTATTCTCAAAATATCAATTCTTGAAGTATTGAGCATTTTTTGTTGCACTTGGGTCTTCTAGACTTTCTTCCTTTCATTGCAGTTGCTTCCTTGACCCCTTCTTTATGCCTCTTAGAAGTATTTGTTGCACTTGAGCCTTCTTGAATTTCCCCCTCTCCTTCTTCCCTTGCAGTTACTTCTTTGTCACCTTCTTTGTGCCTCTTATAAGTCTTTGTTGCACTTGGGCCTTTTTGATTTTTCTCCTTTTCGTTTCCTTGTAGTTGCTTCCTTGTCCCCTTCTTTGTGCCTCTTAGATATATTTTCTTTGTTGTACCCTCCTTTATGTGTATGTTGGCTCTTTCATTTATTTGCTTTTCGCTTTTCTTTCTTAGCCCTTTCTACCCTAAGGTCCCTTTTAGAAAGTGGGACTGCCTTCACCCAACAATAATACCTCGTTGTTGTGCTAGTTCTTTCATTATCAAATCCTTAGCGCAGATAAGTGGTAATGCAGTTGGGTTCACTTGGGTATCTTCCCTAGCCACAACATAAGTGTTGCCCCTCATCCATGTTACATATATATATAACATGAATATCGATTAAAAAAACTTTTTGTAACCCTCGGGTTTTGCAGAGTTAATTCCATCGACTCTAATAACCACAATGTTAAGTTAGTTTGGGCCATCTTATATTATAATGTATAACCTTTTTCTTCCAAAAAGGCAAACTCTCTGAATACTCCTTCAAGATCATAATTGGGTAAAAGCTTCACCGTCCCAATTGGAGAATTCCAATACACATCATATGAGAACCAACAAAATGTATACTGGAATTTTTTGTAAGAACACAATTGAAAAATTCATTCTTTAGATTCAATATTTCCATGGTAAATTATTCTAGTTAGATGAATTTGGTCCATCTTATATTATAATGTATAACCTTTTTCTTCCAAAAAGGCAAACTCTCTGAATACTCCTTCAAGATCATAATTGGGTAAAAGCTTCACCGTCCCAATTTGAGAATTCCAATACACATCATATGAGAACCAACAAAATGTATACCAGAATTTTTTGTAAGAACACAATTGAAAAATTCATTCTTTAGATTCAATATTTCTATGGTAAATTATTCTAGTTAGATGAATTTGGTCCATTTGGTGTGCTATGTCGATCACTCCTATTGTTACGTCCTTTTAATCTTTCGTTGTATGCTAAAAATAATATTTTATATATGTTCGGTGACCTTTCTTACCATAATATCGTTAATAAGCCCTGACAATTATTCTATGGCTGTTGTAGACACTAAAATCTGGTATTACATACTTGGGACTGTCAGTTTTGACCTATCTCTATCTTACATGAATTATGTGTATATATGACTCTTAGTGGCCCTTCTTTCACGTCCACATGCTTTCCATGAATCCGATCTTGTTGATTTTCTATCAATCACCTATAATTTTTTTTTATTATGTATCAATCTTATTCAAAATCATACTTAAAATATCTCTAGATCATCAAATCAATATTCCTCCTTTTTGAATAAATCTACCAAACTCAGACTGTTCTGAAATTCCAGACTCATATAGCCCTGATGGCAGCGTAGAACACCATGCTCTGTTCAGGAAGTCAGTGGTTGAGGAAAAAGAGCAACACTGAATTGGAAAGAGGAGAATCTTAACTTTCGTGGTTCCTTATCCTGATTTTCCACTTTTAGCCTGAGATATAATTATAAATAAATGACACGAAAGCAACCAATGTGCCTTTCATTGTTTGCTTTTGACATTTTATTACAATTTATTGTTTTTTAGTGAAGTTTGGCGGCATAGTGCTGCCAAATTGGTATGTGAAACCTTTTTCTGGAATTTTCGTTAAGCCAAGTATATATATTCCAAACATAGCTATCTCTTGAAAATTATAGTGAATACTGGATTGAATTAAAAGTATCTGGGGAAAATGTAGATTGGCAGCCAAACATGAAGGGATGGATTTGGGCTGTTGCAATGTTGCAATTAATTAATTATTAATATTATTGTTTTGTGTGCGTATATATATCGAGTATCTTGTGTAACAGACCGGCATATTTGTTACAAGTACAAAAGATGTACATCTAGAAAGGTAAGTTTGTTTGAACTTCACTACTACTTGTTTCCTTATAAACAACATGTTTTGTGCCGATTTTCTGTAATCAATTAGTGATGTTTGGCTAAAATATGCAATGCTTTTTTTGGTTCTCTTTTTATCTTTCTGTTAGAATAAACTGTAAGGGCATACTGGAAAAAATGGACATTTTAAACTCCAGTTACACTTCATGGCATTTACTCTAAAAGATTCAGCAGGGGTTTCTTATGTACCGCTGTAAAATAATATGAGGTTAAGAACTTCTGTGGTATTCCAAGGATTATGCACTCAAAACTATCTTAAGAACTGCTGTGGTATTCAGGGATTATTCACTCAAACTATCTTATATCAGGTATTTAGAAATAATTCATTCAAATTGTTTAATATGTTTTTGGGTTATATAAGTTAAGTCAATTTGAATGGTAGGTTGTGTATAGTTTAAGGGGAGTTGGCTAGTGCTTTTGGACATGGTCGGTAGTATGTTTAGCATGCAGTCCAGTGTTTGCCAGTTAAAATCAATGGTTTGAAACCTACATTTCTAAGGGTCTCATTTATTTTAGTTGGACTTTACTAAAATGAGAATGAATTATAGTGAATGTAAACTTGAGTCAGAAACTTTAACATGGTGAGAGCTAAGTAGATTGAAATATGAAAATGAATAGTTAGTTAACTAAGTAAAACTCCAGCTAAGTGAAGATAATAAAACGCTGTAATAGATTCCCATTATAATAAAATAAAAAATAAAAAAATTGAATAGTAAGTCCACAACGAATATTAGTAGAGAAGTTTTTCTCCCTCTAACTTCTTATTCTTATTGACAAAGTTTTTAATCCTAATAATACCTTATAAACCGCCTCTTACTCATAATTATTATATCTGTAAAATTATTATTAAAACATAATTTTAAATAGAGTCTTAAGGGAAAAAGGAGGACTTTATAAAGTTTTAGCTTTAATAATTTTGGAGGCACGGAATTTCCTTTTAGCATTGGTAATAAGATGAAAAAAATATAAAAAATGAAGTTACAAAAAATGAGGATTTTTGAGTTGTAAAAGTAATAAATATATTTAATTTTGGATTGTAAGGTATATATTCAAAAATATTTGAACTGATTTTTTTTTGGGATTATAAAAGTTAGAGAAGAGAGGGAAACACAGGGAAGAAAATATATTCATCTGACAAGGAAGAATATAAAAGTAGAGAGGAATATGGGTGTAAGAAGATGCCAACATAATTCTAGATATAATGTTTGAAATAATATTACATAAAACAAAGATAAAAATGATAAAAATTATTAATTATTTTTTTTTTCAAAGGTTTGAGTCTTCTAAATTAAATAAATATAAATATCTTTATTTTAAATGATTGATTATAATAATTTGAATAAACATACACTTAAATTATAATTTCTTTCAGATTAAAGAACTCCAATTTATCAAGAACCTTGCAAAAAAACTATTATTATTAAAAGTTTCATTCTATCAAAAATCCTAAAAAAAAAAAAAAAAAAAAAAAAACGGTCACTATTAAAGAGCTCCATTCTGTCAAGAACCCTGCAAAAAACTGTCATGATTAAAAAGCTCCATTCTGTCAAAAACCCGGCCCTCTCCATATGAATGTTTTTTTAATAAAAAATTAATTAACAAGTCATTTAAAAAAATAAAGAATAAAAATGAATAGATTCCTCTTGGAATGCCATCTTCATTTCATCGAAATTTATTCGACCTAATTTGCAAATTGAAAAAGGTTAAAATGGACATCGTATTCTTTTATTACAGTGCGTGGAATGGAAGATACGGTACGATTCAAAGTGAGCCCACAAGCGACCAACATATAGTGATGGGTTTCAAGTACAGTTGACAATTGCAACCAAAATATCATAACTCCCACTTCTGAATTCTGAAAGAGAAAGCAGCAAGTATTCAAAGACATTTCTCCCGAATTTGGAGCACATATTTAAAATACGGTGTTACATCTACATCACCATCGAAAAGATTAAAAGCTGCCAAACAGAATTGACAGGAAGCTAATACCTTATCAGAAGAAATAAAATTTGGGGTTTCAGTCCTTTTAAGATTCTGGTGTGCCTGTCTTAATTCTAAGAATATATGCATTTTAAGCGGGGTTGGTGGAGAAGTGTGGCTGTAGGAAACCTTAACCTTTTGCCAAGGTAAGCGGGGTTGGTGAAGGAGTGTATATGTATTTATATCTTTTTGATATTGAATCATCATTTGTTTTCGTTTATATTGATATAAATACGTTTTTTAATTAAAAAATATTATTTAATTAATTTTTTTTTAATGATTAAATTTTATCAAGAGAAATTAATTATGATGACACTTCTAAAACATTTTTTCATATAATTCATTTTTAATTATTAATTTTATTAGAAAATATGCAAGTAAATATTTTTTTACCTTCTAAAGTTTTAATATTAATTTTATAATATGTGTTATATTTAAAAAACAGAAAATTAGTTTTTTTTTCTTTTTATATTTTTAATTAGTTAAAGGTTAATGATAAGACTAATTTTTTGAGAAAATATAATTATTTCCCAGTTTAAAAATTGGAGAAAAATGTCTCCATCAAAATCATTGATTTTTTTGTATTACGTTTTCATTATTTTAATTTTAATTTCTAATATGTTTTCCTCCCATTGAATGTAATTGCACATAAATAGCTATAATGACTCGTGACACATATTTAATTGCCACTGCCACTTTCGAAATCTGTAGAAGCTTTGAGAACTAACAAGTTGATTCTTTTTCACATTCACCTTTTGTTGCATTGTTTTTCATTATGTCATCTCAGAGTTACTTGTCTACGATTGCAAAGGTATTTTAGCGACCAAGTGTGCATAAAATGTATATTGTTTTAGCTTTAGTATAAGTAAGAATATTTGTATAGATGTTAACATGTTGCTTCTCGTTGATAACAAAAACATGACCATTTTCTTTGAATTCTTTGTATTGATGAAGATTGTAAATATCACTATTGTTCTTTTTTTCTATGTATATTGATATTGTGTTGAAGTTACTAAAGTTTTTTGGGCTTTTGATGATATTTACAATTATTTTACTTGTACAATTTTTCACTCACTAAAATTGCTATTCTTTATGTGTTGTGGTTGTGGCCACAAACACTATAAACTAAGTTGAAACCTTTCCAAATAACCCTTTAGACATGACCATGTATTTATACAAACATGAGACTTTGTACATTGTGTGTCTAAATACCACTGTTTTCATTTATGCAATTACAGTAAATTCTTGCAATTACTTTCCCTTACAGTCAAGCTCGCAGACACAACGACACTATGAGGATCCATCTCAGTAACCGAGTACTCAATAAGGAGATCACGGTTATCTTCTTTACCAGTTGCTCAATGGCCAACCCATTTGTGACTATGTCCGTGAACTCATCCTCACTCCACATATTACTTTAATTTAACACATAATGCATGCTTAGTATGCATGGCAGGTTTTCATTGTCGCACAGTCCATAAGTCAGGGAAAGCCTTCAAGTTGACAAATGCTAGTTAAATGAAGTCCATAGGTCTATTGAGACTTTCAGATTCGTTTTATCTTTTCATGGATCGTATTATGTGTGTTTAGATCCACACTTTCATCTTTATGTCTGTCATTGCTACATTACATAACCCTGTAGTGTGTGTCTTCATTGAAGAATACGTGGAAGTAACACATGGTGGAATTTTATTGCGTCACAATAATAGTCTCATAGAATGCTTGAGAAATTTTGAATGATCTTTTGTAGTGTGCAAATGTGTTAGTTTTCTCAACACTACTTTATATTTGCACTTGTCCAAATGTCTTACTGTCACCTTTTTTCTTTATTGTGTCAATTGAGATTGAAATACATGGCATGTTTTTCTATGTCCATGCCTTCACGGTGTGCGACATTTATTTTAATTTGTGGCTAGAGTCATTTGTCATGGGGGTTAAAAATGTCATGAATAAACTGTAAACAAAATACAAACTATTTAACTTGGATAAATGTTAACATGGTCACTGACGAGCTTAAAGTTTTGCAAGATTATATATATATCATTTTTTCCTCTTCCTTTTCAAATAATGTTTGGCTTATTTTTATTGAAAACATAACTTACCTCATATTATAGTTGAATTTGCATTGGCTCTGTTGTAATTAATAAAATATGTATTTTATTTCTAATTTTGAATCTTTTTTGATTTTCAGAAAAATAAAAAAAATAAGAGTAAAATATAAACTTTAGATATTAAACAATAATAATTAGGTAATTACATATTCTTTTAATTAAACCTCTTATTTTATTGTTATTCTATTTCAAATTATTAGTTATTAGCATGTTGTATATGTTATCGTACAAAATTTTAGATTTATGCATTATAAAACTAATTCTAATACTTAAAATTATATTATCCTTTGTAAATAAAAAAACTAACTTTTACTATTATGTTTATAACAAAAGGAAAATCAATTTCAAAATTAGTGCAACTAGATTACATACATGTTCAAAAAATAATCTATATGCAACTATGTAATGGAACTTTATTTTAAAAACCCAAGAAAAAGCCTTAATATGTTTATGACATGTGAAGCTTTGCATGGTGCTTATTAATCAATATTACTGCAAGGTTCTAGAAATGAAGAATATAAAATTAAAAAAAAAGACAAAGAGAAATCAAAGAACTAGATGCTATGAAAATTTCAATTGATGTCGAAACATACATGCCAAAAACTCAACAATGCTTTCCCACCATTGATGAGGATCTAAATCATTATTTTACAAACCAATATGCATCAATTACCCAATATTACATTATTTTTTTTCAAATACTTGCAACGATCATCTTTCCTATTTGAATGCCATTGCTGATGAAATACAAGCACATGGCCTATATAAAGTAACTACATTCAACTCAGCTTGTGGAAAAATCTTATTCCATGCTATTAGCTACTTAATCGAGAAAGAATTCAATGGACAGGGTCTTTGATGATATATGGATTAGTCCATTTGTAATGCACTTGTTGGGGATGACAACAATGCAATAGCTTGTTTAGAAGCTTGAAAACAAGAACTAATAAAGGATAATACAAAAAAAAATTACTGATTAGCAAGCATATATTGTAATGATTGGAATGCCATATGAAAAAAGTGGCATGAGGGAAATGATTTTTGTTGTCTATGGCTTTCAAACATTCTAGAAACTAAAATTCAAATATGGTTAGCAAAAAAAAAGCATTGCCATAGTGTATTATAATTGTCCTTAGTTAGAAAAAATATACAACATTATTTGCTTCAAAATAAATACAACTCATATTCACTCTGTCGTACATGTATTACAACTAAAATGACCTATGGTATTGACATAAGCCCATCAAATCTTGACACTCTGAAAGCTTCTGAGTCTAAAAATATATTTTATGTTATTGTGGAAAATGGTTTAGATTATATTTATATTAAAAATATACTTTAATCTAAGAACAAAAACCAAATATATTTGAATTCTTTAAGAAAAATTATATGCAGATAAAAACTAAAGCAACAGACATTGAAAGAAGACAAAAATATAGAAAATCCATTAACACATCTAAAAGCAATTAAGGACACACCCATCCATGCTTATGTACTTTGTGAATGCATTCATTTAAAAAAAAAAAACATTGTTGGCATTAACAATACCATTGTTGATATATTTTATCCTATTTCTATTGACACAATTAAAAATAATTGTGTTAGGGCAGTAAGTATGCACTAAATACAAAAAATGCTCTTGACAATGAGAAACTTCCAACATTCTTTGTCCCTTTTAACATTAGCTGAAACAAGAGAATAAAAGCTGTGCATAAGTTAACCATTTTAGAAGATGGACTAGATGCCTTACGAATAGCCTTTGCACAAATATGAAAATTTGGATATAAATGATCATAATTTGGCCTCACTAGACCAATTATAAATGTCCATGTAGACTTTGATTGGATTCAACAAGCCCTGTATAGACAATTGGACGAGACTAAAATAATTGCTATCAAGTTAAAATGTAAATTGGAATATAAAATGTATATTTAAAATGAAATGTTAGAGCTATATGTGTCATGGATGCATTATAAAATATTTTCAAACCCCACTATATAAGCAAGAAATAATTGTTACTGTTCATGATTGGAAAGATAGCTTCAAAAAAAAAATGAACTGACAATTAATGATATTGATCCTGTGGAAGCTGATGACCCTGATAAAAATGAAAATGACTCAAGAGTAATTACTAAATTTATTGTGCATGGCTTTGGTGAAACACACTTAATACAAGACTTAGAAGATGAAATTATTGAGATTGCTCCGTTGAAGGTTTCAAACCATTACGTATTTCTGAAGACAAGTTTTGAGAAGAAATAAAATTATCAACTTTGTACTATGGTTTCAGTCATCCTAATGATGTCACACTAGAATTCTCATATCAAAAAAGAGCAAGGTGCGAGATCTTACAATAAGAAAATGATATTACAACCCACATCACTAATATTTTCTTCAAATTTGTTAAAATCATTATATATTAGGTTTCAAGTTGTGTTTGGATATGAATACACAAAGGTGAATAGAAAAATAAAATAACTTCATGCCAAAGATGTTAAAAAAAAAAAAAACCTAGACAAATTTTTAAAATCTTTAAGAGGTTATACAACTTTCAAAATCACATCACCTAACTATTTTTAAAACTCAAGAAAAAATATTATCACATTGATAAGACAATTGATACCACAACATTTTTTGCCACATTAACAAGTGTCGAGCATTTTTTAGAGCCATTATGCCATGCCTTGAAAAAATTGTCTCACAAGAACATGAACAAACACAATGAAAATATTGAAGATGAGAACATTGATTAGAAAGAATGTAGTTATAAGCATTCATTAATTTAACCATTTATCTAATGCATTTAATAAAATGGTGTTGCAAAATGAACAACTACTTGGCAAAGTTTTGGATTAATTTTTTGTAATAAAATTTTAAAATAGAGGAAATGAATAGTCATATTTCATGGTTTGGGTACATGATGCACTGATATATGGACACTTTTCAAATACTAAATTGAAAATTTTGTGTACATGTATATATCTTGTGATTCAACATTGTTTAATGCAAATTTTGCCAAAATGTAAACACATCATCATACAAGTACTTGTAAAAAATATAAAAATTATCATTACAGATTCAACTTCCCATTCCCTCCAACAGAAAAAACCAAAATATTAGAGCTTTGGACCATAACATTGAGCTATCAAAATAAAATACTAAGTGTTTTTTCTCTCAACCTTAACATCAAAAAATATAATAAAGACAACATTTGAAATGTTTTTGAAAGATGCAAAATTATATCAAAAAAAAAAAATCACCGCGATATTATGTTTTGCGATCAGTAATACTATTAAAAATACAATCTTTAGATATTTGAATAAATATTTTTACAAAAAATCCTCTACATTGTGGTATGTAAACACAAATGCATAATTAATTCTTGATGCATATGATGTTGCAACATATTGTAGCTCCTATATAACAAGTTTTGACCATTCATTGACAATTGATTTTAGTAAAATATCCAAGCAATCTACATGTAGTAATGGTAATAAGATACATTTTATATAAAAATTTGGAAATACTCTTCTTCAACACAAAGGAAAGTCTAGTCGTAAAGTGATTCACATGGTGCTTTTGCTTCCATTACATTATAACCAAGTAAAATAGTTTTCATCAACACATCACCATTGACAAATAAGACATTCATCTTGAATAAAACTAGATTATTATCAAAAGAACCTAATGATTCAAAATATGGGTAAGTACACAAAGTTGGGGGACAAAAAGGAGCCACCCATAAACATGATTTTCTTGAAATTTTAAAAAACCGAACTTGTGTAGATAGCTACACTCAAAATTTGAATATGCTATAAGAACATGAATTGCATCACTTCAAAATATAGTTTCCAAAACACTATTAAAAAAAAAAAATGATTAAGTATAACTATGTCAAACATCTAAAATTTGAATAAGAACTCTTATTTTTTAAAGAAAAGAGAGTAGATAGATGACTGTGTGGCCCACCATTTTTTGAGCATCATTTAATATTGTTTGAAACCCTTTGGTGAATATTTGAATAATATATTTTAGTTTGTGACCTATATTTTTTCATATTTTATCAATGAATTTATTATTATTATTAATTTTGTAAGTAAATGATATTGAAAATTAACAAAAAAATGGATAACCAACCATGTGGCCCCTCCTAACTACCTCAAAAAAAAAGAAAATAGATTTTTTTGAATGTGTGTAGAATTAGGCTTAGTTTGTGACCATATAATTTGTTTTGCACTTAGATAAATGAAAAATAATTTAAATTAACATGTATAGGCATGCATATTTATGACATGTGGTGGCCTAAAAAAGCTATAGATAGAAATCAACATAGTTTGCAACTGTAAAATTATCCAAAAATTATAAAAATCCTATATTTGAAAAGAGGAGAGCATACTCGTCATCATGTTAATAATTTTTTGAATTTTGTTATTTAAATTCCTAGTGTATTTGGTGATGGAAGTTTAATTTTTTTGTTTTCTATCAAAGCTTTTAGACTTGGCCGTAGATTGATAAGTCCAAGCCTGTGGCTCAAGAATCCATGCCATTTATGAACCAAAAGGCTTGTATTTTAAATTATATAATATAACACGTACACATTATACTATAACATGTACACATTATATTATAATGCATATGCATTATGGTAATATGTACACATTAAGTAATGTGTGTGCATTATAACATAACACATATGCATTATACCATAACGCATACACATTATAACAAAGTGTATGCACTTTACCATAATGTGTACACGTTATCTTTGCTATAGATAAAAAATTAATTTTCAACACACTTTTTTACCCAATTCAATAAATCTGTCTCCACATACATTCTCTATGCACTTCTATTGTACTTGTAAGTTAAGAACAAGAGCTATCAAGTGCTTTTTTGAACCATACCTTTGAAAAGCTATCAATTGTCCAATGGATGATGAATCACATTTGAGAAAGAGAAATAAGTTGGAGAATAAAACACTTGAGAAAATACAAGAAGTGAGATAAGAGAATAAAACACTTGAGAAAATACAAGAAGTGAGATAAGAAAAGGTATGAATGCAAGCACTTCATTTAAAACAAGGTACATAAACTATCTCTGATGAGCCAAATGTCATAGACAATGATGCAATTGACAATAATGAATTGAATAATGATGAACTTAAAAATAATCAATTCAATAATGATGGAATTGACAAAATTGAATTAAATAATGATGAAATTGACAATAATGAATTAGATAATGTTGGAAGCTCACATTCAAAGTATAGTGTTTTTTATTTTGTTGTTGATGATTGTATGCATGATGCCTTACCCCCCATCAGTGAATAAATTTTTATGGAAATAAATAATGATGAAATTAAAATTGAATAAAATTTCATGGAATCATATAATGAGAAAAAAAATAATGAATAAAATGTCATCCCACCATTAATCAATGAAAGTAATGATAATTTTGAAACACACTCTCAACAAGTTTCACCAATAATAACACCTCTAAGAATTGTACATAAAAAAGTAAGTACTTAATTGAAGTCGATAAAAATATTTTGAAACCAACGCCCAATAAAATGCCTAACCACCATTCAAGAAGACTGACTCACAAAATTTTGGATAATTTCTTTCATAATTTGATCCATGATACTAAAGATGTCAATTGTTTATTTTGTTAATAAAAATGAATAAGATGAGACCTACCATATACACATTAGGGCTCATAACATTTAATATGGATGATGAAAATTTATAAATTATTGACAAATTACATGATGCATATCATACTATAGGACTTAAATCACGCAATAAAGATTTTAATGTTTCCTAATGTATAATCATAACTTGTGCAATAAGTAGTTAAATAGGGAAAAAATGATTGATTTAAAAAACAAGCCGAACACTTGATATAAATAGAAAAACATTAATGAAATAAATTTCAAGATGAAAAAGACTTAACGAAACAAATACCAATGAGATCTAAGCATTCTCTAGTCGACTTCCATGAAAGGACAAGGATATAGTCGATGATCTGAAAGAGTTACTTGTATAATTTTAAAAGGATAATACTAGAGTTTTGCCCAATGCAAGAGATGTAGTCAAAAGAAGAGTTGGTTCTCATAACCATGAACTATATCCAAAACATTTATTAGATATGAATTAAACACAATTATAGTCCAAGTTTTTAGAAAAAAATCCAAAATATTTTATTAGTCAAATATATTTTGAGATGGCCTAACCTTTTTATGTAAAAATAGATCACACACGCACCACTTGTTGTTATAGGCAACATGTCAAGTTTGAAATTCACTATGATTTTTTATGCCATATTAATTGTACTTTGCATACTAATCATATTTTATAGGAATGTGGCTTAAAAGTTTTGCCAAATCAATCAGTGAATTTATTCTAACCATTTTTTGTGAAAGATCGAATGGACAATTCTTTTATAACAAAGCATGTTTGGATGAAAATTACAGTATTTGTGGTGGATTACCAAAACTGAAAAAAGTATCTATGAAGATGAAACAAGTGTAATTAGATAAGAATTAGTTGGTTTGAGTAAATATTAATTTGTGACTTATCAAGTAAAATATGACAAAGAATTTAAAAGGTGTGAGCTTGTTACAAAACAGATACTTATTTCAAAATTTATGGTCAAATTCAAGGAGAAAATTATTTATGAGTATGCAAGGCACAGACAAGGCTAGATGGTTGGATGAACATTTAAAGATAAGAAAAGACATATTTTCACTTGGTTTGATTGTTTCAACAGTCAACTTTATTGAAAATTACACATTCAAACCAAAAATGAAAGTCCAGTCATAATATTACAACGCATTAAAAGTTGCCATATTCATGCATATAACATTCATGCATACATTTAATAGTACCCAACAAAATAAAAAAATATTAAGGGAGTACCATTTATATATCAATGATGATTGACCACACTGTACAAAGTATGTGCATGGTTGTTTTGAGAAGTTATATAGATAGTTGAGTAAGAGGAACATTCATTTCAATTAGCAACACATTTGGTCAGACAATTACACATAGTAATCCAAGAATGCATGAATGTTTTATTGGTTGAGCAAGATGCACATTATCACTGGTGTAGAATGTATATGGAGTTTTATTGAGACTGGCCATCACAAAGGGGAGCATGATAGTGTTGGAATATGTGTAAAAAGAGTCATTTCAAGGGAGGAGTTGAAATTTGATGAGGGTGCTCATTTGGCTGATGCATAAAGCACGGTTAAATGGTATAATGAAAACATGTACCATGGTGCTCAACCAAATTCTACTATTCATAGATATTTTTAGTTAATAGAGGAAAAAAACTTGGAAAAGTATGAGGATTGTATGACTGTAATGTGTTCAAGTGAGCTCCATTTATTTCATAGCTCAAATGTAGGCTCTTGGGCTATTAATGCGAGACACTTGGCATGTTTATATTTTGTATGCATAGACTCTATTTGGAATGAGTGTGAGTCATAAGAGTGGGTGGATGCCTGGAGTGATGTAGAAAAAATATGCCAACCTTCCAGATGCCATAACTTTTGACCCGTAACTTCATTTGAGCTCTTTCACATGCCAAAACGATCGTATCAAAAAATTTGTTGCTGTCTTAGGTTGTTTAACTAGCCTATCAATATTTTAAATATTTTTTGGAGGCCATAAATGATCATTTGAGGGTCCAAAATTATGATTTAATTTTTTTTAGTTTTTTCTATTTTTAGAAATTGTATATTTTTAGAACCAAACATCAAATTCAATTAAATTTAATGCCTTAGTCTAATTATAGTGTTTAAGATATTTTGAAATATTTTAAATATATTTTGGGAGTTTTTAAAAATAGGCATTTTTTATTAGATTTTAAATTTTTTTTGAATTTTTCATGTAAACTCTAATTTTTGAGTTGAGGCTTATTTAAGCATGGTTTGGGTTTGTAATTATTTTAAGCAATCAATACGAATCAATTCTGAGTATTGTTTCAAGATCTTGGCCTATTGGTAATTTTCTTGTTCTTGATAGTTTTCGAGTTCATTAACTAGTTTCAGAGCAAGTTCAAATCTTGGAGGAATAAAGAATGGAAAGAGGATGAGGAGGTGTTACATAGATGAAATAGACTATACAAGAATTGTAGAGGCAAGTTTGATAATTAACAAAAGTTATCACCAATTAACATAGAATATAAGGTGGTGATGAGGAAGACACAAATCGTGATGAAGAAGTTCATCAAGAAGAATAAAAACAATAATAACCACCATCGATGGAAGAGAGGATGGTTCAGGCTTTAGAAGGAAGAAATAAAAGATTCAAAGTTGATGTTATAGATTATGGAGGGAGCTTAAAAGTAAAGGAGTTGATAGATTGGATGAATAGCATGGAGAAGTTCTTTGAGTGGAAGACTATGAGAAAAGACAATAAGGTAAATTTTGCATGCATGAAATTGAAAGGTCATGCAATGACTTGGTGGGATCACCTGCAAAAAGAGAGATAGAGAAAAGGTAAAGAGAAGATTAATTCATGGAAAAATATGGAGAAAAAATTGAGAGAGAAATTTCTTCTTGTGTATTATGCACAAGCCCTATACAAAAAATTTCAAAATTTAAGATAAAAAAATCATAATATACAAGAGTACATAGATGAATTTTACAAGCTTTCCATACAAGTAGAGCATGATGAAAAAGAAGAATAGATGGTTGTAAGTTATGTAACTACTTTAAAATTTTCTATTTAATATGAATTAAGCATGCATAAAATACTTAACATGGAGGAGGCTTATCAATTAGCTTTAAAGGTAGAAGAAAAACAAAATAGATAGAATTTCAGAAGGACATCTATTGGTCTAAGAAGAGGTGGATCCCCTCCAATAAGGGGATGAGGTGGGTTGAATACCACTAGAGGTGGTTTTAATGCCAATAAAAGTGAATCATCGTGTGGTGTAAATAGGTAAGGGTTTCAATACCAATAAAGAGGAAGAGGATTTTAGAGAGGATGAGGTTATGGTGGTGCTAGAGGATGGTTTCTGAATCAACGTAGATCTTATGTCTATTATAGATGTGGAGAAAAAAGGCATAGAGCATTTGAGTGCCCAAACTATCAAGATAAAGAAAGGAGGCAAGAAGATCATCTAAGAGTAAATCTAGTTGAGGCTGAAATAGAAGAACATAATATTGAAGTTGCACCAGCTGACGTTAGAAAAAATATCATGATGAGAAGAACCATGTTCACTCCAAGGAAGGATCAAGTGAAAAATAAAGGTGGTGATGCATGGCTGTGATCAAATATTTTTTGAACAAGATGTACTTCTAGTGGAAATGTATGCAAAGTAATTATAGATGGTGGTAGTTGTGAAAATATAGTTTATAAAAACATGATTGAGAAACAAAATCTATAATGTGAAAAATATCCTAATCCTTATCAGATTTCATGGTTTAAGAAAGGGAATGAAGTTAAAGTAGATAAAAGGTGCTTAATTAAGTTTTTTATAGGAAAGAGTTATAATGATGAAATATGGTGTGATGTTATTTTGATGGATGCATGTCATGTGTTATTGGAGAGACCATGGCAATTTGATAGGAAAGTAATTCATGATGAAAAAAAGAACACATACACTTTTTGGAAAGGTGGTGCAAAGGTAGTTTTGTCACCTCTTAAAGAGGAAGAGAAGATATAAAACATGTTTTGTACTAAATTATTCCAAGATATGAAGGTAGTAGGTTGCTATTATCCACTAGTAACAAATAATGAAAAAATAGAAATGGTGCCAATACCAATAGAAGCAATAAGAGTGTTGAAAGAATATGCACCAATGTTATGCCTGATGAGTTACTAGATGGTTCAGCACTGAAGAGAGATATTCAACATCACATTGATTTGATTCCAAGATCAGATCTACCCAATCAAGTAGCTTATATGATGAGTCCAATAGAACACGTAGAATTAAATAAATAGGTTACTGACTTGCTAAGGAAGAAGGTGATAAGGGAGAGTATGAGTCTATGTGCAACACCAAAATTGCTAACTCTAAAGAAATATGGAGGGTGAAGAATGTGTGTGGATAGTATATCAATTAATAAAATTATAATAAAGTATAGGTTTTCTATACCTCATTTAAATGATATGATGGATGTGCTTGTAGGAGTAAAATATTTTACCAAGATTGATCTAAGGAGTGGTTATTATTAGATTCAAATTTGTGAAGGAGATGAGTGGAAAACTACATTCAAGACTAGGGATGGCTTATATGAGTAGATGGTGATGCCATTCAGATTATCTAATGCACTTAGCAAATATATGAGGGTGATGAATACAGTGCCACAATAATATATTGGTAAGTTTGTGGTTATTTATTTTGATGATATTTTGATATTCAAAAAGACTAAAGAACACTTACAATATTTGAGAATGGTAATGAATTTGTTAAGAAAGGAGAAGTATGCAAATTTGAAATAATGTAGTTTTTTAATATGAAGATAGTGAGCACAAGGCAAGGGACTTATAATAGGTATTTGGTGCAGTGGGAAAGATTGCAGTAATAAGACAACACTTGGATTATAGAATTGGAGCTGAAGAAGATTGATAAGGAAAAATGGTAGTAGTACAATCAGGGCAACTCACAAGAGTTGAGTTATTTTCAACTAGAGGAGAATGATGTAAATAAAATAGGCCAATGTTTTGGAGGCCATAACTTTTGACCTGTAACTCCATTTGAGCTCTTTCACGTGCCAAAATGATCGTATAAAAAAGGTTGTTGCTGTCCTAGGTCATTTCACTAGCCTAGTAATGTTTTTGATATTTTTTAGAGACCATACATGATCATTTAAGGGTCTAAAATTATGATTTAATTATTTTTTTGGGTTTTTTCTATTTTTAAAAATTGTATATTTTCATAGCCAGACATCAACTTCAATTGAATTTCATCCCATATTCTAATTATAGTGTTCAAGATATTTCAACATATTTTTGGAATATTTTGAGAGTTTTTAAAAATAGGCATTTTTTTTAGATTTTATCTTTTTTCAAATTTTTTATGTAAACTCTAATTTCTGATTTGAGGCTTATTTAATAATGGTTTGGGTTTGTAATTATTTCAAGCAATCAATACAAATTAATTTTGAGTATTGTTTCAAGATCTTGGTCCATTGATAATTTTCTTATTTTTAATAGTTTTTGGGTTGATAGTTTTCTTGATAAGTTGATATTCTAAATTATGGAGGTAGTTTAAAACCAGAGGAGTTGATAGACTGGATAAATAGCATGGAAAAGTTATTTGAGTGGAAGACTATGAGAGAAGACAAGAAGGTAAAGTTTTCATGCACAAAATTGAAAGGTCATGTAATGATTTGGTGGGATCACCTATAGAAAGAGAGATAGAGAAAAGGTAAAGAGAAGATTAATTCATGAAAAAAGATGGAGAAGAAGTTGAGGGAAAGATTTCTTCCCGTGGATTATGCGTAAACCTTATATAGAAGATTTCAAAATTTGAGGTAAAAAGATCATAGTATAAAAGAGGATACAAATAAATTTTATAAGCTTTCCATACAAGTGAAGCATGATGAAACAGAAGAGCAGATGGCTACAAGGTATGTAAATGGTTTAAAATTTTCTATTCAAGATGAATTAAGCAAGCATATAATACTTAACATCGAGGAGGCTTATCAATTAGCTTTGAAGGTAGAAGAAAAACAAAATAGACAAAATTTTAAAAGGACATCTATTGGTCCAAAAAGAGGTGGATTCCCTCCAATAAGGGGATGAGATATGGTTAATAACACTAGAGGTGGCTTTAATGCTAATAAAGATGAATCATCACGTGGTGCAAAAAGACAAGATGATAATAGGCAAAGGTTTCAATACCAACAAAGACGAAGAGGATTTTAGAGATGATGATAATGAAATAAAAAACTATCAAAAACAAGGAAATTATCAATAGGCCAAGATCTTGAAATAATACTTAGAATTGATTTATATTGATTGCTTCATTTATTCCTTCTAAAGCATGAACCATTCTCTCTTCCATCGATGGTGGTTTCTCTTACTGTTCCTCTTCTTACTAAACTTCTTCATCATGATTTGTGTCTTCCTCATCACCACCTTGTCTTTTTTGCTAATTGGTGATAACCTTTGTTAATTGTTGAACTTGCCTCTGTAGATCTTGTATAGTCTAGTTCATTTGCACAACACCTCTTCATCTTCTCATCATTATTTACTCCTCCAAGATTTGAACTTGCTCTGATACTAGTTAATGAAACCAAAAACTATCAAGAACAACAAAATTACCAATAGACCAAGATCTTGAAATAATAATTAGAATTGATTTGTATTGATTGCTTCATTTTTTCCTTCTAAATCCAAGACCATCCTCTCTCCCATTGATGGTGGATGCTCTTGCTATTTTTATTCTTGCTGAATTCCTCATATTCCAAACCTCTAATTTTAATCAACACATATCAGGTTCCATGACCATTGAAATTTATAGATATGGCATCGTCACATGACTTTGACCATCTATCTGATCTAGTGTAGTTAGGTAGAATATTATTCATTATTTACTATTTAATCCTATTATCTATCTTGATATAGTGTCATTAAAAATTGTTTTTGTGATACAAGACATGTTTTTATAGTTATTGTAGATGAGGACAATGAAGAAGGGGCATATTACTACTTATGTTGACGTGTAGAGGAAAATAAAAAAATAAATTCCATAGTCATAGATGGAGAAAAAATTGAGTATCCTATTGGGTTTGTGGTAGTCAATGAAAAATGGCTTCGATGATATCCAATGAAAAATTTAGATATATGGTTGTTTGAAGACTTTGAAACACATAGTAAAATACTAAACTATTCAAATTTGGTTCTTACAATGAATATTCAATTGAAAAAATATGATGGGAGGCTATTAAATAGGAATCTATGAAAAGTTTGTGAGTCAGAACATGAAGCTATTCTTACTAATATCAAGATTAGAGTAGATCCTAGTGGTTCAATAGATTGATATGTGTAGGTATGTTAACTTCTAAAATGTAGATATAATCAATTTTATCAAATGTTTTGATTTTGTAGGTAGTACATATAAATTTTATTTTTAATTACTTACTAACATTTTTTTGTAGGTTAGTGGTGTCATATAAGCTTTCACCTTCACACGGTTGGCACTGTTAGTAAATGATTTCATATTATTGAAGCTAAGAGAAGCTTACTAAAATTACTTAGTATTTGTCCTTAAAATGAGGTTGCCTTAAATAAAGGAAGGTGTAGAAGGAGCATCATGGTTGTTTAAAGTGTTTGATTTGGTCAAATGCCTTCATGAGTTGACCTATATTTGGGGATGGTGGTTTCATTCATTCCATTTTGATCTAAAATTACCATGTCCTTGACTTTAATGCTTCACTTCTTCAGCCAACTTGTTTTCAACTCCCATGAAGTAGTTTCATTATTATGGGGTAGTTTGAAAGACCTTCAATGCTTCATCGACTCCATCAAATGATTATTTTCTTGATCAAGGCACAGGGGTAGAATTCTTGAAATTATTAAAATCCTATTTACTAGGATATCATGGTTTAACTAGCTTACCATTCAACATTTATTCTTTTTTACCTGCATGTAACTGATTGTCAACTCCCAAGTTGCCAATCTCTCATTTCTTTCACTAACATCTTCATGATAATACCTAATTTTCAATGTAAGATCCCCAATTATGGACATTACTCCAAATTTATCATGTAAATAAAGTTTAGGCATATTTTTAAGTCTTATTACATCTCAAAAAGGTGATAAAAAAACCTCAAATTAGAGACCTCTTTCCTCATAGAGGTAAACTAGCTTTCTATTGGTGCATTAAATTGCTTTATTGCATTTAATTGTATTTATTATTTAGATTGGTGCATTAATTAATTATTGTAATTAGTTTATTAAATTTATTAATAATTTTCACCAAATATGATAAGCTTGCTTAGCTAGTAGTCAACTTGGACACCTCTCTTATTATTGTGGAGTTGCACTCCACTAGTCAGGGTAAGATAAGATAAGATTGCTTAACTAGTAGTCAACTTGTGTTGATCATTTACACAAGTTTGAAACTTATCTTGTTATTTTTGTGTTTCAATCCACTATTAATGTATTTAGATATCATTTTAACTACACGTGTTGTGTGAGTTCCATGATCTTTATCTTGCACGCCTTGATCTATATAAGCAATGGCTATTTATGTATTCTACATCAGATCAATATTGAATTATCAGAGTAATTCATCATATTTGAGTTATTTATTCATTTTATTTATTTTTTAAAATATACAATTATTATTTATTACTATTACTATTTTATCTCTTGTTCATGCTTTCTATTAGATTCATTAGATCCTGTATGCTAATTCTAACAATTCCCTTAGTTTTTGACTACACCAATCCACCTCATTAGTGTAGCCAAGGTAGATAGTGTATAGATCAATATTATTTTAATAATAATGAGGTATTATATTTTAAAAATAAATATAATTCATATCTTTAATCATGCCAACATCTAACCTTGGGTCATTATCACTTTGCTTACAAGAAGGTTCACTAGGCCACTAACTTGCTAGGCCTATTTGGAGGTGGATGAAGAGTAAGATTTGAGATATGAGATAAGAATAATATTTAAACCTATAAAAACCAATTTTAGACACTTTTTAATCTCCCATGTCCATTATAATATCCAATACCTTCACAAAGTGATTACTTGCTACTCAACCTAGCTCATATAGGCCTAGAAACAAGGCCATGTTTATGAATAGTCATGTAGAACTTAATTATGATTGGATTTTAAGGATAGAGAACACATGAAATATATTAAATACATCATAAATCATATTTAAATCAAATTTTATATCATATGAGTATATAACTTGACTTATAGTAATTTTGATCCTCTACAAGTTTGATTTTCCTTCATTTTTGCATGTGCAGGCTTGTGTTTTTATATTTTATATATCATAAAGTATAGTTTAGAAAATATAAAAACTTTAAAAGGTATAAAATATTAATTCAGACTTTCAATCCAAATTTCAAGTCATTTTGAGCTATAAAACCCAAGTTATGGCCCTTTTTTTGCAAACTAGGATTTACATGGCAACAAGCAGGGCAATTTAGTTTTTTTTGGTATATTGTGTTATGAAAGGTATCAAGAGATAATTATTTTTTTATAGGTATTTTACAATGCCCTATATAAAATCCAATCATTGGATGGTCAAGTCCAATTAATAAAAATAACCATAATCATATAATCTCAGGCTTGTAGACCCTCTTTGTGGATGCGTGCATGCATTTGGGCTATGGAATTGACTTTTGAGTTTTAAATAACATGCAATGGATAATTTTATAGATATTATGCTTGTTTTATGAATTTAATATGACCTTAAAAAAGTATTAATAACCTTGGAGTGCTCCCAAAGACTCAATATCTCCAACCATGCGCAAACCTGTTAAGAAGTTTCATTTTTCACGTTGTGCACAAGCCTGTGACTGATCATTTAAAATTTTTCCATGGTGATAGTTTATTTACATTATTATTTGGTCCTATAAAATATCTCTCAAATATTATAATTACATGAACATGCCTAGATCAATCATAAAAACCCAAACTTGTCTCCTTTCAATTCACTGTAAACCTCTTCATGTGAGCTCATATGCATGACAAACCATCTTATAGGCCATCCCTATAGGTGTTGAAAATTTTAAAGGTATTATGGATTGGTAATAATATTAAGATAGGATATCCATTGTGTGTTGATCATATTTAATCTCTTCCAAGCTTGGTATGCTCTTGTATGAGTACTTTGTAATCCATGCCAAAATAGGTGGTGGGTTTGTCGACCAGGCATGACCTGAGGCCAATAATGTGGTCCTAGACATTATACACCCATTTGGACATGTTGGAAGTGATATTTTACAATAAATAATCACCAAAAATGGAGTTTTCAAATAACAACTCAAACTTTGACAACATTTGTTGTCATTATTTCCACCCTCCTAAAAAGTAGTGAAAATGTATTTTTGGGTGGATATGGATGTTAGGGTCATATAAATATGTGTCATACACCTATATAGATGTGTTATGAGTGATATATTTTCACTTGGGGGTCCTAGAGGTAAAAATGACTATTAGAGATCAAAAATTTATCTCGTCACTACCAAAAAGTTGTATTTTAGGACCCATTACTACAACTTATGCCACAAATTGCTCTTAAAGGTTCATCCAAAGTGATCTAGGATGAAATAATTTTTTTTAAAATTATATAAGAGGGATCTTAGGATTCATAAAAATGAATTATATTTTTTATTTTATGCATGTCTAAAGTTAATCTAAAATTTTGTATTTTTCTTGTATTGGGAAGGGCATTCTTGAGACCATAATGGGTGGTGAGTTTGTCAAATGGGCATGATGGGAGGAAAATAACATGGTATTAGACATTAAATTACCATAAAAATATGTTGTAAGTTCCAATTTGTAGCAAAGAAGCATAAAAAATTGAGTTATCAAACAACAACTCAAACTTTGATAACATTTGTTGTTAGTGTTTTTGCCCTCCTGTTGATAGATTTTAGCCTAGGGGTATTGAAGATAAAAATGCCTATTGGAGCTCGAGAAGTTGTCTTTTCACTACCAAAAAGTTGCATTTTAGGACCTGTTATTATAACTTATACCAGGAGTTGATCTCAAAAGTTAGGATAAAGCTATCTAGGGTGAAATAATATTTTTTATACATTCATAGGAAGGATCTTACGGTTCATAAAAATGACTTATACTTTCTATTTTATGCATGTCTGAAGCTAGGCTAAAATTTTGCATTTTTCTTGTATTGGGAAGGGCATTCTTAAGGCCAAAATAGGTGGTGGGTTTGTCAATCAGGAATGCAATGAGACCATGAATATGGTAATAGATGTTATCACCCATCCATACATGTTGTAATGCCAATTTATAGTGAATAAGCACTGAAAATAGTGTTCTCGAATAACTCAAACTTTGACAACATTTATTGTCAGTGTTACTACCCTCTTGAATAGTAGTGAAAATGTATTTTTGGGTGGACTTGAACATCAAGGTCATGGAAAAATGTTTCATTCACCTATATAGATATTCTCAAAGTGATATATTTTCACCTAGGGATCTCAAAGGTAAAATTACTTGTTAGAGCTCAAAAAGTTGTCTCTTCATTGCCAAAAAATTACATTTTAGGACCCATTACTACAACTTATTCCATGAATTACTCTTGAAGGTTCAACCAAAGTTATCTAAGTTAAAATATGATATTTTATACATTTAGAGGAGGGATCTTATGGATCATCAAAATGAATTATAGTTTTTATTCTATACATGTCTGAAGTTAGGCTAAAATTTTACATTTTCCTTATATTGGGAAGGGCATTCTTGAGGCCAAAATAGGTGGCAAGTTTGTCAACTAGGTGTGACAGGAGGAAAATAACATGGTCCTAAACATTATCTACCCATATAAATATGTTATTAATTCTATTTTTTAGTGAATAAAAATAAAAAATAAAGTTCTTGAATAATAACTTAAATTTTGACAATATTTGTTGTCAGTGTTTCTGCCCTCTTGAACAATAGTGAAAATGTATTTCCAAGTGGACTTGGACATCAGGGTTATATAAACAGTTGTCATTCACCTATAATACACATGGGAATGATATGATATAGTCATATATAATCTAATATAACTATTTTTGAAGGTTTGTATGAGCTCAATTATATTATTGGTGAAGTGAGAGAATGTTGTTTACCTTCCTCTAAAGGTGTTAGGAAGGTTAGATAGCCCTTAAAATCTATAAAAAACTTCCAAGAAGATCTCAGGTCTCATGAAACTATATAAACCTTAAGATAGACATAATGAAGAGAAATTGACCTTAGAAGGAAAATGATTGAAAGAGAAGGTCTACAATTTGACATGTACTTGTTTTAAGACCCTATTCTTATGATCAAGTGGATTCCATGTTTCAAAGAACCTCTATATGTCTAATCTATCATTCTAAAGATTAAAAAACTTGTAGGGGTTAACTTAATTTGGGCTTAGTATAAATAAAAAGGGTCATATTTATACATCTAAGCCTTATGAGTGCATTGAAACTCTGTGTAAGAGAATAAAGGAGTATGATAGATGATTTAAGAAAGAGTAGTAGTCTTGGTTAACTAAAAGGAACCTGATATGAGGATAAGTCTCATTGGTCTCTAAGAGACCAATACAAGTGGATCTATAAGAGATGATAAGAAGATCTAATAGAGGCCATATATAGAGTACTTTTAGTGACCTGAATGGTTAAGCAATCAAAGAACTTAAACTAATTTTTTATAAACAAATTATTTTAAGGGTATGGGCCTAGTTTCATGAATTGGTGATAGAGTTTTTACAACAAATTCATAGTGAAAAATATCATTTATAATTTTTTACATATAATATGACTAATTATATTGTTCCCACTATCACATGACTTTCACATAGGGTGTTAGTAGATTATATTGTTCCCACATTCACATAGGGTATGTTTTAACTATTTAGTACTTAGTGAATATAAACCCTAGGTTGTTAAGGAGCTGAGTATAGTAAAGCAGGGTATGAATATAAAATAAATATAACCATTAATTTGTAACATAATTGACTTAATTCAACCTTTCTAAAAATAACAATAAATAATGTAAACAAGTACTTAACTAAAAAATGAATGAAATAGGAGATTTGGAGGCTAAAAACTAAGATAGAGGTTGATCTGAGTGTCATGGATAGGATCCAAAAATCAAAACCCTTTCTGGATAGTAGCACCCTAATTTTATAGTAGCACCATGTGGTGTTAGTGTCCCTATTTTGGTGATAGTGTCCTCTATACATAACTATTTTGAGCTTATGGGTACACCTGTGTTTGGGTATGCCAAGCCTATTCCTGTGTACATAAGTTCTAGACCTCTGTAGATGACCTATTTTGACTAATTTTATGTACAAACCCTAAACCTAAATATTTTTAGGGCATCCAATTGACATAAGTACTAAATTTTGTTGTTAGTGGGTTAAGTTAGACATCCTTAATACCCCACTATGATGAGAGTTGCCTACATACCAATACTCTGAAGAGGGATCAAGCCCGATGTAATTCTCCCCACCTATGTCCTGGTGAAAATGTAAGTGAAAATAGTATGAATGATAGCTTGAGTGATTTGAATGTGCTTGAGACTAAAAATTTGAATAATCTGAGATTAGGACTATTGTATATGGTTATATGTAGAAGTAGGGCAGGACAAGGATTTATAACCTTGATTGTGCACAACTTATCCTGAGTTTATTTGTGTAATTTAATTTCAATTTCAATCTAGTGGATAGAGGGATAAAATTCATTTATATATACTATTCTAGTGCTTGTGCAGGTATTAAAATAGGTTTAGGCTGACCCTATATGGTTTTTGATTTGAAAATATATCTATTGGTAAAAAAAAGAGGGAAAAAGAAGGTACTATTGACCCTATTATGGTGCTAATGTCTAACTAGCAAGACTTGAGCAACTAAGGGCCAAGATGTCAAAGTGAGCTTCTATGATTGATTTAAGGATGTTTAAGGATGCTTATGGGCCACATGAATGTTGGATCTAAATAAGACCTAAGTTAAGTCTAGGGCTAAGCTAGGGATGGGTAGTCTCAAGTATCACTCTTAACACTCAATTGTCATTTTTAGCTAATTACATTTGTGCCCCATATATTATATAAATGAAGCAAATCAAAATGAATAAGATAAAGGAAAAATAAGTGTACTTGAAATTACCTAAGAGGTAAAGCCCTTGAATCTAGATCTAAGTATGTGAAGCATGCTCCCTTGCATATCCTACAAGTGAAACATACATAGATCAATCCTTACTTAAGAGATATCAAAAGAAACTACAAAACTAAGTAAATAGATAAAACTGAGTAAAGAGATAAAAGAGAGGAAATGAATGAATACACCTCACTGGGTATGCAAACCAATGTATAAACCTAGTGACAACCTATGTGTGTATATGTAGATAGTGATCAATTAGTGAATAACTTGGACTGAGCTGATGGATTGCTCAATCCCCATTTTTGGGTGGTTTAAGAACTCAATCTGATTTTGATTCCATCATTGTTCACCCTTATTTGGTGGATCATGACTTGTGAATAGCTTGGATTAGACTGATGGTGTGTCCAACCCTCTTATGTAGGTGGTTCAAGAACTCAACTAAAATATGACTCCATCATTACCTACCCATGTGTAGTAGATGAATCTAAAATTGAGATTGTATAATGTAACTGGAGATGTGTAACTATGTATGTCAGCTTTGTGGCCACTCTAGGTGGCTCTAGTCTACTCAGGAATGCCAACCACTACAGATGGAGTAAGGCATGAATACATTAGAACATGGTGTTTGATGTGTATAATGACATGGAATTTGTCATCCCATCTGATCAACTGATGTATAAGTGAGCATACAAAAATAATTTGTCATACACATGCCCCCAAATCTAATATTTAAATATATGGATTCTAGATTAAGTTATAATAATATATATCTGAGCATCTGAATTGAAATGGGAATGACCATGATATGCATGATTCCCCCAATCTAAGTAAAGTAGTATGAATATGAGCTAAACTAAGCCAAAACTTGTGATATGTAACTAAACTTATGCAAACCTAGGTTATACTTATTATACTTTTCTAGCCAATCTAGAATTTTTTTAAATTGAGGCTAAAGGATAGTAGTGCCATATCTTGGATAGTAGCACTATGTGGTACTAGTGTCCTAATTTAGGCACTAATGTCTAATTGTTTTAATATATATTCAATTGAAATTGATCTCTATGTCATTGTTTCTCAGTATGTTTTCCTAAACTAATTTCTATTTCACTGTGCTTGTGTGTTGAAAATTGTACTCCAAGTTTATTTAGATAGCCTAATCTCTATGATATACATCTAGGAATGCCCCATATTTTGAGGGGATTTTTTGTACCTATAATAACTGTCTTTAAAATAAAAATATCTATAAAATGTGTGCTAGCTAGAGTATATATGATATCTACATAATAAACCAATATGATGTGCATACATAACATCATAATGTAAGCTAATATGAACACAAGCTTATAATATGTGTTGTATGTCAGGTTTAGCATTCAAAAGGCTATCAAGATAGATGTAACAATGTATACAAATAATAAATCTTAGTAATAACTGAGTACCTACCTAAGGGGATGGGGCATGATGTCTATCAAGACACCTGAGTAGGAAGGGGAGATGCATGAGGTCCCTTATGGCATCTAAAACTAGAGTGTATAACAAGAAAAAAATAAGTGTCATGGCCATAAATCATATAAGAAAGCATACATACAACACATATGAGGCACATAAAGTAGGCCAAAGGGACACAATACAAGGGACATGGGCACATGCCACTAAATCTGAGAAAATAAGACATACACAAACATGTTCAAATGTCCACATACACAAACAACAAGCAAGATGGTTTAGAGCCACATGGAAGGACATGTTCAAATTTTCACATACTCAATCAAGAAGGCATACACAAGGACATGGGCACATGTCCAAATCATACATATAATTAAAATAAGTGGTGTAGAGCCATAAAGTAATGGCATATTCAAATTCCCTTCAATTAAAGAAGCATAGAGACACAATCAAGTCTAATCTATGAAAATTAGAAATGAAGGTATGCATAGACATGTAGTGTAAATCTGTATAAATGCAAAGATGTACATAAACTGAGTCTAAAGTAGTAATAGTTAACAAATTTTTTGAGTAGGTGTAGGATGATCAATATCAATATATAACTATATTAAGGAAATCTATAAATGAAAATAAGCTAAGAAATCAAATTAAATCTTAATCTAAATGAATTAAACCTATGATAGAGCTAAAAACAAAATAAACATCGCAACATTATACCTTAGTACAAAAATAAACTTCCTCCATTGTGATGTGAATTTGATTTTCTCTTTTTGAATTGTTGTTGCTCACCTTCCAATACAAGAGAAAATGGGCATCATTGTGGTATGGAAACTCTTATAATCTCAGCATGATAAACCTGTAATGAAGAAGCTTCTTGAGATATGCTAGCAGAATAACTTTGTAATAAAGAAACTTAACTAAATTAGAAGAAGAACCTCTAATTTATAGAATTTAGAAATGGATGTGAACCATCCATCTTAAGATGAATATCAAAGGTTAAGAATAAAATGTAATTTTTAATTCATAATGGGAATTTTGAATTAAAAATTGGAATGGAGAACATAAGGGACTCACAAATGAATATACAATTCATTTGAGAAGAATATATGATATAAAATTAGTAATTAGATGTGAGATGAATTATTAAATTAGATCATGGAAGATACTGAGAATAAAGGTGGATTATTAAATTGGATCATGGAAAATAATGGGAATAAAGGTGAATCATTAAATTGAATCATAAAAAGACAATGGAAATAAAGGTGGATTATTAAATAGGATCATGGAGGACAATATGATTATTAAATTGGAATGGTGGACATAGGATAATTAAATTATATCATACAAGACAATGGGAATAAAGGCGGATTATTAAATTGGAATGGTGGGGGATATGTGGAGCCTTTAGAGCATGTGAGGATAATTTTGATTTTTTAGATTTATGAAAATTATGAATTTCTAAAATTCATATAATTTTTTATTAGAGAAAGATTAGTTAACTCTATATTAATTTAGGGAGAATAAATAATGAATAGTGAATAATGATTAGAGAAAATTAAATATGATTAGAAATGATTAGGTATTTATTGTAAAGAAGGTTAAAATCAATACAAAGTATTTTATTTTAAGTGTCTACATTTTGCCCCTCTTTGAGAAGTCGTTACGAGACATTATCAAAGTAATGACTTTTTAAAGAATGAAAAAGTCACTGAAAAGGTGGAAAAAATTAGATGAAGAAATAATGGATGTTATGATTTTATCATTTCTAATTGAAAGGTGTAGGAGTTTGGATAGAATAAATTGAGGGACCCATGATGATTCCCCCTCGAGTGTTAGTGTGATAAAGTGGGTGAACACTCAAAATGATGTAGGAGGAAAAATGATGAAGTCGTGATAATGAAGGCCATCAAGAAATTGAAGCACTATAAATCAATATCATACTTTCAAGATTAAAGTTGGTTTAAAATGATTTGCCCCTAGCTAAAAACTAGAGAATAAATAGGAAAAATAATATTTCTTGCTCATAATTTGCATGCTTGGATGGTGTACAAGACTCAAGAGTCACATGAGTAGAGATGGGAATGATATATCTCGATAAGCTATGGGCCTAAAAATAAAAAAATATAGATTTTCTAAATTGAGAGGAAGAATTTACAAATTTGATAGTTGCAAGCAGTTGATAAAGATTGATAGCATTGTATTAATTAGGGACTAAAATTATGGAGAAGAATTGTTGTAAAATATGAAATGATGGGTTGGAGGGAAAAATATTGGAATGGGAGGGGATAGGCTATAGAGAGAGGATGAATTAGAAACTGTAAATTGATGGCATGGATGGAAATTGTATGGATGGTTAGATAGCTATCTTGTGTTTATTTTTGCCTTGCCTTAGAATTCCAACATGAATAGGTGAGTAATATTTGAGCAACCAAAGTTTTAATTTAGCATAAAATAATAATAACTAATGATATGAAATAATCATGATGAATATTTGTGTTTTATGCATAAAGACTGATAAGATTGTAATTTGTGCAAAACAAAGTGCATCATGATATGGAAAAATCATAATCCCACTATCATGTAATACACAAAAGAATCTTGACTCAAAAAATGATAAAAATAAATAAAAACAAACAAGTGGAAAGAATACAAACACAAACTAAAATAAAATATAAAAGTTTACACAAATAAAAATGATGAATATAAGATAAAATAAGTAAATTCCAAGACACATGACAAGACAATTAAGAGTAAGCAAGTTTAATGAAGACAAGTTAAGCACAACCACAACAAAACATAGGTGAAAATAAAAACTAAAGTAATCAACACCTAAAAAGGAAGCAAATGACATGACTAACATCCTAGGCCAAGGTTGAGACTTTTGGTAGCTAACATTTATGACAAGATTGAATGATGGACGAGGAAGACATGAGATAACCATGTAATTTTGGATAGAAATGAGAACAAGTGAAATCACATTTTGGATGAATGGAGATGATGGAGATAGTGGTTGAACTTACCCTAGGGGCCCCATGCCCTCGAGCACTGTTTATATAGTCTAAATGCTCTTACCTTTGAAAATGATGTGAAAACCCATGATAATGGGGATATAATTTAGGCCACATATAGTTTTCCAAAAAAAGGGGAGAAAAAAAAAGAATGATAAGAATAAATAGATAGAGGGAGGGGAATATGGAATTCTACTCATAAAATGGTGAGAGTGTGGATAATAATAATAATCACAAAAGGGTGAGAGCCTTATGGAGAGAGAAGAGACATGAGAAAAGATGCATTTTCACCTATTTAGTGATGAAATAATCATAGTGCCAACATCGTATAAGGAAAGAGAGATAATAAATGAGTGGTCACTCATATAGTGATAGATAGTTATGGTGTCCACTTCATCTAAGGTAAGAGAGAAAATAGATGAGTTAGAACTTGTATAGTGACGTATACAATCATAGTGTCCACTTCATCTAAGGTAAGAGAGAGATAATAAATGAGTGGGCACTCATATAGTGACATATATATTTATAGTGTCCACTTGTTTAGGGGTAGAATAAGATGTGTTGTGAAAAAAAAGGAATATGGGTGCACCAGTAGTTGAATGGGATACAAGATGAATCTAGAGTTAGTATGAACTTAGATAAGAAATATTAGGTTATGGATATCAATACAAAGGTAACATTGAGAAAGCAACCTTGGGATGAGGTTGTAAAAGTGGTACTAAAAAAGGGTGGAAAATGGATATGAAGTGAAGGAAGTAGTAGAGAGGGATAATGCACAAAAATAGTACCCATACACAACATGTAGAGACATTGAAGGAAGAAATGGATGTACTTTAAGTAGTGAACCTAATAATATTTTATGAATTAAATCAAGAGAGTGGAAGGAGTGAGGAAACATGCCTGGATATGCATGTAGGAGCAATAAAAAATGGTGATCACAACCTAATTAGTGAGGAGTTTGAGTGTTAATGGATGATTATGAAGGAGAGCCAACAGTGGATGATATGAAGGCTGGAAAGAAGATGGATTAATTAGGAGTGATAATATAGTGAGGCCACAGATAAAGATGATGATGAATATGAATAATGGTGTAATAATATAGGCATGGAAAAGGAAAAAAAAAGGATCGTGAAACACAAGTAATATCACTAAGTGAATTCATGGAGGATGAGAAAAATGAAATGAAATGGAGAAATGAGAATAAAAACAAAATGTAGAATATGGGGATGAGAGGAATGTGATAAAAATAGTATATTGATGAATTTAAAAGGAATGTGAGAGAAGGTTAGCAAACATGAAGTGGAAGGGGATGATGAGAAATATGGTAAGCAATGAAAGGAGTCAAAAGAGGTCTAAAAGAGACCAAGGAGAAAATAATTTGGTGATGAAAATGATAAACAATGAAACACATGGAAGAAAGGAGAATGAGAAGAAAGAGGAGTGAAAGGACACAAAAATATGATAGGAGAGTGAAGAAGTAGGTGGTATCATGATCAAGTAAGTGTGTATAGGGGAAATGATGATGGGTAAGGAGATGAATAGTGGAGCAAAGCAGATGGTGTTGTTGGAGATGAGAATGGGATGGAGGATGTGAAAGGGGTTAATAAAAATGGGGAAAGTAGAGGATGGGTGGAAAAAAAGGTGGAGAAACATGGTAGGTGTCAATCTTGTTTGAAGAGATTAACAGGCTGAATGGGTGATTAGAAGAGATTGACAAGCTAAAAAGTGGTGACGTAGTGAAGAAATAGTGGATAGAAAATGGAAAATGAATGATAGGAGATTGAATAAGTGAATTAGTATAGAAACAAATTAAAGGGGAATTAGATGAACATAAGGGATGATAGGAAGAAAAAGGAATAATTAAGTAAGAGGGTTGACAAGGATACAAAGCATAGACACTCACATAGATGAAAAAGACAAGTGCATATAGAGATGGAAAGATGAAAAGGGGAAAAACAAAGCATAAAGTCTTGGATAGATAAGAAGAAAAAAATAATTATGAAATGCTTATCAAAGGATAAAGACCCAACTAGAAGCTAATTATGGAGGAAACAATGAGACAAAAAGGTGAAAAGGATGAAAATAGATCAAAAAGGAAAAGGTGTGAAGAATGACAAAGCAGAAAATGGTGGCACATGGAAGAAGAAAATAGGAATGTAAAAGACAATGGGTAACACAAGAGAAGAAGAAGATGTGCACAAATGGGTACCAAAAAAAAAACAAAAGAAAAAGAAAGAATGCAAGATACAAAATATGAGAAAGAGAACTGAGAGTTAGAATGAAAATGGCTTAGAGCAGAAAAAGAGAAGTAAGAAGGTGGTAATGAAGAATAGAATGATGAAAAAACTCCATCATTATGCAAGGGAATAGGATCATGTGGAATTGGCGAGGAAAATAAATTCATGAATAGGGTATGAAAAATCACTAAGGGCAAGGGGAAATGATGGGGATAGTGAAATAAGACAAATGAGATAGAGGGCAAGGTTGGGAAGAAGTGGAGAGAGGGAAAAAAATATGAAGTGGGTGGTGGAGTGAGTAGCAAAGCATGCACAAAAAATGAAATGAAAGGTGATGGGGGGACCAAAAAAGTGGAGTATATGGTGGCTTTATAGGAGATAAGAGAGGCTGATGTGGAAAGTTATCAATCCTCTTTATGAAAGAGATTGATAAGATGGAAAAATGGTTAAAAATTGACAAGTTTAAGGGCAGAAAGGTGGTAAAGAACTAGGTAAATAAATAAAGGAAGAGAAGTCAAGAGAGAAAGGAAAATAAAATAAGGCGGGGGGGGGGGGGGGTGTGGTGGCTAAGCTGACCTCAATAACTTAGTGCTACCTACATAGTCAAAAAGACCTCAGGTCAATGTGGTTCTCCCAAAATTGGGAGGAAAAATAAAGAAGTATTATACGATGTTAAAATATAAGGATGCTAAGAAAAAATCAAAGCTTCCTTGATGTAAGATGCCCTAAGAAAGAGGGAATATTAGTAACATAAATTAGTGAGAAGAAATTATGAAGAATGGGTATAATATTTAGTTTTTAGTGTCTGATCTTCCCTTAATCAATGCTTACATAGTCCGTAGACATCAAGTCAATGTTGTTCAACACATACGGGAAGTGATGAAAAGATAGGTTAATGGATAAAATGTTAAGATTTACCTATGAATGTTGTTAATGTACTTAAGCTAATGATTGCACATTATGATTGGTTGTAATGATGGATTGATTTGCCCCCAAGTAACACTATATGAAAGGAATAGACTAGGAATGATATCTCCCAAGATAAGCTACATGCTTTGAGGTGGCCCATGAATAAGGGTTCATAAGAGTGAATGTGAAAATGATATATCTCATTGAAAAGTTGTGATCTTGGATCAGTTGGATAATTTAATGACTAATTGAATGAGTGAATGAGTGATGGATTGATGGATAAAATATGGATATTGTGATGTTGTTGACCCTAATCGATAGGTGTGGGAAATTAAGTAAAAAGAGTAAGAAATGATTGTGGATGATTGATGTGCAAACATTAAAAAAAAAATAATTGACGACATGGATTAATGATGATTAATCATAAAATGGATTGGATATAGATGGATGAAAGAGAGATGTAATTATGGGATGCGTGACACTAAA
Source organism: Torreya grandis (assembly GCA_037957365.1). NCBI lineage: Eukaryota > Viridiplantae > Streptophyta > Pinopsida > Cupressales > Taxaceae > Torreya > Torreya grandis. Next base: position 838,901 of record JARHVA010004809.1, read on the forward strand.
TTTGGTTTTCACCATGGCACTTTTTCAAAGCACTAGTAAACTGGGTTTCACTTGTGGATGAACTATTTTTATTTTTTTCTCTTTTTCTTATTTTTTTTTGTTGATTTGTTTTGATTTTTTGATATATGAAAATGATATAACATGATGGATATGCTCTAAATTTTTTGAATGGCTAAAAGTGTTTTTGCAGGTGCTGACCTAATTATTTTGTTGACACAACATGTGACTTTCAATTTGTAGCAAAGGATCGAAAGGGGGAATATGATAAGTATGAAATGGTGAAGATGAAACCAAAAATCAAAATTTTTCATGGAAAAAGAAGGTGATATAATTCTTATGAGCAAAGGGGAAAACATACTTATTGCTAAACTCACAAGGCTGTGTCTAGAGAGAACTAAGCCTGATAGAATTGGTACATGGGATAAAGTTACCCTTTTTATCATAGACATATAGACAAGATTTTTTAAGAACCTTTTCTTTAAATGCCTTTTGATTTAATATTCAATACATTTCCTTGTGACCCCTTACATGTAGTCTCATGTGACTAGGAAGACACATGGGCTCATCACCAAAGGCTATATTTAGGTAAGGGCATCTCTCCCTAATGCTAATCCCACACAACTAGTGAGATGATAGGGATCAACACCAAATATTAGTGAAGGGTAAGAGATGTAACAAAATATCTTGATAAGGTTGTATTTTTATTTAAAAGAATTTTAATTCCAAGTCTTGGCCTCATGAAACCAGTTAGATGCAAGGGTTCATCACCGAAGACCAAGATAAGTGAGTAAAACTACCATTTTTTATAACATGCTAATATTTTCTACATAGAAGGAACTGTAAGAGGAATCTCTGTCATGGACAAGCTTCTAGGCTAGGCTATGAGCTATTATTTTCTAAGTCTTAAAAGAAGATGTAGGGAAAAGAGATATACTTTGCTTGTAAGAACTAAGGCAAGAACCAATGTAATGTTAACTTTGAAAATGTTTTCCATGGGATAATAAGGTGATATAAAAAGTGAAATGATATGATAAGCTACATTTTTAAATTTTGTGTTATGCAAACTAACAACTAAATAATCACCAAACATGACATTTGATATGCAAGACAAAATGTAAATGATGGAAAACGCAATACAATGAGGGTAATGTGAAATATTATGGTAAATGATCTGCCCCAAGTGTCAAGATACTTGTAGACAACAAGTTACTTCATTTTTTATTTTTATTTTATAGTTTATTTGGATTTATTAGCATATGAACCCAATGGATATTCATGAGATGCATAATTTTAATGTTTTGTGATTGATTTTTTTCATTTTTTTTGATTTTTTCATCTTTATTGGCATCCAAACCCAACAGAGTGTCATGAGATGCATAATTTTTTTCTTTTTAGTTTCTATCCCATGCTAATTCTAGATAATCTCTATCATTCTGACTGTATTTCCTCTTCAATCTCAATTTCAATTTGGTCATTTACTTTGAATAGTACTTGACAAGGATGAGGTTTTTAGGCCTACCAAAAATTATTAGCGAACCATCCTAAGGATTGTTCCCTATTAAGAAATCCTTATTTAATAAATACATCCAGATATAAATTTCTTTGATAGAGTTTTGTGGTAATTTTGGTTGTTCATGGGAAAACACAATTATCAAATAAACCCACATTAATATTCCTAATAGTAAATTTAAACTCTAGAAACCTTCTAATAGTTCTTCTGATCATCATGGAATCATGAACCCTTTCCCTTAAGGGTTACAATCAATACTATTAAATAGTATCAAATAACAGGGACTAATTAGTTCACCATATGTACAAAAACCAATATATCTTACCCAACCACTACTAACTGACCGCCAAATGCTATAAAATTCAAAATAAGATAGGTCTGTATTGACAATCCTTAATTCTTTGGAAAAACTTAAATATTCAAAGTTGTTATGATGGGCATCAAATGTGATCTCAAAATCATAATCTAACTCATTATAGTATCATGCTACCAGATTAACACAATAAGTATGTAAGACAAAATAAATATTTAGGATTTGATCTTGGATTATAACTAGAAGATCATTCCATGTTGTTTCTCTCCTAGCTAGCCTGATGTTTTCATTATCTTCAATAGTATCTTCACCAAACAATGAAGAGTTGATTTGTTTATCTATTGGTGTCTTTAAGAGGTTTCTACCAATAGGGTATTTTTTATTTTGATTACCCCCTAGAGCCTCAAAAAAGGTTGTGATAGGGAAAATTTCTTCGAATTGGATGTCTTCTTGGATCTTTATAGATGCAATAATCAATATGCTACCATGGAATAAGTCCAATGATGTGTGTTTCTTTGGGTCCCAATTGACATGTGTAGGAAATGGGATGTTACGATATTGGATGGTAAAAGTAAGATTAGTGATTATGGAAGGAGAACATGTTGCAAAATCCTCATAGAGGCTACCAAGATAACTTTCATCGATTCCAAATGAAGCTTCTTTAATAATCGTAAAAGAGTCACCAACATTTTAAAACTTGTCTATTGACATGTTTGTTGTTGAGACCAAGGTCAATGTTGATGTTGAACTTGATCTTAATTCCAAAATGGATTGTAAATTAGATTTGGATAATAAATTTGATCATGGTTTGGAGGTGGCCACAAGGAAGGCCTACCAAATTGCATTATCCACAAGTACTTTTTTCATTGGGCATTTTGAAATGATGGATTTAGGATGAAGAGTTTTTTGAAAATGGGGAATCTTAAGTAATGAACTAAAGATATTTTATTGGCCAATGATGTGTTTTTGATATTTGTGTTTATAAGTGAATGAGTCTGATTATGATTAGGAAAATACTCTTGGTATATATCCATTTGCTTAATTTTAGACTTAGACACATTTAAATCTTTAGTAGAGAAGGGTTCTTGAAGGAATTTATACAGGATGTATTTATACACAGGTGATGTCTTGAGAAGGTATAAGATGAGAATTTTAGTTGGAATCTTCTAAATATGGTCAATAATTTTGTACTTACATTCAATGTTTGATGATGATGCACTAGGAATGGTAATTTTTGCATGCCTTATGGTAATAATGCAATCTTTGGATTTTAAAGTAATGAAATCAACATGATTTCACATGTAATTAATATTATCGACTATAGAGTCCAAAGTGTGATTGACTTAGATAACATTACTTGCTTTAGGTTATTCTTGTTTTTGCTTAACTTTTCCTTACTCATGTTTGGGGAATGGATCTTGATATTGTAGAGATAGATTACAAAGATGGTTAGATCAAGAATTAGTCATGAAAAACACAAAGAATGCATAAATAACTAACAATCTAATAAAATACCAATTACCTTCCCATGAGCATCTCACCATCTATAAGTGGCACCAAGTGTGTTTTTCCCCTTGATTTAGAGTTCATGTCTTTTACAATAGTACAAGGCCAAACTCATCACCATCTCAAGACACTAAGTATAATATAGGCTCATGATATGAAATCACTAACATGCCTATCAAATGAAGATATCCTATTGCAAATAAAACATAATAATCAACACAAAGAAAGGTTGTGGAGAGAATCTTACATTATAAATTTACACAATTTAAGCTTAAAAATATGATTGAGAGGCCTCCTATTTATAGAATTTCCAAATTATTTAGGATCAACCATGACCATCCATATTAAGATCAAGATGTGTGGCCATGAATTAATCCAATTATGTAAATAAAATCCATAAATATCCTCATAATTATTTGGGAGGAAGGGGCATTAAAGAGGCATGAGAAGCCATAATCTTGATATTTGTTGCGTTTATGGCTTATGGATGCCACCCCAAAAATAACCTCAATTAATGATGCATTTAATAAGAATGAATTTATAATAAAGACATTTTTAATAACTTCCATATAATTCTTACTTAAGCTCATAATTTGGTTTATTTTGCTTAAGTCAAATTAATCAATTTTAGTGAAATTCTTTAGAAATTGGTGTACTTCATTAATCAAACTGGTTAGAAAGTCATATTACTGGGTCATAATTTGACTCAGGAGGAATTAAAAGGTAATGTTAGTTACATATAGAATGTTATCCTATTTAGGATGTTATCAACACAAAATAACACAAACATATGACATGTGCTAACGAATTAGAAGAAAAGAATGATTCAGAGTAGCAAAATACATTTTCATCATTTTGATTCAAAATAATTTGATCAAAGTTGATAATCACATAAAATTCATTGCCCCATTTCGGGATACATTATCCTAAATCAACACTTGTATAAAACAAGCTCGAACTATTTAGTGCATTTTTAGTGATTTTAGCCCATTTGTGAATTTTCACAAATTTTGAGTAAGATTGACAATTTCAACACAAAGGTGTTAGGAATTGAATGTCTACATTTTACCCCTATTTGAGAAGGCATAATGAGGCATTCAATGAAGTAATGTATTTTCAAATAAAAGAGTTTTCAAGAATAAATTGAAAATGATCCATGATGCCCCCTTAAGAGGACATACTGGGATGAAAGAGAAATACTCTTGAAAAGAGAGAGAAATGTGAGATTAACCTGTGGAATTGATTAAATCCAAACAAGATAATGATTACATGCATTGCCACCATCAATGATCAAAATAAAATTTAGAATAAAATAAACCCAAGGATGGGGGAATAGGAAGGATATGATCCAAAAATATAAGTGACACACTTTGAACACACCTAAAGTTAGGGTGCAAGTTGTGTGCTTCATAATTGATCAATCCTGAGACAAGTTGCACACTAAAATATTACTAGAATGAGGGAAAAAGTCCACAGAGCTTGGAATTAGAAGAAAAAGGAGAATCATGTCTCCAAATATATAAGAAATAATAATGTGGTCCATTAGATCAAAAATTATCATGTGAGAAACAATTTTGCCCTAGTAGGGATGGATTTGATCATTGATAAATAATGGTTTACCCTAATAGGGCTGATTTGATTCAATGATTGGTTCAAATTTTGTGCCCCTATAGGGAAAATTAGCAAGTAATAGATCAAATATATAACCTATTACATAGATTAAATATGAGTGGCGTAAACATAGACATAATGGTGAAATGGCTATACAAGCCACATAAAACTAGGCATACAAAGATGTACAAAGTGATAAAAGAGATGAATAGAATAATGAAGGCGGCCAACTTAACTCAAGATACGTCATGTATCCAAGAACTACCTACATAGTCCAAATAGACCTCAAGTGAATGTAGTTCACCCAGAAGTAGGAGAGAATGGAATAAGGGATGAAGAAAACCAACCATTATTTGATTAGACTCATGATGTATGCCAAAAGATGCATGTTTAAGCATAGAGTTAGGTGTAGGATAAGCCATAGGTACCTAGTTTCCTTGGTGTTCTTGAGAGTTAATCATCAGAGCTGTATTGACATTGAGACTTGAGTCTAAAGCAAAAAGTTCTTGCTATAGCAAAAGAAATTAGGCATCATAAGTATGAGTAACTGATAATGACATGACATTTGAATTGTGTGGAGACAGTTTAAATGTGAATGTTTATAACTAAGAATAATGATAAGAACTACCAATACCAGAGTTACAACCATTTACATTTTAACAAAAACAAAGACAAAGAAAAACAAAGCACACAAATGAACTTAACTTAAAACCAAGATACAAATAATCAAGACTCAAGTAGGAATAAGAATGCAGAAAAACAAAGCAATAACATCTTAGAAACATGAGATCAAGATATGAATAATCAATATCCATGTGGACCATCAATATGTACTTGGAAAAAAATAAAGCAAGACTAAACAATAGCTCAAAAGACCAAACAAACAAATAACAATCAAATAAACATGCATAAAATGTCTTTGGATTTTTGGTGTTTTTAAAATGTTATGTAATTTTCAAGTATCTCAACTCAATTGAGAATTAAGAGATACAAAATGACCCAAATCATAAAATGATGAGGGTACTTCAAAGCATGCTCATGAAATAGTGAGAGCGTGCCAATTTAAAATATTCTCAAGATAGTGAGAGCATAATGAAAAGGGGGAATGAGTTGACCTCAACATGAATCGAGCATAACCTACGTAATACCATTAGGACCTCCAATAATAGTGATTATACCTACATAAAATGTAATGAAAAATTGACTAGGTCACAACAAGTTCAAAAATAAAGGCAAACGATAATAATAATGACTAAGTGATGAAGAAATGCGTGATACAATGGTTTTATACCTAATTTTCCCATAGGTGGTTATAATTATAAATAATGTCATAATATGAATTTCCCAAAGGTAGTTATAACAAGGGGTACCAAATATAATACTGATTTTCCCATAAGTGGTTATAATCAATGATACTAGATAAGATGATAGATGAAAGATAACTTGCCAGATCGAATATCACACTACTTCCATAGACTGTCATTCAACATGACATTCTAAAATTGTCAAAACTAGATCAAAATCCCCTCATAAAGGGTGCAGGAAGAACCAAAGGAACCAAGATCAAAATGGGATAAGTAGGGTTTCTAAAATTAAGCCTTGGTCAATATGAATTAAATGGTATAAGAAAACTGATTAGGAGACAATTGGTTATAGTGGTAAAAAAGTTGCCCCCAAGTGATGATTGGCTTACTTTTCTCACAAAATGGTGAGAGCGTGGCTTAGGTTGCTCATAAAATGGTGAGATCATGGCTTAGGTTGCTTGAAAAATTGTGAGATCATTCAAACTTAAAAATTGCTCATAAAATGGTGAGAGCATGGTGAACGTGATCAAACTGACTTCAATAGAAATTAAGCACTGCCTACATAGTCCTAAAGGACCTCAAGTTAATGTAGTTCAAACATGAGACAAATGGAACATAATATTATAAAATGATTATAATGAAATGGTCTATAGGGTTGACCCTAAGAGACAAGGCATGCTAATGGTAATGAGAAATGACAAAAATGAAAAATGGTTCTGATACACCTATTGACATGGAGATGCATGTCCTAGTCAACATATGAGACAACTAGAATAATCGATCATGTAGATTGTTACCCAACACCTTGTCTGAAAAGCTATTCCATCAAGAACTTGCTTTAGATCTGGATCTCAATAATGTGTTTATGATCTTCTTTGGTCATTGATTTTTTTTCCTTCAAACATTGAGATAAGATATCTTTGTAGCCTCTACAAAGGAAAGTGCAGCCAATGATGGTAAATAATGTTAGGCATATGATAGATGGTATAAATAGGTAGTGAAAATGTGGATGATAATGGAATGTATAATGATTGGAAAAAAAATGAAGATTGTGATTTTTAGGCACACATAATGTTGTTGATTCTAGATTTGACATAATTTTGGTTGTGGTAAGGACAAAAATATCTGAATATTCTCTCGATAAAACCCCAAAATTTATCTATTATTTGATCTTGAGAGGAGCTACCATCTGATGTTGTAAATTGGAAGCTATTTTGATTTGATCTTGAATAATGTCTTCATCAAGCAGTGAAGAACTTTTGTGATCAACTATTAGTGCCTCAATGAGGTTTTCACCAATGAATTTGTCTTGATTATCCCATAGTCCCTTAGAGAAGGTTTCACAAATATATGTTAACATTTGACTTTGATTGTCTTTTATCACCTTCAAAAAGGTTTCACTAAAAGATGTTGAGTTTGAACTTTGTTTGTCTCCTATTACCTCCAAAATGGTTTCATAGGGAGATTGTTCTTCTTCTACATTGGTCTTGGTCCCCCAGATATTCTACAAATGGTATGTCATGATGGATGTAGTTAAATAAAACATGATTATGTTGGTCCCGATCAATGCTTATGGGAGGTGGAATGTCAATATAATGTCTATGTTGGATGGGGCTAATGGAATGATGAAAGACAACACAATTCTCATAGAAGATACTAGGAGAACTTGTATCAATGCTAAAGTAATCATCGTGAAAAACCATAGAAGGATCACAAATATATTCAAATTGATCCGTAAGACAATTATAACCAATGTTGTAACAACCATGACTATACTCTATTTCTGAAGTTGAGTTCGAGTCAAAGGAATTTAAATTTGATGTTGAGACTAATAATGATTTTGCTTCTGATGCTAAATCTAATGTTGGTTTAAAAAGGGACCTAACTCGAATTTTGTTTCTTCATTTGATGTGGATATTCCTATAATGATGTTATATTGAATGCTAAATTTTTGACAAATAATGGACTATGATGGCATAATGGGATATGTAAAAAGTGATTCATCCAAGAAGGGTTCATCATAGATTGGCTCGTCTAAGTGAATCCCCTTAAAGAGAGGGAACCACTAGAGGGATGACTTGATAGAATATTATATGTCAAAAGGAGACTTCTTTATGAGTGGAAAGTATCAAGAGATAACTCTACAGAGACTAGCTTATCAAGGAGAAGAGGCTCTTTAAAAATAGGTAAAATATGAATAAGTGAATCATCATAGGTTGACTCATCATAAATGGGTGTTTAAAAATAACATCATGGATTTGGTTAAAAATTGGTTTTAAAACATCAAATTTGAACACATTTTGATCCTCAAAAGATGGTTTTTGAAGAGGAAATGGTTCTTGTTGTGGTTTGTAGATCGGCACAAAATTTCTAAAGTGGGGAACATTTGGCATAGGTTGAACAATAGTTTGTGGTTCAATAATGGGATCTCCAAAAATTAGAATATCAAAGAAGGGATCAATAAAGACTAGCTTGTTAATGTGACATTCATCAATAACAAGCTCAATAAACATAAGTGATGGGCCTATAATGGTATTAACTAGATGCTACATAGTTTGGTTAGTCATGCAAACTAAAGGAAGGGATCCTAAAATAATAACATTCATGTGATATGGAACTTGATGTCTCACACAAGATGAAGGAGGATAGCCTAAAATGGTAACCTTTGCACATTATTGAGCTTGATTGCTCACACAAGTCAAAGGGGGATAACCTAGAATGGTAACCTTCAAGCATGGCATGCAAATTGAAGAAGGATATCCTAAAATGGTAACCTTCAAGCATGATGTGTAAATCGAAGGGGAAGGATGAGGATGACACATAAATAATGGCATGGATCATATTGGTATTCAATAAATAGGCTAAAAAAGGGCAACATCCTCAAACAAGGTAGAGTGCTCATGTCCACCATAACAATTCTCTACCTCACAATTAGGGCCACAAGAGACCCTTTTACAAGTATACCCTTGCATCATGCTTATAATTTTTTTCTCTATGTTTTCCAATATTTGGACTATGTTTTGCAAACGTTTAAACAAGGTATGTGTTTTGATCTTCTCTAAACAAATGACAAAGTACCAAAGAGACTATAATAAAAAGGAGGTGGCATAATACCACATAATTAAAAGAATCTGATTACAAAATTACTCAACCTTGGGTAGGGTTGAAACCATTGAATTAGAAGAGGGTATGATAACTCAAAGACCTAAGTGTAAACTAGTACACCAAATGTAGGTTAAGAGATGTCAATACCATAAAATTTAATTCAACTTCAACGAGTTGATACTAGGAAACTAGAAGAAAGCTCTTCATATTAGGAAAGTGACAATGCAAACCAAGAAAATCAAGATGTGAAAACATTCAAGAATTCTTAAGTATAAAACTAGAACCAAATGAGTAGCACAATGCCACCACATGGTACTAGTAAGGTAGTATAAAATGTTTTCTTGAAATTTAGAGTGTAAGTAATACACTTGATGACCTAAGTTGACAATGATCAAATGATAATGAGTCTATAATTGGCCTTCAACCCAAATGGGAAATTGAACATAAGCTATTCAAGTCAAGTGCAAATGGGAAATTAAACCTAGTTTAACATGCTAACCTAGTAACTTAGAAAGGTACAATTTTGAATTTGAATTACCAATGAAGGACTTAAAGATTTTGGAAAGTGGTTTAGACTCAAATGGGCAACATAACTGCACTAATTATACAAGACAAACACAATGTTTAAGATGAAGATTTAAACAAAGTAAAGATTTTTTATTGGATTTGACTAGCATAATGCCTCCTTGTTCAATAAATTGTGGACAATGTGTTTGGTTATGATGTTTGTTTACAAGCAAGTCTTGACTCAAATCAAGACTCAGTAAATACAAAGAAAAATACAACTAAATAATCATCCTAAGCCAAAAATTGACATGGTTTCTTTGTATTGTTGAAATCCATATTTATACATGCACTTGGGAGGAAGTAAATTATTCATCCAAAATAAAAGTGCATTAATTGGTAGGGTATTTTACCCCCCTTCTCCCAAGAGACAATATGGAAACATATATCTTTGGGTTCACCCTGTATCAACAATACTCTGTGGTAAGTGGGGTTGTCTAAAACTTACAATTGACAACCATCTAGATGTTCCCAAGTGTGGCTAAAATAAGGGATGTAAAGCATCAATTAGATCTACTTCAGTTGGCTTATTGTTAAAATATCTTATCCTTTTCATAATCACTCCATCCATCGATTGCTCAGTATAGTGTGATGTCCTAATTGATCATATGTTTCAGGCTAGCTTGCCACTAATAGAGATGTTTTAACCGTTCAAACCATCATCCCAATGAGGCGATCCCAATTTATATACCCCCCCAATGGAGAGGGGTTGAAGCCAATGCTGAGAGATGATGCCTCAGGTCAAATCTTCCCTAAAGAACTAACGAAGAGGCAATGACCTCCCATCTACAAGACAATTACATGAAATAAAATGATATAAGTGAAAAGGCTTTAGGGTTGTTTTTAGATCACCCAAAACATATGGGTTTTGGGAGAGCCTAGACAATTACCTTTTCATGCCTTGGATAAAGAACAATCATAATGAAAAGGTGATTTTGGTCACTCGAGTTCCCTATAAGGTATGGGGGGAGAGCACACACACAAAATTATTTTTTCTCAAATAATCTAATAAGTAATAGATAGATGATTTACATAAAATAACACTTCAATTTTTTTGAATTTTAAGTGAATGTTGAGTTTTATAACATCAAATTAAAAGGTTAAGTGAAGTTCTTGGCCCCTTAGCTTTAGTTTGAAAAAAAATTAAAAAACATTCACAAAAACATTTAATCAAACCATCTAAGTTCCTTTTAAACACCAAAGAGAAGGTTCAAGATTTAAACATGCAAGATCTAGGTTCCTTTTAAACACCAAAGGGAAGGTTATTGATCTAATTATGCTCAAATTAACCACTTTTCATCATAGGTATTGTAAGAAAAATTAGAGTCTCCTTTAGATTTGAAGTATAATTGATGTTTAAACAAGCAAGTTTGGAAAACATGCTCTCATGTTCTTTATTTTTTACATAGAGACTAATATCAGTCACTATTTACTGATGCTAGTTGTTGCAAGACCAATGCTGGTTAGAGTCTTAACCATTGTCGATCAAGACTGATCGATAACGGTCACCTATGAACCCTTAGGCAAAAAAGATATGATAAAAAATACTTGTTAGCTCAATGTTAGGATAAAATCTCCAAAATTAAACTTTTGGATCAAGAAATATGTTTATACCAGAGACTTAAAAACTCAATTTGACATCTACAAACTTGAGAAAAGCTCTAAAAAGGAAATTGTTAGATATATTTTCCCCTGCAAACTAGTTGATGTTGGTTATCCTTGATCAATGTTGGCCACTTAGAACCAATGTTGATCACTATGTAATCTATATATGCATAAAAAACTTTAGAAACATAGGAAAAACAAACAAAAACATTGATGTTAAAGGGCTTTTTAATGAATTTAATGGAAATCTAAGACTGCCAAAATGCCTTCTTTTCTTGAGATGGATGCGTTGTCCCAGTAGGTGTGCCAAGATGAAGAGATAGATTACAAAGATGGTTATATCAAGCATTAGTAATGAAAAATACAAATAATGCATAAATAATTAATAGTATAGGCTAACCTATTTGAATGGGGTGTGTAAATGACAATAAAGATTAAATGAAAGAAAGAAAATACCAATTACCTTCCCATGAGCATCTCACCATCCATAAGTGGCTCCAAGCATGTTTTTCTCATTGATTTGGAGTTCAAGTCTTCAATAATGGTGAAAGGCCAATCTCATCACCATCTTAAGAACACCAAGTATAACCTAGTCTCATGATTTGAAATCACTAATATGCCTATCAAATGAAGCTATCCTATTATAAATAAAACATAATAATCAACACAAAGAAATAATGTGGAGATAATCCTACATTATAAGTTTACATAATTTAAGCTTAAAAATATTAGTGAGAGGCCTCTTATTTATAGATTTTTCAAATTGTTTAGGATAAACCATGACCGTTGATCTCAAAATCAAGATGTATGGCCATGAATTAATCCAATTATGTAAATAAAATTCATAAATATCCTCATAATTATTTGGGAGGAAGGGGCATTAAAGAGGCATAGGAAGCCATAATATTGATATTTGTTGCATTTATGGCTTATAGATGCCACCTTAAAAATGACCTCACTTAATGATGTAGTTAATAGGAATCAATTTCCAATAAATAAATATTCAATAACTTCCATGAAATTCTTACTTAAGTGTTGGAAATATTGTCATTGATGTCAAAGGTTTAGTATTATTGGTGATAAAGGCCCCATTACATTTAATATTACTTATCTTGGCTAATATGAGTTAATATTTATTTAATATTAATGAATATATTTTTGGTTGCATATGAGACAAAATAAGGGCCCATGAAGAAGATGAAGAGTCACGGGATAAAGACAAAAGAAGGATGGGACACATTTTCCCATGAAGAGTCATCTTGGGGAATACCAAGAGTCACCAAGTGAAGACAAAAGAGTAAAGGGCGAATTTCTCATGAAGGGACACTTAAAGGAATACGAAACGTCACCAAAGATAAGGACAAAAGTGGGAAAGACGTTTTTGGTCATGAAGGGTCACCACATAACTTTTCAAATGCTTGGATATGAAGGGCCATCCAAGGTTGGCACCATTTTCCATAAGGAATGAAAGGTCACAAAGGAGGAAGGCCAAAGGTCATTTGGAAAGCTATAACTAAAGGCTTGAGTAGCCATTTGTAATATGAGTGTGAGAGGTTAATTTGATATTGTATTATTTAGCTTAGAAGAGTAAAGGCGAGAGAGAGGAAAGAGATGTTGTATTGAACTATCATTTGTTGATTTAGCAACATTGAGAGATAGGTGTGTGGTTTACACAAAGTGGATGACGCTCATGTGGGTTGGTGCTCACGAATGATAGCTGGGTTGTGCTCGGCAAAGGGGTTTGAAGCTCCTGTGGGGTGGTGCTCATGAATTGTAGCTGAGGTTGGTACTTGGCAAAGGGGTATGGTGATCCTATGGGTTTGTTCTCACTAATATACTTGAGATTGTTCTCCGTGGTTTTTCCCACATTGGGTTTCCACGTTATATCTGGTGTCTCTCTCTTTCTTGTGTGATGTTTATTATTTGAGTTTTATTGCATATCTTGAATGTTTGATTAAGGGAAAGTTTTATAAAATATATATACTGATTCACCCCCCCCCTCTCTCAGTATATTTTGTGCTTAACATTAAGCTCATATTTTGGTTTATTTTGTCTAAGTAAGATTAATCAATTTTAGTGTATTTCTTTGAAAATTAGTGCACTTCATTAATCAAACTAGACAAAATTTCATATTACTGGGTTGCAATTTGACTCAGGAGGAATTATAAGGTGATGTTAGTTGTGTATAGACTGTTATCCCATTTAAGATGTTTTCAACATAAAATAACATAGGCATGTGATGTGTGCTAATGAATTAGAAGAAAAGAGTGATCCAGAACACCGCATTTTCATCATTTTGAGTCGAAATGATTTGATCAAAGTTAATAATCAAATAAAATGCATTGATGCATTTAGGGATACATTAGCCTAAATTAACACTTGTATACAATAAGCTAGAACCATTTAACACATTTTTAGTGATTTTGGCCTATTTGTGCATTTTCACAATTTTTTAGTAAGATGGAAAATTTCAACAAAAAGGTGTTAAGAATTGGATGTCTATAGATATATCCCCAACTTTTGATTATTATTTGGTTGTGTTTATAATTGGTTATTGGTACGTTGTGTTTGTAATTAGTGTTATCTAAGTGGATTTTGGATTTGTTTGACATTGGTCACACCATCACCAACAACATTCATATTCTTGGAATTTTTTTTTGGTTTTTCAAGTTATTTTGAGGAATTCTTGTCGAGTTTAAATATATTGATAATACCTTTATTGATCAAAGTACATTCAAACTAGACCCCATTTTCAATAATTTCATCAAATGACTTTGGATAAAGGAGTAACAAGTGATGTCTCAAGTCTAAGTTAAGATTGCTCAAAAATATATTGGCAAGTTCAATTTCAAGAAATGACCACAAAAAATGGCTTTCTAATGCTCACCATAATTTTAAGAATGAGGTAAAGGTTTCACCATTACATTGTTTAGTTTTGAGAAGGTCTATTGTGGTCAAGTCCTTTTTGATATTGTAGAAAAATTGACAAACAAATTTCTCAGAAAGGTCCTTAAAAGTGAATGTTGATCTCTTGGGAAGGCATGAAAACCATTCAATGGCTTTAACCCCAAGAATTAGTGGAAATAGTATCAACATGTACTCATTTGTATAAGCAACATCTGCACATGTGTGATATAAGTCCTTAAGGTGATCCCTTGGATTTCCCTTTTGTATTTGTCAGATGTTAGAAGTTCAAAATACTTAGGGAAAGGTGTTGTAATGGTACTTAAATCATATGGGTAAGAACAAATTTCTCAAACGTATATTGTTTTTGCCAAGAAAAGGTGCCATCCTCCAAGCTTTGAACTTTATTTTTCATGTTTTGACACTCTTGGATAAATTGTAGTGGTAGTTGATTCATTTGGCTTGAATAAGGTAATAGGTTTAGGCCTATGAATGATTTTAGGTTTGTGTATGTTTGTGAAAATTGGTGAAGTGGTAGATTGTTATTGTAGTGATTAGGAGGTGGGTTGGAAAGTTAACATGTTATGGATGTGTAAAATGGTCTGGATTGGTTGGATTAGTGTAAATGTTAAAGTGTGTTGGGTTTGGATTGGTGTTAAAATTTGTTAGGTTAGGATTGGTGTTATAGTTAAAATATTGATGGTTTGGGTGAGCATTAATGTTGGTATTTGTTTGATTAAAGTTTTAATTAGATTGGCTTAGGCTGGTTGGGTTAGGGTTGGTGTTAAAGTTGAGGTTGTTTGGGTTAGCTTGGTTTAGGTTTTGATTTTGATGTGAACTAATCATGTGGTTAGAATGGGTGTTAATGCTAAATGGTTGGTTAGGATGTGGATTGTTATTTAATGGATTGGTGTTAAGTGATGTTTGGTTTGGATTAAATCATGAAAGAGAATGGGAAAACTAATTTTGTAAACTTCCTAAATTTCCATTTAGATTTGGATTGGTGGGTATACTTGAATTAATACCCAAGCTTGGATTTGATAAATATTTTCTGATTTGTGAGCTAGAATAATTATTCAAGCTCAGATTATGATTTAGATTTATGATGTTATTGATTGGTGAGCCATGAAGACTCAGATTTGGATTGATTGATGAGGTAGAATAATTATCTAGGTTTAGATCATGACTTGGATACATGATTTTATTGATTGGTGAGTCGTGAAGACTCAGATTTGGATTGATTAGTGAGCTAGAATAAATATTTGAACTCGAATTGGATTGATTTTAGATAGGTAAACTTAAATAATTATTCAAATTTGGATTTGACTGATTGATGGGTGAGGTTGAATGGAAATTCAAATTCAATTTTGGATTTATTGAATGCTTGATTTGGTATTTATTCATATATGCATTTAAATCAAAATTGATTGGATTGAACCCTAGGTTAAGACTAGGATTATTTGGATTTGGATTTGTGACTAGATTGATCAAGGGTTTTCTCAACAAATCCATTTGTCTAGTGATAGGTGATATTGCTTACGAAAAAGGATTTGACTCAAAAAAAGATGAAAAAAAAGACTTGACATTAGACTATAAAAAAGACCAAAGTCTCTAAAAACTTGATTGACAACTAAATGCTTTTGAGTTTGAGTGTAAGGTTATTGGTAGATTTTTAATGCCGCAAAAGAACTTTTTTTTTTCACTCAAGGTTTATTTATCATGTGGTAGAACACAAGGAAATAATAGACAAGTCCTACTCTAAACACACATGCAATTGTAAAAAAAAGGATAAAATCTAGGCAAAGGGACTTGAATAATTTATTGGCTTTCCATGTCACTTGCTTGTCCATTACATTAACTATGGATTAATATTTCAAGGCACTAATCATGGAGAATCCTACCATTCCCATGGCCCATTAAGTCTAGTTTTAAGGGTACATGGAAATTAACTTCCTTAGGTGATACAATATTCTTAGGTGCACCACAAATTAGACAGATAAAATGGTTTACCTAGGCTTAAGGTTTTCATAATATTTTCTAGAGGGGGAGTCCTTGAGATACCTTTCGGTATAATGAGGCCCAAGATCATATATGGAGATATTGAAACCTTGGGTATTTGAGCATGGAAACCCCTCACATCATGATGTGCTTAAAATACATCATTTAGGCCTTTGAAATAATTGATCTTACTATTTATACTCTATTAGTATACAAAGTTGGGCCTACTACACGGTGGTAAAATCTACGATCAATAAAGCCCCTAGAAAAAGAAATAAAAGTTAATACTTATTTTTTATTTTTAAGTATCATTATCAATGTGACACCAAGGAAAGAGCATATAAAAGCACAACTTGGGTAACATAAAAATTATGAAACTGCTTTTGATTCTTGAGTATCATCACCAACGTGATGCCAAGGGAAGAGCATACACAATTTCACAACACATATAAAATGTTATAAAAAGGAAATTAATTAAATCCAAGAAATTAAGTGTGAGATAATTACTAGAAAATGAAAACAAAACTAAAATGAAATGTTAGTAATAAAATAGAAAGTTTTTTTTAATCTTTTTATGAAATTTATTTGATTAACATCCTATAAACAATTTGTTAGAGAGTTTATTTTGGCTTATAGTCAAGGAAACCTGTGACCAAGTAAGAACAAACTAAAAAACAAGAAAAAATAGTAAAAATCAGTTGAAAAATACTTATAAATGCAACTATGACAAATATGAGATGAAAAAGATGAGGGAAGGACCCATCAAGTGTGGTAAAATGTATTAAGGAAATCTAGAAATGTAAATAAGTTAAGAAATCAAATGAAATCTTAAGCTAAACTAACTCAACCTATGATAGAGCTACAAATGAAAGATACAACACAACATTATACATTAGTACAAAAACAAGCTTCCTCTTTTGTGATGTGAATTTTATTGCCCTCTTTGACTTATGGTTGCTCATTTTTCCAATACAAGGGCAAATGGGCAGCGTTGTGGTATGAAAAATCTTATAAGCTCAACATGGTAAACCTATGATGAAGAAATTTCTTGAGATATGCTAGTAGAATAAGTTTGTAATGAATAAGCTTAGTTAAATTAGGGAAGAACCTCCAATTTATAAAATTTGGAAATTGATGTGAACCATCCATCTTGAGATGAAGATCAAGGGATGAGAATAAAAGGTAATTTTTAATTCATAATGGGAAACTTAAATAAAAAATTAAAGTGAAGAACATGTGGGACTCACAAATGAATATAAAATTCATTTGGGAGGAAGATATGATATAAAATTAGTAAGTGGATGTGAGATATATTATTATATTGGATCATGGAAGATGTGAATAAAGATGGATTATTAAATTTTATCATGGAAGATAATGTGAATAAATGTTGATTATTAAATTGGATCGTGGAAGATAATGAGAATAAAGGTGGATTATTAAATAAGATCATGGAGGACAATAGGATTATTAAATTAGAATGGTGGACAATAGATTTATTTAATTAGATCATGAAAGCCAATATGAATAAAGGTGGATTATTAAATTGGAATGGTGGGGGATAGGTGGAGCCTTAGGGCATGTGAGGATAATTTTGATTTTTTAGATTTATTAAAATTATGAATTTTAAAATTCCATGAAAATTTTAATTAAGGAAATATTAGTTAATTAACTTTGGATTAATTTAAGGACAATAAAGAATAAATAATAAATAGTGAATAGTGGAAATGAATAGTGATTAGGAAAAATTAAGGATTATTAGAGATGATTAGGTACTTAGTGAAAAGAAGGTTAGAATAAACATAAAATTTCTAAAATAACAATACTAAATTTGTGATGTAGATTTTAGAAATATGTAACCTGATAATTGAAACTATGTATAAGATGTATCTATGCATACGCTCATAGTGGGTAGATAGTATCAAATCTAGATATGTATAGTGGACTTGAGTCTTGTAAGTATATACATATAATCTATAAGAATAAATGAAGCATGTATGTATGATTAAAATTGACCATACTAAGATAGCTAGTATATGTAGTGTCTGAAAAATATAAGAAGTATAAACATGGCAATGCCTACAATCTATAATTTTATATTTTCTGAGTAAATATTTGATTGTGTTTTAACATATTATATTGTTTTTGTATTTTCTAGATACAATCTATGTATAAGTAACATGAAAATGAAACAATATACAAGGGGAAATAAATAAGGAAACTATGTAAAAGTAGGGAAGAACGTACTAATCACCGAGTCTTGTAAGAAACTTACTATCAAGGTATCCTATGTTAAGTGAAGGATTAGAAATCATGCATGATAAGTGAAAAGGTATCTGTGGTCTAGGGACTGACTGTGATGAGTGATTTGTAACTGACACTACTTGTGGAGTAGGGATAGGAATCTAAGAAGCTGACTGAACTAGCCTGTGAACTATGTTCTAAAACTGTGAAGATTGATGAACTAGATTATGAACTATAAGGGTCTTAGGGAACCATATGGTAGAAGATGCTATAGATAGCATGGGTTACCTATGCTAAAAACCTTAAGAACTCAATAAGATTGATCTCAAAATGGAAGGGGTAGAGGGAGGCCCTCTAGAATCTACCACATATATTTAATGCAGGGGTCTCTCTAATAGTGGTCTTCATGGGATAGTATGCATATGTGGTAACACTATAGGAATAGACCTCACCTGCACTTGTGGCTATAATGAACTTTATGGTGTACTGATGGGAATTATGCTTGAAACTATAATTGGTAACTACAATCTAAATGGTAATGTAGTATGATACACACCAATGATATTATGTATGGGGTGTGTGATGATAGAAGTTTAAAAAAATCTCTCTCTTTGTCAATACTTTCTCTATCTTTATCTTATCCCAATCACTTCCTACTCAAATCTACACACTTTGGCAAATAGGCTACTAACCGTTTTTTGAATAATTTCACTTTGTATAGAGTAGTATGGAATGGCTATGAGATAACCAGTCATAAAATTGGATTCCCTCTATTTAGATCTATCTATTCATAAAGTTTCAATCCCAAATTATGTCTATTTCATAATCATATCTACTATATTTCTTGTCTTTAGGAGTATATTTTCCATAATATCTTTCACTGCCATCTCCAAAACACTGATGTCCATTATATCCATTTCTATCCTTACTCATACCTCAGTCCCTATCATGATAATCTCTTCCTCTGTCCTTATTTGTATCTCTAACTTATGATCTATTTATATTAAATAGTCTTTGTCTCTATTAAGATCATATCATAGTCCCTCTCTTTGGAATGGTTATAGTCATGACTCCTTTCTCTGTTCACATTTAAGACTCAAATCTGAATCCAATCCAACATTTCTATGGCTTAATAACAATGAAGCATGCATTTACCTATTGTTAGATTACCTTATGAAGCTATGATAATTTGATTAATATGGACTATATTCACAAAGTAAATATTTATACAAACCCAAAAGGGATTCATTTGACATAATGACCTAGTTATCAATCTTTAAACTCTTGCACGGGAATTAATATCCACTATAGTCATTTCCTTAACTCACAGACTACCCACTATGATGGATTTATTAGACTATTGACAAAATCAATCTATTATAACATGTGCATGCATAATATATCTCACTCTATCTCATTCCACTACTTACACAGTCCTAGTTATGTCATTCTTCAAAAAATAGATTCACCACAATCAACAATAATGAAAATATACAAAATTTGGTCTCAGTCAATCTTGATATAAGTCAAGATCATTAAAGATATATGCTTACCCATTTTCATGCCATCTCCCAATACTCCCAACCTTCCTTTCTACCAATAATGCATGCATATATTTATTTACTCACAAAAAAATAGACATGCATAGTTTGTATTCTATCATGCAAAATATTAACACATAGAAATTGATATCAAAACTATTTTAAAAAAATGACTTGGTATTACACTAAGAATCCTCCATACTTGGTGACATGATCTTGCCAACTGTTCTCAAATTTTTGCATCCTTCTTTTAGTCCCTTTACTATTAAGGTATACATACAACCCATGCCTTGATCAAGAAGATAGGGTTACAAAGTTTGAGTATCGATTACGTTTCATAATTAATTGTACTCATATAAGGATGTAAAAATAAATGGAGCTATAAACTTACCAATTGCTTATAGGTTTTATTCAAGCCTCCTGACCATCTTACATTACATACTCTTCACTTTGACATTTACACAGTTTTATGAACATAAATTATCAATTATTTTGGCAGTAGGTTTCCATATGAGAGATTCCTCTTGGATTATTTAAATGTTTCTCACCAAGTTTTATCTTTTTGGATTAGATAGAATCAATTTTTTGTCCTGTACTAGAATTTGCAATCTCATAAGAATCCAAAAGCTTCTTATATATTATTCATAATATACAGACCTTCTACATTCTAGTCTTCTATAGGTATCAACAACCACAAGACCTTATTCACTCTTATTTTTTATGCAATACTCCACACTTTGAACATACAGTATCTTATATCCCTAACTATTTGCCTTATTAGGCTTACTTCAACCTCATCTCTACGTAGTTGAAGATCTTATATTTAGATTGGTCTTAATAAAGACCAATATTCTCTCCATTTAGTCTTATCTACGTAATATTTTTATTCCACTTTAGGGTGATGAGGTGTTTTTAAATTTTTGACTTAATTTGATAACTTTTACAATGTGCCCTAACAAGGGTTTATTACATATTTCAAAATTTCAAAAACTTACTTTTGGAGAGAAGCTCTAAATTGCATATTTCAAGGCTCTACACAACCAAATGATGCTTCTTAAACATTATAAATCACCTCTAAGACTAGAAATATGTATAAACTAATCATTGATATGATCATATTTTGATGCTCCTACATTAATGTGTATCTTCTATAGTAATGTGATATGATGCTAGAGGTGGATGTTCCTGATACATATAGTGACACATGAAGTGCCCCTTGCCTTATTAACTATATGATTTAGAAATAAATATAAAAATATTTTAAATGCCTTATCTTCCATTTTTTAAACTTTGGGTGCCTCTACAGGTGTGCCCACATCAATGATGTTGGCCTCTATTAAATCTTGTATCTTATGTTTCTAGGTGATGCATCTATTTGTAGTATAGCTTGGTGCCCTTTGATGTTCATAGAATGCATTGTAATCCTATCTCTATAGAAGAGGCCATGTCATATTAACCTACTTTTTGTGAGGGAGAGATATGACATTACATTCCAAGACCTACTATAAAACATGCGCTGATGATTTTATACGATTGATAAAAAATCTCTATAGAGGAACTGATAAAACCAGTCAAGGAGGTGGCTCTAAAGCTACGTTGATTATGGAATTTTTATCACTCTTATTTTAAATGGACCTTAATTTATATGGAGGCTTATTTTAACTTTTATTAATTAATTCTATTTCCCTTGTATATTTTAATTTGCCCATAGAGAGAAGCTTAACTTCCCTTTATTTCATTGTGTGGCATAAATATGTGAATATTGGAACTTCTTGAATAAGATAACTTCATGCAATGCTACTATTAAACTATATTTGAATATATCTTGGAGCTCTCTATCTACCATGGGGCTAGTCATCTTTTCCAATATAATTTTATATTTCAAGACATATTCTATAGTAGGCTCATTAGATTTTTTCTTAAGTTATGCCACTTAAGCATATGAGATCCTATCACTGATATTAATTGAAAAGTGTGATAAAAACATATCTACCAATGGACTAAATATGGTGATAGACTGATTCAAAATATCATAGAACCAATGTAAGGCATAGTGCTTTAGACTGTGTGGGAAAAACTTAGTGAGGAGCCAATCATTGGACATGTAGTCCAAAGATGCTACATGGGAATATTTTAGATGGTGTTATTGGTCACCCTTACCATCATACAAGGTAATCTTAGGTTTCAAAAATCTAGATGGCAAAAGAGTTGCCAGTATGTGATGTGCCAAAGGTGTATATAAAATAACATGAGCATCTAAGGCATGTGATGGCCTAATAGCTCCCTTCTCAAGATGTAACACCTTAGCCTATAGAGAATAAATCTCATGCACAAGGGATTATATATTTGGAGAGGAAGAACTAACCATATGAGGTGTAGCTTCTACTGAAGGTTGTTGAGTTAAGAAAGGTTATTATACAAGCTGAGTTGCCACCAAAGTAGGTGTAATAATGTTATTATCTATGGGAGTAGAAGATTGAATATTATGTTAATTTTTTTCTTCATTTATATTATGGCTTGTAGAATATGTGAATGATCATGGGGCTATTCTTAAAGTCTATCCTTGAAACTCTATATAATGTCATTCTTATTGACTATAAGATTTTCATTTTTAAGTGGGGGGAGAGTATCTTGGTTCCTATTTTGTTTATCATCTTGATCTTGATTATGTTTCTCATCTTATACGTTATGATTTGGATATGAAAGAGTGCTACACACAATTTTTCTAGGTATAGATGCATATACATGATGAACACTAGCATATTCTAAAGAATTTGTACATGTAATTTGATTTGATAATAATGTGACCTTTTCAATTAATAACTAATTTTTATTCTATAATTATGATATTATCTTATTCCTACTAATTATTTTATCCCTTAGAGTCTTACAAGTTTAAACATTGGTTTATTTTGATTGAACATGTAGGCACATACCCTGTAGGGGAGAAGTGAAGGCATAAATAGGTTGAGTATGGACATTAGTAACAATAGTATGATTTACATCATCTCCTAAAGGAGTGATAGCATGGACCTAGTTAGAGGTAAAGAATCTATCACCCTTATGGAGATGAGGAGGAGAAGGAGATTCTTTCTTATGCAAATATAACATTGAAACTTGAAACATGATTGTTAGCTTATGTAATGGATCCTCTATATATGAAAGGATTTGTTTCTTAATTGAATTATACATAAAAGAAAAATAACATGTTAGAGATGGAATGAAATGTGGCATACATTTTAAATAATATAAATCATCATGTACATATGTGTTTATGTCATATTGGAAATCGTTCCAAATGAAAGGAAACAAACATGCAAAGGAAGCTAGAAAACTTTGTATTAAAAAGTGATAGAATTAATTTATCATTATTATCATGATTATATGAAACACAAATCAGAAAATATAGGGATATGAAACACGAGTGTGGTTCTTATAAGGATGGAAACATAAACCCTATGGTTATATAGGGTTAGGGTTTGTGCAATATTCAAAGTAAGTTAGGTTCACTAAATGTTTCAACTATTTAGGGCTTAGTGAATATAAATTTTAGGTTGTTAAAGGGATGAGTATAGTGAACCAGATTATAAATATGTAATAAATATAGCTACTAATTTGTAATATAATTGAATTAATTCAACCTTTCTAAAAAAATCAATAAATAATGCAAACAAGTACTTAGTTGGAAAATGACTAAAACAAGAGATATGGAGACTACAAACTGAAACAAAAGTTGATTTAAGTGTTGTAAATATGTTCTAGGTGTCAAAACCTTTATTAACAAGTAGCACCATAATAAGATAGTAGCACCATGTGGTGCTAGTATCCCTATTTTGATGATATTTTCCTCTGTACAAAACTATTTTGAGCTTCTAGGTGCACCTATGTCTGGGTCTACCAAGACTATTCCTATGTGCATGAGTTATGGATATCTATAGATGACCTATTTTAACTAATTATATGTGTAAAACCTAAACCTCCATGGTTCTAGGTCATTTTTTTGACAAAAGTAATAAAGTGTTGTTTGTGGGCTAGGCTAGACATCCTCAACACCCTAATGTGATGAGAGTTGCCTACATACCAATACTCTGAATAGGGATCAAGCCCAATGGAATTCTACCCACCTAAGTGTTGGTGAAAGTGCAAGTAAAAATAGTATGAATGCTGGATTGAGTGCTTTGAATGTGCTTAAGACTAGAAATCTAAGTAATTTGAGCTTAAGAATGATGTGGATGGTTATATGTAGAAGTAGGGTAAAATATGAATTGATAATCTTGATTATGCACAACTTGTTCTAGGCTTGTTTGTGTAATTTACATCTGATTTCCATATAGTGGTTAGAGGGATAAAAGTCATGTATATATATTGTTCTAGTTCTTATGTAGGGTTTAAAAGAGGTATAGGCTGACCCTACATGGTCTTTGATTTAAAAAAAATCCATTGCTAACAAAAAGAGGGAAGAGGACAATAATGCCAAAACTAGGACACTAGCACCATGGGGCGCTATTGTCCCTATTATGGCATTAATGTCTAAGTGGCAAAAATTGAGGCACTAAGGGCTAGGATGTCAAAGTGAGGGTTTGGAACTACATTAAGGATGTTTAGGGATACATATGGTCCATGTGAAGGTTAGATAAGTGTCTAAATAGGCCCTAATATAGGTCTAGGGTTAATCTAGGGATGGGTTATCTCAAGCAACACTCTTAACACTCAAGTGTCATTTTTAGGTGATTATAGGGTATTAATACTTATCTTGTAAAAAAATCAAAATCTAATGATGGTTATTTGAATTTTAAAATGTTTGCTCAATAGTGGTAGTGACCTCACCCAAAATTATAAAATTAATTGACAAAGCTAAATGTATAATGTGTCATTGATGCTTCAGACATCTACATAACATTGGGGGTACTTCAAACAAGTGATAGTCATTCTAGGTTTATGATTTTGTTTATATGGTCTTAATGGCTTTTATTTATGCATTGAGAGACATGTATCTAAGAAAACATAAATTCTTATCCTTGCCCTAGGATGGTCACAATATCTGAATCTTATAAAAAATAAAGTGAGCTTTAGAGGGGTGTGTTGAGGGTTAGTAAGCCTTTACAACAAAATCTAAGCATTAAATTGTATAAATGAAAGTAAGTTAATTGATATACAAACCTTAGTTCAATGTTAAAAATATACCATGGGAAATGCTATGTTTGTAAAACAATCAATTTGTTTATGATTTTTTATCTCTAGAATATTTGAGAGTTCTTAATAATTATATACGAATTCTCAGTGTGTTTTTTAGTGATTCTTTGTACTAAATGAACCACAATGCTTGTATAATTATAAATAATTGATTTATGTTAGGACCATATTGGTGTGCCAAATTTGACATCAAATGAGTTAGATCAAAAAATAAAGAACATGAGAATAGGTGCATCTTGACTTGGAGAATACTAAAAAGGGCCCTATATTCTTAAGAGCACTTTGGATAGACTCAAGGGGATCATAGGTGCTGGATACACCTAAAATTATCAAATGTGGATCAATAGTCAAACATTACACTTCAATTTTGATAATATAAGTAAAAAAAACCTCATTTCTCATAAATTTGTTTTATAATATAATCATAAAAGTCATAAAGGCTTAAAAATGAAAATGTAATAGAATTTTAGGTGAATGCCATATAGGCACATGTATAATGTCAATAATACATTGATTTCTATATAGGCATACAAAAAATGCGTACATTGCCATATAGGCATATAAAAAATTAAATCATGTAAGACATGAGATAATCATCAAATAACCTTTCTCTCTTTGCCTTACTCAAAGAAGACCCCTTTAGGATGCCCTACGAGTAGATGGAGTTCCCTTGAATGCCTTGGATTGCTCCAAGATCTGACTATTGGTCATATGCTCATAGTTTGCTTACATGTAATTTTTTTCAAATACAAGTATTATTTGAAAATTAACATAAAATACATGCAACCAAGTTAATAAATTAATTTTAAAATAGAATAAAAATATATTTAAACATGCACTTACTGCAATTTCAAGGTCCCGGTCAATTTGATTTTGATGCTCTATTAGTTTAGTCATAAGTTGTGCTACATGAACATGTATCTAAAATGAGGAATAAACATGAGAAGTTTCCTTACTAATAATCTAAATGGGACAGTCAGATGTCATAGGACAAACTTACATACATAATACATTGACATAAGTTATATTTTACAAGCAAATATGTAATAAAATTATTAAAAAAATCTATTTTACAATTCAAAATTACAAGTTAATATATACTTCTGTGAGGGTCTATGTGGATGACATTGCTGCAACAATGCCTATGTCTATCTCCACTCACAATGATGGATGAGTGTCTACTCAAGACATCAAATATATAAACAACACCTTAGTTTTCTATAAAGTATCAAAGATATATGGAATTGTTTTCTCCTTTATTAAACCAAGAGTGTAAGATTAACTCAAAATTTTACCTCTGTATAAGTGAAAGGCGTCATGCTAACATAGGTAGATGTAGTAGTGGATGGACTAATAACTGTCTCCACTCATAGTGATGGATGAGTGTCTACTCAAGACATTAACAATGGAAAACAAGGTCTCACTTAGTTTTCTATATAGTATTAAAGATATATGGCAATGTTTTCTCCTTTATTAAACCAAGACTATAAGATTAACTCAAAAATTTACCTCTGTCTAAGTAAAAGCTGTCATGATAACACAAGCAGGTGTAGTAGTGAAAGAGTAATAAGTTGGATCTATATATGTAAATAATGGCTACATAAGATCAAATCTTACAAACTTGGACTTTTGTGATGAAGGTAGCATATCCTCTTGGAACATAAAAAATTACATATATATTACTCATTTTCTTTTTGAATTAGTTTTTAGATTTTAAATTTATAAACACAGCTTAAATTTGACATGACATTTATATAAAAGATACCTCCATCCATGTAGTGGCCAATGACTGCACACTAAATGTGATTCCAAAAAATATTCATTCAAGACTATATCACCAACCCCTCTTAACCACCAATGCCATCATCATGAGAAGGTCCACTACATATAGATATATAATATATGCATATATGGGGTCATGTATGCACACTAGGTGGTGTATCTCCAACATCAATCATTGAAATCTTACTCATATGATGAACGTGTGTATCAATAAGTTCACGAACTATATGTAGAGTGTCCATGTCCACAACCTCCTTCACCATAGAGGGGATATCATGATGAAGTGTATTTTTGGTAGGGATCCTTTTAGTTTGATTAGGTGCACAATGAACACCTAGTTTATCTTGCACAAATCCTTTTCCTCAACCTTAAAAATCACCATAATCTAAAAGGAATGTCAACAAGATTGTTTCAAGCCCAATATCTAAAGCATTAATAGCAAAATCATCATAAGAAGAGTTGTAATAGTCTAAAAGATTATATGAAAATACAAAGGCAATATCATATAATATCCATAAAATAAATTCTATATGCTACAAATGAGAATCCTTGCAAATATAGGCAAGAACAAACAAGAAGTAATTCAAACTAACCAATGTGGGATAAATCCATAAAAAGACAAACTAGGAAATAAATAAAAACTATATGTAGAACCTAAAAAACATGAGAACCAACTCTAACACCCCCATAAAATGAATCTAGGGTCTAAAAATAGCCAAAAAACAAAGTGACATATCCAAAGTATGAGTTCCAACAACAAGGCCTGATGAGGTACTCATGCACAACATATATCCATGAAATGGAGAAAGGAAGAAATCTCGAAGGAAAAAAACTCCCCCCCCAAAATGATGTAAAAGATAGAAAAGAAGGAAAGGAAGGACTTTATGTGTAATCTCCCCTAAGGATAACTTCTTTCAACCCACATGAAAATCAATACTGTATATCTTACATGGATGGAAAGGACATAAATAACCATCTACATAGGTGGTGAGATAGTCCCAAAAATAAAATGTTATTCCCATAATGTACCTTCCTTCTGAGTGCTAAGAATAATATATCCCAAAGACACATCACTTGTAGAAATATCTATGCCAATAGGAGATACAATACCCTATAATAGTTTTCCAAAACTCCATGAGTGTATCCCATAGAGTTAATTATACAAGATACAAATTCAAGAGTATGTTTATCAAAAGAACCAAGCACATAAGCAGGTGGATCTAAAGTGGGACAAATAACAAATACATTAATAGGAGTATCAACAAGCTAAAAAGTAAAATGTGTAAAAATATTAGGTTCCTCATGAAAATCACCATCAAAACACATATCCTAAAAAAAATAGGAGTAGGTGATGGAGGAACAAAAAATATGGCACAACAAAAGTCATCCTTAGGAAGTATGATGGTGTCTCATCCATGATCTCAAAAAGTGATGGTGAAGGTGCCAAATCCTCAAGAATCATGTCCTCTCGATCAATGAAATGAATAAGAGAAGTACAAACTATATGAGGAGTAACAGGTACCTCAAGAAAACCATTGTCAAAATACAAGTCATCACTAACAACTAAAGAAGGTTGAATAATTAGAGGTGTAGGAGGTAATAATGCCTCATCTAGATCACCACTAAGAAGTATGTCCTCATAAAATTATGAGGAATCTTGATTCATATCACTAGTAAAGAGTGAATCCTCATTAGGAGGAGAAAAAGGAAGTTCCAATATTGCCTCACCTATATCACTGTCAAGACTAAAGTATTGAACAACACCAATGTCATTATCAAAAGATAAATCCTCACTAACAAGAGGAGAAGGAAGTGGAATAGAAGGAGGTGGAGTAAAAGAGGGTGCAAAAGACCCAAAAGACTCAATATCCTTCTCAAATAAGGATACAATAGCATCCAAAGATTCCTTTGGTGATGTGGCACATATGACATAGTACTAAAACTATTTGAAACATGGAGCTGAATCAAACAAAGAGCCTCATATTGCATAGATGCAATCTAGGCAAATTCTTCTTCATCTATAAAGTGGAGAATTTTGCCAAGCATAACTCTCCACATGCCTTTCAGCTATAAGTTTATCTACATTTTGATCTTATAAATAATGTAGTTGGATGTGTTTAGAGGCTCAAATAACCAAGAATCTATTTTCAAAAAATAAGGAGAAAATCAAGAATAAGAACCCTCTCAAAAATACAAATCCCCCTGTGACAATTTAACGTCTCCTGATAGAATTAATGACCACTCAAAAAAAGTGTAACCCCTCCTCCCAAATTTGGAACTTCATAATTTAGTGCATTTTTACAATATAAATAAACCCAATGGATGGAAAATTAAAAAAAAAACATACTCTTTTAAAAAAATAGTACTCAATTTCTAGTCAATGTTCAAAAGTTATAGTCTTTACAAGTTTTCCCATCATTAAAATGGGTCAAATAAGTAAACATGGCACAAAATTAAATGCAATAAGAATAAATAATGATTCACCACTTCATAAATCTCTAAAAAATATTCAAAAGAATATTTACAACAATTTCTTTGGCATAAACCAAGCACAGATTGTCAAAATGGGTGAAATCCAACATAAGGAAGATTCTTTGTAAGATCTAGAAAAATTGGATGAATGTGTCCTATTGTGATGTCTTAAAATGTGATAAATATTGATGAAAATTCATCCTACCTATTATAGGTAGAAATTAAACCTGAAATACCATTCTCTCCAATAATCATTATAGACACCAAAATTGTGTTTACTCCTTGGTCGACTCCCCCCTTGGTCCCCTTGGTCCACTTCTAAACATTCCTAACCCACACACTTAGTAATTTAAAATAAAATACCTATTTTAAATTAATAACACCTCACCCATGACACACCACCCTTGACACCTCACTCTTGGATTCCTTCCCCTTGGATACCCTCATTTATCACCCTATGACTAATCATTCCAACCCTCCCACTACCCTCTCGCACCTATTTAACCCGCCTTTGACCATTTAACCATGACCACTGAACTCACAGACGGAGGAACATGCAAAAGGCTAAAAATAGCCTTTTTACCCATCTTCTAACTGCCAACATCGGTTACCCGTCAGCCGATGCCGGTGGGATCACCGACGTCGATTGCTTAAAACCAACTTGCAGGCTGAACAAAAAACTAATCACATACCTGAACACTAATTCTCTTGCCCGGATCAATTTTCTCTTGCTCCTTGACTCTTTTCAGGGACTAGCATTCTATCAACACTCTCCTGGCTATAGAGACTCTGCCTAAGTGACTTCAGATCAGATTCGAGAATGGTATAGGGATCTCAACATCAGCTGTAATAGGCACAAGCATTCACACCCCTGATTCTTTAACAACTAAGAGCTAAGTATTCTCCTTCTATTTCATTTTAGAAAGCATTAGCAGTTAGCTTCTATTTAGCATTTCTAGACATCATCAACCAAACCTGACTTTCTTCCCAGAGAGGCTGAGAGGCCTCCCCTTATATCCTCACCCTTTTTAACAACCTATCCTCTACCCCTTGTCCCTCTTAAGACCATATTCACTGCCCTACAAATCCTGTACAAACCATTAGACTCCCACAGACATCCTAAACTATTTTGTTGATCACAGACAGAGCTGAAACTCATCCAAAACCCGTCCAAGGCCATTGCCCTGACTGACATCGACTATTTCCCCCATCGATGTTGGCAACATAACTGACATACCGAAAGTAGAATATAGGTACACATTATCTCTATTCCGACTGTCATCCCTCAAGGAAGTCTTTGCACTTCTAGGACCGAGCTTTGCTTGGCAGTCCACCTTATATCCATCTAACAATCTCTTTATTTAAGTCTTTCTCTCTACAGGTGTCATCCTCCACAGCCAAAGAGGAGTCCCTTCAATTGTCAGGATACAGTGCACAACTTCATCCGGGTACATACAAATCCCTGACCATTTATCTTAGTTTCTTACTTCTGTTGAATGTAGAAAAGCAAAAAATAGTTAGAAACATTCTGGCACACCCGGTGGGACCCTAGAATTTTCCTTGGGTTAATTTATTATAAAACAAACTTTTCATATAGGTGCATTAGATCTCTTCTTGCATCCTTTTCTTCTATCTCTTTCGAAAAGACACCATTAGCAAGTTAAAAAGAATCCTTCTTTTTCTTTCTTTCCTGCATCTTAGAGTAGTGAAATTCATACTCTTCAACCTTTTTTCCACTTGTCTGCATCCAAACAAAACATTTTGATTTGGGCTTAAAATCTATTGCATTTCATTTCTGCCTGAATGCATACTTAGCTCTCACATCTAGTAATTAAAAACACTATGAATAAAGCGTAGTGCACTTATGTTACACGACCAGACCACTTTCACAAATCAAACATCTAAACATACCTGAGACAAGGTCTGACTAGGATTTCATCACCTAGCAGATACCTTACCCTTCCTGGTAATCCCACTTGGACTTCACTACCAAGGGGAGAACCCACTCTATTCTTTGGCAGAGTATAAACTCTAGGGGAAGTATATACTGGCTAAGCGACCCAACTTATCTTTGGGCTCGTGAAGTGAGGGGAGCTTGCTCCTTAGCACCAGGCCACATACGAAACTTAATACAGATCTTGAGCACCAAAACTAACTCAAAACCAACCTTAGACTGCTTCTTCTAGGACCCATTCTAAAAGCCAACTTCCCAAACACACTCTTCTAAGGCATAAGCCAACCAGACTCTAAAACTTATTCTTAGGAATTAACGTTAGAGTTTGCTTGTCTTCATCTATTTTTCTATCTCTATCTAGTTTTTTGAGTTGGTGAGGTCGCATTTTGAGATCTAAAGACAACTCAAAACTTTCTTCTTTCTTTCAAAAACTTTCAGTTTTCTGAAGTTTTTGAAAAAACACAGATACCGACATCAATTTTTCTACCGACGTCGGTAACTATTCCTCACCAACATCGGTTATCTGACTGACATTAGCAATTTACTTCACCGACATCAGTTCTTCTACTGATGTCGGTCACTGTCAATAAAACTTCTTCCAAAATAGCAAGCTAAAAACCTGACCTTTTTGCTATTAAAAACACCCATTCTGAGTTTCTGAAACTGAAAAAACACAATTTCTAGAACTTGACCCTTTTTGCCTTGAATGGTTTTGACACATAGTCAAACCAAAACTTTTGTTGACCACACAAGGCAACAACCACTCCCGCCTTTGCCTTTTATATCAAGTCCTCTAATGGAGTATCATTCAGAGACTGAATGAAATCCTACCCAACCAACCCCGACTCAACCTCCTATTGTTCCTGAAAGGGACCAAGACTTTGAAAGGTTCCTTGAACTCAATGTCAAGGCCCTTCAGCACTATCTCATGAGAAGTCAAATGCCAGACTCTTTAGGCAACCCAATTTATGGGATGCCGACCTCCTTAGTTGAGATGGCAGTCATATCAACCGCCTCTGTAATTTAACCCATAGACACCCAAGCCATTACCTCAGCCAACAACGTGACCATGACCAATCTTCAAAGTGTGGCCTCTACTTCTATTTTTGGACCTACATCCATTGGGGTTTTGGTACCCCATCAACCGCAAACTATTCAACAAAGTTCTACACTATTCCAAAACCTAGTTGTCTCTGTCCCATCTACTCTTGCACCCATCAACACAAGGGTGGCTACTCATCCTTTGGCTAATGTTGCCACCATCCAACCACCTCTGGCGACATCAAGCCAAGGTGTGCCTCCTAGCTGCATGACACAACCACCCTTGGCTTCAACATCAGTCCCTATGACTAGTTACCAATATGTTGTGCCTATACAAGCGCAACCAACTACGTCATACACCCCTCCTCACACCTTCTAAGTTCCCTACAACCTAGGGGGCACCCCACCTGCAAATCCACCAACCGATCTAATCAAGATGTTGATGGACAAAATGTCTAATCTTGAGACATCCGTTTCGGGTTCAAGAAATGTTCTATCATATGAACAAATCTATGATGAACCCATTCATCCTTCAGTCCCAATCTGACCATATCCTAGTCAGTGGGAACTTCCCAAGTTTACTCGCTTCCAGAGTAAGGAAAACCCACATCAACATCTATGAGCGTTTAGACACGCTTGTTACCTTATAGCACATGATGATGCGTTATTGCTACGCACATTTTCCATGTCACTTTCTGGAGCTGCCCTCGATTGGTATAGTTCTATTACCAGTCACTCTCTTTTTACATTCACCAAACTAGCTCAACTTTTCCTTGACCACTTTTCGATCAACATCACCAAAAATGTCTCCATCACGGACCTATACTCTATCAGACAATTTGACGATGAATCAATAGCTGATTTCATTGCTTGTTAGAGAGGCTTAATCAACCAACTCTCCTTTTCTTTACCTCAACCTGAGCTCATTGAGCTCTTTTCAAAAGCGTGTGCCAAACATATTTCCTCTACTTTGCGGGTCCAAACATTCTGCACATTTGACGAAGCTTTCACGATGGCTAGGAAGCTTGAACTCTATGCTGTCGAAGAAAATAAAGTCAAAATGTGAAGTAAAAACCCCAATGCAAAGTCAAATGACCCTTCCTCCAAATCTTCTTCTTCCAATTCCAAATCTAAGGGATCAGTAAATGCAGTAGTCATTAGACCATCATCTTCAACAACAACCAACCAATCCGAACCTTCTACATCACAAAGCATCACAGGACAATTCTAACAACGGTACATACAGTGTCAATACACTCTAATAGGAGAATCATACGCTTCCGTGTTGGATAAACTCGTCAAGCAGGGGGTCCTAAATCTCCCTCAAATTTGACCACCCCAATTTGACCCCTCAAAAGCCATCCCTACATGGTATAGGGAAAATGAATTTTGCAAATATCATCGTGTCAAGGGTCATAACACAGACAATTGCAAAACCTTTAAAAACATTGTCCAGGACATGTTAGACAAGGGGGATCTTGTTTTGGATAACCCAAACATGCCACCGAACCAAAACATAGACATCTTTAGACAACCTTTTCCTAACCATCACCCTAGCCAAAACAACGTGCAAACCATGACAGATGACTCCCAAGAGCGTAATATACGCATAGCCAACATGGTCTCGCCTCTTATGCCTAACTAACCTCTCTCACAGTCTGAAGAGGTTAGCCCACCCATTGGTCCTTTACAGGTAGAAGAGCCTTCTTCTCCCATTTCTCCTCCACAGGTAGACGAACCTCTAACTCCTATTAGTTCTCCATCGACCTCTCTTATATTGGAGGACACTTTGACCACACCGACGCCACTAGCCCCACCTTCATCCTTCTTACTACCAATGGAGGACCTTACCTTTCCTGATCCTCAACCACAAGTAGAAGGCACAATCATCCCTGCCCTTTATCCTCTTGAGAAGTCATGTTCTCCAATTCTTTCTCCACCAGGAGGAGAACCTGTCTCTTCACCTACTTTGATCGAAGACGATCTAGTTATGGCTCTCTCACGCCTTGGGTCAGAGATCGCTGCATCTAACACATTTTTGGTTTCACAACCACCCACATCTTCTGAAGAACCAAAACCTCATCCAACATCTTCCAAACCATTCTCTCGATTAGTGGAGAAACTAGGACTTCTCCATTTGAAAAAATTAGAACATGAGGCATTATGGGAGCGACTCAAAGCTCCTCACCTTGCACGTCCCGTCTCATCTCGTACTGTTGACCCTCATGTGACAAAATATCCAAAAGTCTCCAACAAGGACCAGGCTTCTATTTCTGAAACTCAACCATCCACATCCAAACCTAAACCCTCACAAACATCTACCATATCAAAACTGATTAAATCTCTCAGATTTCACCCCGTGCCTAACCTCACTCACCCACAAGTGAAAGTAGACTTGAACCTTGCCTCGCACAATAGTAGTCCTCAAACCAAACTAAAGAAGGCTACTAAACCACGGCGGCAAACTCCTCCTCCACCATCATCATTTCCCTCCATTTTAGGCCCTCATCCTTCTACCATAATAGGAGTCCTCCCTACTCCAACCCCTAACCAAAACAAGTTACCTCCATTACTCCCTTTACCCACCACAAACCTACCTCATCTGAAAAATTTGGCACTCCACACAAAGAAAGTGTCATCTACACGAGTGGCCACACCACCAACCCAAAAGGTGGTACGGAAGTCTTCCTCAACAACTCCCAAGCAAAAGTCATCAACACCTAATGCATTAACAATTACGGACCCCTTACTAGGTTCATATGCTTTGATATTACGTTGACTTTTACAAACTTCTAGTATAACTCTTCCACCTATCAAACCATTTCAACCTCTCAGACCAAAACCATCCTAGTTCGATGACACTAAAATTTGCCAATATCATCGCACACCTGGACATGACACTAAAAATTGTTGTGCCCTCAAGGTTGTCATTCGCCAATACATGGAAAAAGACACCCTTCTTCTTGAGGATACTGTCGACAAACCTCTGACACCGTCTCATGTCTCTCAAACCTCTTCACCTTCATCAAAATCTCATCAACATGCTATGGTTCTTTCACCTCCCTTACCCCCTCTATTTGAAATTAACACCATCAATGTGGCCACTAGGTCACAAAAGGATAAATCAAAAGAAAAATTTGCTATTCCTTGGACCTACCCATTTGTCAAACTGCCTCAATCACCCAAACCCAAAATTTCTATCTTGGGTACATCCCGACCAACTTCTTCAGAGGCAATCTGTGATTTTATGGTGAAACAACTTCACCAAATGCCCATGAAGATGACCTTATATGACCTCATTCAAAGCTCTCCCCAACATCGTCAAGCTTTAATCAAAGCCTTATAGGTAGTAGAGGTCTAACCCGAGGACCCCCAACCATTAGCTGCCTTAGTCCAATCATTATCCCCCGTTGCCTCCATTACCTTTAGCGATTCTGAAATTCCTACCTCCAACTCAGAAGATCAGGATGCTGCCCTTTTCATCATAGCCTACATTGATCAAACTCACATTAAGCGAGTTATGATTGATGGGGGTGCCAGCAACAATATCATTTCCACTCATGCCTATGACCAATTAGCCCTCCCAAAGAATTACGTATCAAAAACCGATGCAATTCTTCGATCTTTTAATGACACCACTGCCACTACCATTGGCACCGTCGTCTTACATATTTGTGTTAGCCCACGAA
This sequence comes from Torreya grandis, assembly GCA_037957365.1. NCBI lineage: Eukaryota > Viridiplantae > Streptophyta > Pinopsida > Cupressales > Taxaceae > Torreya > Torreya grandis. The sequence continues at coordinate 875,237 of JARHVA010004809.1, forward strand.
TATTCCTAGAGCTCTTCTACATCATTGAGGGAGAGTTCTAATACAATATGTTATTAGGACAACCTTGGATCCGTGCCATGGCCTGTGTCCCTTCTACATTACACTGTTGTGTCAAATTTGAACACGACGGTCAAGTCCATGTCATTCCCACAGACCCCTCCCCTTTCAAGACACGCAACACGACTTATCGACCCAATGATGTTCTCATTCCTTTCAAGACACTGACCCAAATGCTGCCTCCACCCGTGAAAGCTTCAACAAGTACACAAATGGTGGTCACACCTACACCACCTCCTCAAGTGGCAATAAAAGAACCTATGGAAGATATCTTCCAACGTCTTTCACTTGGGGAGTATCGTTTACTCACCTTGGACATGTTCTAGAATCCTCAAGAGTATGGAGAACTTCATCACAGTCCTAGCTATGACTATCGTATCAGAATGGTTATCCCTTATGGTCCTCCCAATCTTCAAACAAATCTCATTTATGGAGGGCTGGATCGAGCTCCCACTGATGGGAATCCTCTTTCATCACCTCAACTATTCACATCTGATTTCTCTTTTCTTGGTAATCTGGACTTTGCTCATACCTATCTTTATAGGTGTGCATGGAAAGGCTTTGGCTTTGGGTGCTACGAACAAGGCACCCACCAGCCCATCAAACCACCAAATGATGGGGCCATAAAGAATGCCAAGAAGCAACATGGCCTAGGTTTTGAAGAACCTACTGAAGCTTCTGAAAACTCTTGCCCCAAATCTATCATAGACCAATCATCTCCAAACTCGCCTATTCCCCCATCTTCACCTATGGAGTCGATGGTTTCCATCCCTCCTAGTTTTTTTTTGCATAAACACCATCTGCTTGGAACCCCTAACCTATTAACTAGGTGGGGTATCCGGTCTCTCCCTCTCATTTATCCCAACCTGATAGATGATGAATCTGTAACCATCAACACTGTCTAATGTGTAGATGATGATGCCATTCTCACCTACATGGGTGCCGATGACTCTTTCATTTAATGCTCCCTTCCTTCTGAAATGCAGGTTATGTTAAATGAATCGACCATTGACATTAACCTTCCATCTTCTGATGTTCCTCATGTTTTAAAGATTGGTCAATCTTTGGATGCCCAGGAATAGATTGACTACACCAAATTCCTTTCGGACCATAGCAAAGCCTTTGCTTGGACCTAGAGTGACATGCCCAACATTGACCCTAACATTGCCATTCATAACATCGTCACAAACCCAGAGGCTAAGCCTGTCAGGCAAAAGCTTTGCAAAATGCATCCTCGAGTTGCACTCCTTGTCAAAGAGGAGCTTCAGCGTCTTCTCTCCATCTCCTTCATCTAACCTATTGATTATCCGCAATGGGTGTCTAATATCATCCCTGTCACCAAAGCAACTAGGGGGATCCAAATCTGTACTGACTATCGCAACCTTAACATGGCTTGCCCAAAAGATGATTTTCCACTACCCAACATAGACCAACTTGTTGATCTTACAACCGGTCATGAGATGCTATCACTCATGGATAGGTTTTTAGGATATAACTAAATCTTGATTGCATCAGAAGATCAACACAAGACTACCTTCATCACCCCATGGGGGACCTTTTGCTATAGGGTCATGCCTTTTGGCCTAAAGAATGCAGGCACCACATATCAACGCGCCATGACTTACATCTTTCACGATCTCCTCCACAAAATCATGGAGGACTATGTGGATGACCTACTAGTCAAATCTAAGCTACGTCATGACCATTTAACCATTCTTAAGATAATCTTCACTCACCTTCTTCAATACAATGTTTGCCTTAACCCCAAGAAATGCGTCTTTGGGGTTCTCTCAGGGAAGCTCCTAGGTTTCATCGTTTCTCTCCGTGGCATTGAGATTGATCCCGCTAAAATTTGAGCTATACTCAAGATGCCACCCCCGACCAATCTGAAGCAAATTCTTAGCTTGCAAGGGAAGCTTCAATCTATTCGTTGCTTCATCTCCCAGCTTTCTGACCGATGTCAACCCTTTCATCACCTCCTTAAGAAGGACGTCTCCTTTCATTGGGATAAGGATTGCCAAGCAGCCTTTGAAGCCCTTAAATGCTATCTTGTCTCTCCACCAGTCCTTATTCCACCTAAAGATGACCAACCCTTCTACCTCTACATCTTAGCAACAAACCATTCGTTAGGTGCCATGATCACGCACCGAGACGAACAACACCATGAGCAAGCAATTTACTATTTAAGCCGAACACTCGTTGACTATGAAACTCAGTATATTCATACCGAGAAACTCTGTTTGGTGTTAGTCTTTGCCGCTACCAAACTCCATCATTATCTTATGAATCACAAAACTTATGTCATCACCCATACTGACCCCCTCAAATATATGCATTCCAAGCCATACCAAAACCAACGTATGGATCGTTGGCTCATACTTCTTGCTGAGTTTGACTTGGAATTTATCTAGCAAAAATCCATAAAGGGGCAACAATCACTGATCAACTAGCAGAGGCCCCTCTACCTGACAACCAACCTTCTCACTGTGAATTCCCTGATGAATCTATCACCACATTATCCACCAATGACATATTCTATCAAATGACAATGTTCTTCGACGGATCCAAATGTCAACTCAGTGGGGGTACAAGGGTCATCCTCATCCCGCACGAGGGTGAGCCCATGCCCCTATCTTTCAAACTTGACTTTGAATGTACCAACAACATGGCTGAATATGAAGCCTTAATTTTGGGACTTCAGACCACCCTTTCTTTAAGCATCAAGACAATCAACATCTTCAGTGACTCACAACTCATCGTCAATCAAATCAACGGTTCATATCTTTGTAAAAATGAAATTTTGCAAAGGTACAAACACCGTGTGGACACCCTACTAGAATCTTTCAACCATTACCTCTTGCAAACTGTTCTTCGATCTATGAATAAGTTTGCTAATACCATGGATTTTCTCACCTTGCATATTCCATCTTCATCATCTTCATCAAGAATTTATGTCACGGTGCATCGTGTGCCGTTGCCTTCCTATATCTCCACTAACATCAACCTTGTCAACACCATTGACTCTGGTCCATCGGATGTTTGGTATAAACAACTCATGGACTACTTAACTCATTCTATCATCCCTCCTAATCTCTCTAGCAATGCGCGATGTGCTTTTATCAAAAGCATGGCTCGATATACTATGCTAGGGGGTCTTCTCTATAAAAGAGGCTTTGACAGCCTCCTTCTTCGATGTCTAACCTCCACTGAAGCATCTCATGCCATTAAACAAGTCCATGATGAGATTTGTGGCAGACACTTCAGTGGTAACTCAGTTGTCAAGCGCATCCTTTGCCTGGGCTATTATTGGCCCACTCTTCACCAAGACTATAGTGACTATGTTTAGTGTTGCATCAAATGCCAACAACATGCTAACTTACTTCACATCCCTAGCCATGCTCTGCAAGTCACTTAGGATTTCTGGCCCTTTTCACAATGGGGCTTAGATCTAATCGATGAGATTAACCCCCATTCATCTCTTTGACATTAGTCCATTATCACTACAACTAAATACTTCACTAAATGGGTGGAAGCTATTCCACTCATCTCCATAAAGGCTGACAAAATTGTCGACTTTATCAACACCCACATCATCTATCGATTCGGTGTACCTCACAAGATTATCACCGATAACGGCAAATCATTCAAAAACAAAACTATGCAGAAACTTTGTGACTCATTTGGCATCAAGCTCAGCTTCTCCTCGTCTTACTACCCACAAGCAAATGGGCAGGCCGAGGCTTCCAACAAAATCTTAACCAAAATTCTAATGAAGGTGGTCAACGACACTGGAAGGGATTGGCACATTCACATTCCCTTCACTTTGTGGGCCTACCGCACTAGCATCTGAAGCCCTACGGGTGCTACACCTTTCTCTTTAGTGTATGGAATAGAGTCTGTCCTACCTCTTGAAGTGCAGATACCTTCTTTACGCATCTCTTTGCATGACATTCTTTATAATGATGACTTTCGTCAAGATCAATTAGCTCAACTTGAGTTACTCGATGAACGCCATCTTGCCACCCTTAACCATCTCCATGTCTATTAAAATCATATCAAACGTGCCTATAACAAAAATATGAGAGAACGAGATTTCAAAATCGGAGACCTCGTCCTCAAAGAGAACCAACACGTGACCAACATGGAAAGAAGTAAATGAGGCAAGTTTGCTCTTAATTAGCTTGGACCTTACATCATAATGCACAAGTATGGATCAGGGACTTATCGTTTGTCTTCTCTTGAAGGCCGGCCAGAAACTGAGCCCCTTAATGCCTTGCATCTATGACCATTCTATTGTTAATCAAGTACTCATTCACTTGATATTTAACTTGAGCTTGTCCCTTGAGCAATCCCTATCATTTTAATCCTCATTCCTTTTACCACTGTTCCCCTCCACAAACACTATGTGACCCTTTTATAAAATATGGATGCTTTGTCCTAATAAAAGGGAGCCCTTAAGCTTCTATAGTCTTATCCATGACTACAAATCCTGTCAAAAATAAATGGAGATGTCAAGCAAAATATCAAAAGGTCATAAAGCTCTAAATGCAGATTGCTCCCTCGAAGGACAGCTGCATCATCATTGCTGTAGCTAATAGACCGCTCCCTTGAAGGATAGCTATTCAAAGCCCTCAAAAACATATAAAGCAAAAATATAGACCACTCCCTCGAAGGATGGCTATGCCTAAAAATCTTGCTACAAATAGCACTCTCTTAGAAGCTTCTCGCATCGATCAGCTTCACAAATGACCACAAAACAAAATGACATCCCCACGTAGACTTCCCGCATTGATCAGTCTACCAAAAAAAAAAAAAAAGTCATGGACTCGACCTATAGTCATTCTCAGGGGCTTCTATAAAAAGGGGCAAAGTTATCCCTACTAAAAAGGGTTACCCTATCCTGACATATCACATATCACACCTATCACCCCAACATACTCAAGGGATTTTGAGCTCACTTAATGTCAAGTGATTCGAATACTTCTCTAACATAAACAATGGTCAATGACGTAATGCATGTACGGGGCTTTTGTTTCTAAAAAACCCCCTACCTATGCTATCATTATGGTCCTTATCAATGAAAGAGCAACGCACCTTTCACTTCTTATACCTCTTGGTCACAAACAATTTAACCAAATCATTACCCAACCAAACAAAACCAAACCAAACATTCTCAGACCACTAACATAACATAGTCAATTTCACATAGTTTCTATGGAAAACAATACACATGGAAACTATCAACCACACACAATTTATGTCAAGCATAAACCATTACTTGCTGAAGCATAAATAATCTCAATTCATTTTTAGCATACACCATTACTAATATGGAAAATTGCTAGGGATGAAAGATCACTCAACTAATGTTACAGAATACACCATCACACAATATGGAAAAGGCTGTAGCATCCTCATACCTTCATCATTTATAACATGACCAAACCACCTATCAACCACTTTGACTCTTCGCCTGAACTACATTGGTCTGAGGCCCTTCAAACAGGGGCTATGTAGGTAGCACTCATATGACATGACATCTTCTGGGGTTAGCTCAGCCACATCCATTTGTCCATCTATCTGATGGACCAACCATATTACCCTTAACCATGACTTAACCTAGTCCGACCCCATCCATAACCGACCCTCTTCCTCCCTTTTAGGGAGAACTACATTGGCCTGAGGCCCTTCAAACAGGGGCTATGTAGGCAGCACTCAGTTGACATGGGGTCCTCTGAGGTTAGCTCGGCCATTCCTTCGTCCATCCATCTAATGGACCAACTATCTATACCAACCCAAAATCATGACCAACAACCTTGGAGATCGTGACTATCTCCTCAGACCATGACCACTTTTGAGAAAACTATGCCTTGGTTGTTTTGATTACATGTATGCTACCTCACGAATAGATAGCAAAATTATCTACAACCCACATTATGACCCTCACACCTATTGTCGGATCGTGATAAAGTTGATCTCCAATATTTGTGACTTTTTCATGTTTTCCAGGAGCACTTCCTGAGCCCAGGATACTTGAAACATGATGACCATTGGAGTTACAGCTTTGATCGTTTAACCCAATCAGCTACGACTAAATGCTGGGGACTGGTTATTTCAATTTTAACACTCCTCAATCTTTGACTGTGACAATTTGACCTACCTATCACATGAAGTGGTATACGCACAATCACAACTTTTGCAGCATTCACACTCAACCTTCACCATATCCATCCTTTATCTATCAAATCGGCACCCGATATCAGGTTACCTTCCCTCGACTCCCGCTTTGAGGGGGAATACCTCATCCCTCATCTAGGGCAACCAACTCTTATTTTTGTCTTGCAGTTCACCATAACAACCAACAAGACAAAAACAACCTTATCCCATACTTGGGGCAACTTACTCCTATTTTTGTCTTGCAGTTCGTCAGAACAACCAACAAGACAAAAAGGGGCAAATGTAGACACCAAAATTGTGTCTACTTCTTAGTCGACTCCCCCCTTGGTCCCCTTGGTCCACTTCTAAACATTCCTAACCCACACACTTATTAATTTAAAATAAAATACCTATTTTAAATTAATAACACCTCACCCATGACACACCACCCTTGACACCTCACCCTTAGATTCCTTCCCCTTGGATACCCTCATTTATCACCCTATGACTAATCATTCCAACCCTCCCACTAACCTCTCATGCCTATTTAACCTACCTTCGACCGTTTAACCATGACCACTGAATTCACAGATGGAGGAACGAGCAAAAGGTTAAAAATAGCCTTTTTACCTATCTTCTAGCTGCCGACGTCAGTTACCCATCAGCCGACGCCGGCAAGATCACCGATGTCGGTTGCTTAAAACCAAATTATAGGCCGAACGGAAAACTAATCACATACTTGAATGCTAATTCTCTTGCTCGAATCAATTTTCTCTTGCTCCTCAACTCTTTGCAGGGACCAGCATTCTATCAACACTCTCCTAGCTGTAGAGACTCTGCCCAAGTGACTTCAAATCAGATTGGAGCATCGTATAGGGATCTTGACATCAGCTATAATAGGCACAAGAATTCACACCCCTGATTCTTCAGCAACTAAGAGCTAAGTATTCTCCTTCTATTTCATTTCAGAAAGCATTAGCAGTTAGCTTCTATTTAGCATTTTTGGACATCATCAACCAAACTTGACTTTCTTCTCGGAGAGGCTGAGAGGCCTCCCCTTATATCCTCACCCTTTTTAACAACCTATCCTCTACCCCTTGTCCCTCTTAAGACCATATTCACTGCCTTGCAAATCCTGCACAAACCATTAGACTCCCACAGACATCCCAGACTCTTCTGTTGATCACAGACAGAGCTAAAATTCATCCAGAACCCGTCTAAGGCCATTGCCCTAACCGACATTGACCATTTCCCCCACCGACATCGGCAACATAACTGACATCAGCAACCTTAACCAATCGATGATGGCAGACTAACCGACATCGGTGACTGTGATAGACCGACAACAGAATACAGGTACGCATTATCTCTATTCCTTTTGTTTAGTCTTTCACCATTTCTCTTTCTAGCAACACTCTTTTATCAACTAGTGGACTGTCATCCCTCAAGGAAGTCTTTGGACTTCTGGGACTGAGCTTTACTTGGCAATCCACCTTATATCCATCTAACAATCTCTTTGTTTAAGTCTTTCTCTCTATAGGTGTCATCCTCCACAGCCAAAGAGGAGTCCCTTCAATCGTCTGGATACAGTGCACAACTTCATTCAGGTACGTACAAACCCCTGACCATTTATCTTAGTTTCTTACTTCTTTTGAATGTAGAAAAGCAAAAAATAGTTAGAAACAATCATATCTAAAATTTGAGATTATACAGCCTCAAACCAAAAGAAAACTAACCATCTATCTAGATGATGAAGACATATTGCTACAGTAATGTTCAAGATACCAAAAGAGTTATACAACTTGAACAAAATGATTCTAACTTATATTTTAGGAAATCAAGGACTGTCAACTAACCAAAATAAGTTTTAGATCTAAAAACTTAGATTTGAACTGCTTGTACTGAGAGAAAATTGCTTGATGGTAGTTATTTACCAGTAGACCAATGGGTAGGTTTTTTAGCAGAGAGGCTATATGACTTGATATCTGAAGATTATATTTTTTGTTTTGAGGTAATAAGACTTATAATGATATTACCTTATGCTTTTATATTTGGATTTTTATGCATGTATGGCCTAAAATGATTAAAAAAATTTATACATTGCCTAAATAGATTCTAAAACAAACTTAAACATGGGTCTAGTAAAATAAGTACCTAATGGTAAAGCTTAGGATCTACATAGATTTATAAATGGACAAAAATAAAAATATCTAAAGATCCATACAAAGTACCTCCACTCTATCAATTTTTTTTGTAAATGTATAAAACCTTGCGAGAACAAAGTCATAAATAAATGGCTGTAGCACCTCTAGCTCTGATACCATGAAAGAAATGTCAACAAGATCATTCTAAGCCCAAGATCTGAAGTATTAACAATAAAATCATTACAATAATAGTTCTAAGAGTTGAAAATATGATATACAAAGACAAAGGCAATATCATATAATATGCATAACATAAATTCTATATGTTACAAATGAGAAACCTCACATATATAGGCAACGACAAACAAAAATTAAGTCAAACTAACCAATGTAGAGTAAATCAACAAAAGGAAAAACTAGGAAATAGACAAACCCATCTATAAAACCTAGCAAACTTGAAAAAATAATCTAACATAATCGAAATAATTTTAAATCTCATTCAGGATAAACTTACAGTAGATTTTCCTCAAAAATTAAAATGTGACCTCATGGTTGTTACATGGTAGATAATCAAACACCATCCACCATCGGTCCCTAAAATTAAATATGGTCAAACTGTGGTAGTGCCTATGGATTGGGAAAAATTTAACAGTTACTAGAAATGGTGCATTGGTGGCAAGGTCAATGAATAATGCACAAATGGACAATTTTGATATTTCTTTGTTTTTAACCTCACATATTAACAAATTATCATCATAATAAGCCCTAAAACTATCTTGATATAATGCCTATCTATCAATTAGACCTAATATTAAATCTAGGTTATTGTATAGATAGGTGCAATTGGTGTTGGTGGATGCGGGATCCCTCATTCTCTTGACTACTTGCTCAATTTCAATTTTATTTTACACAATATATGAAACTAGATTCTCTTGGCTAAATAGGGGATCTTGTGTAATTGTAGGAGGGTTAGGTGGAGGAATATGAGGATTAAGAGGGTTATCCAAAGGATTAGGAGGGTTAGTTGGAGGGTTAGACAGAGGATTAGGAGGGTCAGGTGGAGGGTTAGCCACATGATTAACAAGGTCAGGTGGAGGGTTAGGAGGATGGTTATGGTATCTTTCAATGGATTGGTTTGTTTCAAATAAATAATTTACAAATTAAACAATGTAAATTTTTTTTTTGGTAAAATACAAGGTTAATAGGTGTAGTTTTTGATCACCTACCTTGTCTATATAGTGACATTATAAAGTTTGGGACATGTCAAGATTTCTAATGGACTTATGGCATGTTTTGAGGTCTTTGGAGGAGAAACAAGATCACAAAATATTACGTAGGAGTTATAAAAATGTGAAATGGCAACGTTCAACTATGAGTTTGAAAAAAATACATAGGTTATGTATTAAAAAAATATGTACGTGTTATGATAATATGCACACATTATAATAACATGCATGCATTATTATAACATGAATACATTACCCCATAATACATACATATTATCAAATAACACATACACATTATGGCTCAACATTTGCCAAAACATAATGTGAATAACACATACATGTTATTCACATAATTTGTATGCATTATGTAAATAATACATACATGTTATAGGGTATGTCCATATAATTATCCTCCAAATCTGTGCACATACCCATATATAATTTGTGCTTCTCCTATAAAAAATACATGGCAATTATGACACATTTAGAACAAATCTACTTGGATAAATATGTATCATATTATTTAGGAAGATTTAAAAACAACAATAAATTAAAAAAACTAAACATCATATGACATGTTGGATAATATGAGCACATAAACCTTGGAAACTACTATAGAGAAAAAATGATGTTGTTTATACCATAGCTTGACAATGAAGATACATTGAAAGGAAAATCTAAAACATGGGCCAAAGCATAGCTTACTCATAACACATAATAAACAAGATAGAAACCATGTTTATTACACAAACTTTATTGAAATGGGGAAACATTGCTACTACTGCCAAAAAAATTGGCACTAATTATATCATGGTATTTGACATTGACAATGATGATGAAACAAAATAAACCTTTGTTGATATAAAAAATATATGATATTAACGTCTATTTGAATTATATCATAAGTAAAAATTATTTGAAACTCAACCAACAAATAATTTTGAACCAAACAAACTTTCATTTCTTATAATTAAAGAATAATACTTCAACTTGTGGAGACAATTGAATGGGGAGAAAAAATCATAGTCAAATACATTTCAATGTGAAAAATAATGGATCCAAATGCTCTAATATTGTTTTTTGATAGGTGGAGTAGGAGCATGGAAAACATTCATATAAAAATTAATATATCAAATAATAACATGATTTTGTAACAAACAAATCGATTTTGTACAAATCAATGGAATCATTGTTACATATACTTGAAAAATAACATGCAATGCAAATGGTGCAATTTAACATTTTGTCTTTTAATTTCCATATACATCTTCTAGCATGTTTCCATTGGACTCAAATATGTTGGATATCATAAGCAAACATTTTGAACAATTGGACATCTTTATTTTTGACAATGTATCTTTAGTAAGATGTTCAACTCTTTGAAATATAAACATAAGGCTCAGTCAAATTATGCATACACCCACAAAAAAATTTGGAAATGTCTATATTATTTTTGTTTGTGATTTATATCAAACAAAACCCATATGAGATAGATGGATTTTGGACCAGATAATATGTATGGAGAAGCAACTGCATACACTTTTAAAATAATGTAATTTTTTTTAGCTAGAACAAGTCATGAGATAAAACTATGCAATTCATTTCCATTCTAAATCATATAAGAAATTGCCACCAAACTAAGGAGAACATTGAACACTTTATTTCCTTTTGCTATATACCTCCTTCCAATGATCTGAAAAACCCATATTTTTTTTCAGTAGAACAAATACATAAATGATAAAAATGGAAAAATTATTTCCATTTTGAATGAAGAAATATATACATTAAATGCAATAAAAAAATGGATTCTATCCATGAAAATATTAAAAATAATGAAAATACATTATTTCCCAATACAGTAATCTGGAAACAAAATATTAATTGAATTGATTGGTAGAAACTATGACATACAACATGGATTGATAAATGGTGTAGATGTAATTTTTAAAATCTATACACCTAGATAATTAGACCTTGTTTGGATACAATTCAATGACCCTAGCATTGAAATACTTCAATGCAAAAAAATGCAAAACTTGTATAGTGAACAAATTTTCCAAAATTGGATTCCTGTAACAAGGATTATAAGGAAAATTAACATTAAATAACCAATACTTACCTTACATGAATAACTTCTCATGTAAAAAAAAATGTGTATCAACTATTCACATTTCTTAAGGACTTACAATGGATGGATTAAATTTTGATCTTGTTGGAGTCAAATGTCATGGCCTTGTTTACACTAGTATTTGTCATGTAAAAAGCATCAAATCATTGTATCTTATAAATAAATTGAAAGAGGAAAACCTCATATCCAATAAAGTCAACATTGAAATGTATATGCTAGAAACTTATATACGATGGTTGCACTTGTTGGTTGAATATTTTGTCGATCAGCGTATTGATAAAAAAATAGGTCTGATCAGCCAAAGTAGGAAGATTAGTCGTCCAAATGTGTATGTTCACCACATCAAAAGGGGATTGATCTCTCCTCTCATCAAGGGGAGGTTCCCTATAGATATGCTATATATATAAATAGAAAATAATACTCAAGGGTAGGATAAACCATCCATCTCTCTTTCTTCAGAGATGATGCATGCAAATCAAAGGAAAAATCTCAAGGGAAATAACAGAAAGCACTCCTCTTCTTTCAGAAGTACTATTCAACAAACCACAAGAATACTCCTGGTAGTAATTTTAAAATGTAACCAAGGACGTAGTAACCAACAAATTGAGATGTAGCACAAAGTCTCCACCTGAATTGCCCAAGAGTGAGATATGAAGGACAATGAGGGCACAAAGTCATTCCAAGGTCCTTTACACAGAAACAAAAAGAAAACATACTAAAGGCAATTATGGGGGCACAAAGTCTCTCCATAGTTGACTTCAGGACACCTTCCTGACTACTTTCACTAATTCTTCTTGTTGAATTAAAGGAATAGAAAATATATTAAGGAAAAAGACATAAGAACAGTTTCCCCAACAACAAAGATATCACAGCACAAAGTCTAAAAATTCACTTGCTTCCTTATTCCAATAACAAAATATGATCAACAATCTAAGCTCAAAGTCTCAGTAATGTCTTTCAATTTGGGCAGAGTTTCATTTCTAATTGTCAAAAAAAGATATTTTACAATAACAAGAGAGTCCCTTATATAGCCTCTTCAAGATGGACTTGGGAATAGTAACACATCATGTTGCATTGAATTTTGTTAAGAAGACAGGCTAGAATTTAGGGGCATCTACCCATTTACTTTTCTCAATGTAGATAAACAAGTCACACTATTGAAAGTTTGCATCTTTCAATATCCACTTGGCGGTCTACTTCTAGAAACATATCTGATGTGTAAATGTTTCTTGTCCTTCCTCATCGTTCCTCCTTTTCTAGTTAATTGAATCGGGTCCTAGATTCAATTTGGTGCTCTATTCCTTAGTTGCTTCCTACTGATCTTGGCCTTAAAGTCTTTGAATGCATTTAGGTCTATAGATTTAAACTTACAAGGATCAACGACTATTTCATTGTCATAACTTTGACGTCTGCAGGCACGTCACTTTCCTCGACAATTCCTTTGGCTTTGTCTTTTAAGCTTTGCTAGAGGGGACCTACCTTTTGGGCCTTGAGAAATGATCTAATTTGAGTTGGGAAGAGCCCCCTACAAGGGTATCTGCCCTTCAGGCAGTCTTTGAATGGCCTTCAGGCTTCTTTCTTTTGACGGGTCGCTAAGTTCTTATTTTGCATCCTCTCAAAGGGAAGGTGACCCTTCGGCTTTGGGGAAGTGTCTTTCAATTTGGAAGTTAAGAGTCCCCTGCAAGGGCACCTACCCTCTAGGGTCCTTCAGTGGCCTTTTATCTTTGGAGTCCTTCGGAGCTTTCTCACAGACATTTTCCTGCGGACAAAAAGTCTGCAAGAATTATCGCTTTGTCTTTGGCCTTCAAAAATTCTTTCGGGCTTTCCTCCCACAACCTTTATGAATTCCTTCAAAATTTTTGTCTGAAGGAATTCCTTCGAACAAAAAGTCTGAAGGAATTATGCCTTAGTCTTTTTCCCGAAGGAATCCTTTTGTCTTTCAGCTACCTTAAACAAAATTTTGAAAGAACTTACCTTTGCAGATTCTTTGAAAATGACCCTTCTGAAGGGTGTTTTTGTCAACCAAGTGCCCTCTACAAGGGAACTTGTCCTTCAAGAGGATCTTTTGAACTTTTGCATTGAACCACTCCTTGGAACCAACTATTGAACCAAGCTGATGAACCCTTTGATTGAACCAAAAGCTGTTGAACCGTTTGATGAACCGACTAAGTGAACCAAAGCATTAAACCAACTGAATTGAACCAAGACTTTGAACTAAAGTGGTTTAATGGTTCATCTGTTCAATCAATTTATTCTCTTTGATTTGGCTAAGTCCTTTTGATCTCGTTAAACCAAACACGTTGAACCTATTGAACCTTGAACCCGTTGAACCTTTAAACCAAAGTGGTTCAATGGTTTAACAGTTCAATGGTTCAAGCCTCAAAAACTTGTTCTTTTTATTGAACCTACTTATAAAAGTCTTTGAACCTGGAAGCGATTGAACTCTTGCTGTTGATGTTGAACCTTTGAACCTGTTGAGCCTATTGAACCAAAACATTTCAAGGTTCAATAGTTCAATCCTTGCTTAGAAGCTTGCCGATGAACTCTTTTGGTTGAACCTGGTCATTGAACCAACTTTGAGATCACCTAAGTGTTGAAATATTTCTTCTTTCTTGTACAGTCTATAGAAATCAACCTGTGAAGCCCATTGAACTTGGCTTGTAGAGTCCATAGATTTCTCTTCCTGCAGAGTCCATAGAAATCAACCTGTGAAGCCCATTGAACTTGGCCTATAGAGTCCATAAATTTCTCTTCCTACAGAGTCCATAGATTTCTCTTCCTGTAGAGTCCATAGATTTCTCTTCCCATAGAGTCTGTAGATTCAAGCCAGTTGAGTTCGTAGATTCTAGCCTACAGAGTCCATAGATTCTAGCCTGCTAAGTCCGTAGATTTTTTGAGAAGCTTAAAAAATGAGGAATTTGAATGCTTAGAACAAATTTCAAAAAGGGGAGAGACAATTTTGGTCTAAGGAACCAAAATAGTTCAAATGTTGTCCCAAAAATGAGTGATATTTTTGGGGGACAACATCTGGCTCTAGTTGGGGAACTTCTATCAATTGTAAAAAGAATTGAAGGGAGTAGAATCCAGAATCTCTAGTGTCTTCATGTGTACCATTGGGTTGCAGAGTCATGTTACCCAAAAATGAAAGGCATAAAAAATGGAAACAAATAAAACAAAAAAAAATTAAAAACTATACAAATATACATATGTATAGATGCAATAATCTGATACTTCAAGAGTTGAAGTATTTTAGATGTTGCTTCCTGAGAGGCAATGAAAATAGTACTCTATCCTAATAAACCAGTAAGAAGTAATTTTGTCCCCAGAAATGGTGACGAGCGAATGGAACTCTCCACCAGGAAACCAATTTTTTGTGTCTTCTTCTTGGCTTTTTCTTCTTCTTGCCCCATGGCGGGATGTGGTCTTCAAACTAAAAACCATAACTCCTTGCTCTCTCTATGAAGAGTTCCTTTTGCTGACTTTAGAATATAACAATATGGTCCACCATCATAACTTGATGTTCTATTGGTTTAGTCCAGCACATGCTTTGATTGTTAGCATCAAACTTCTAACAAACCATCAGCTTAGAATCTCCTTTGGTGTGAAGGAGTTTGACCTCTTCACTCTGAGCAGTTTTCAATCCGAGCAATAGAGTTTCGCATCCAGCTGTGGAAGAATTGCTGCCATCAGATTCTGGGATCCAAGCATCATTAGAAGTTGACCTTCTATCAAATTTCTCTTCATGGGAGATGGAAGATCCTTCTTGATTTTTACTGTGCCCTACCAATTTATTTGATGTCTTGTTTAGATGAAATCCTAGATTGCCAGCTACGAGACTTTCATTAGCTGAGACATGAGCATCCTTTGTGGTCAAGAAGTAATTACCCCTACCTGAAGGCTCAAATAGAATTTGAGCTATAGGGGTTGATGTTTGGGTGACCACAATTTTTGCTTCAGATAGGTCCACACTTAGTTTTTCACTGATGTTTAATTGCTCAAGATTGGCTTGCAGGGATTCAAACTCAGTCATCTAAATTTTGGATTTATTGACATGATTAATCATGGTAAATGACTGAGATGGACTTGGAAGAGAGGATGGGAGTTCATCCTTTTAGTTTTTGGGTGGGGAAGGACTGATCTGTGAATTTGAAGTAGAAGGTGTAGAGATGTTCGATGTACTTACTTCTTTGGCAATCACTGGGTCCTTTGACTGGAAAGGAAGAGGGGTTCTCTGCTCAACAATTAAAATTACTGGTTGAGGTTGCTCCTCTGTCTTGCCTTCATCAGCTTGCTGGCTGATTGGTTTTTGGACCTGGTAAACACTGCATATGATCCATCAAAAGCTTCTCCTTTGCTTCTAGGTTCATCTTGGTAATTTAGAAAACCAATGTGGGAGTCACCAGCTAATTCTTCTAGATCCTCCCTAAAGAGATCAACACCATTTTCTTGCTCAAACTCAGGTTGGAAATAGGAAACATGTTCTGCTTCTAGATATCCAACTACTGAGTTGGTTGGAGGTGTTTCAAGGGCAAGGTTCCTCTGTGGGGGAGGAAGACAATTTGGTTGCCCTTGACTTTTGGTAACATTACCTTGATATGGCTGATTAGGGAATGCCCTCCTTCGTATATCTTTATATAGAGGAGTAGAAGACATACCTTGTGCCATTTGCCTTTTCAAGGCTAGTAATTCATTTGCTAGTTTTTGTACCATTGGGTTAGTGGTGACTGTGGGTGAGTATTTAAAAGATGAAGAGGGTTTGCCTCTGTTGGGGTCTCTCCTTATCTTTCTTACCAAGATAAGGTCATCTTCTACCTCAGTAGCCAAGTCCTGAGTAGCAGCAAGGTCTATGTGGCTAGCTTATCTCAGCAGAAAACTCACTTCAGGCAGTTGTGAGTTGATGAAGAAGCATTTGAGGTTTTTAGGTGTTGGCTGAGCAATTGCAAGAATCCTATTTCTTAGCTTGTCAAACTTGGCAATGAAATTCCTCATAGGCTCATGAGGTTCCTACTTCATCTGAGTGAGCTGGGCCAGCAAAGCATGCACATCCTCTATAGACTTGAACCTAGCTTAAAACTTGGCTTTGAGTGTATCCCAGTCAGTCACTGATCTAGCATGCAAGTGGTAAAACCAATCTACAATAGCACCTTGTAGTGTCTCCACAAAAAGCCTCACTACCACGTCTTAAAATTTCACCCCTATAACACCACAGGCTATGTTGAAGGCTATAATGTGTTCATTAGGGTGAACTATCCCAATCACCAAAGAATTTGGGGAAATTATTTCTTAAACTACGTGGGAGTTCATGCAGAAGTGGAGTCAAGTTGAGTGGGCCAAAAGAGTTACCCCAGGGGCCTCGAACTACCATGATTTAATTAAGAAAAATAGGGATAATAAATCTAGATAGAGTGGCCATATTGTAGAATAAAAATGGAAAAGGACTGGCTCTACTTCAACTTGAGGCTTGAGGCTTCAAACTACGCACTCTTTCCTAGTAGCTCTGGTTTTGAAAACTAGATAAAATAACAGAGGTGGAGGAAGATGGTAAGGCTATAATGAATAATGGGTAAGACATGAAACATAGTTGCTAGAGTCTGTAATAGATAAGGGTTATAATGATAATGGGTAAGACACAGGTGATGTTTCAATCTAAAACTTGAGGTTCCAAATTACACAAAATTATGTATATCCCCAGTGGAGTCACCAAAAACTGTTGGTTGAATATTTTGTCGATCAGCTTACTGATAAACAAAATAGGTCTGATCAATCAAAGTAGGAAGAGTAGTCATCCAAATGTGTAGGTTCACCACATCAAAATGGGACTGATCTCTCCTCTCATTAAGGGGACGTTCCCTATAGATATGCTATATATATATATATATATATATATATATATATATATATATATATATATATATATATATATATATATAAACAAAAAATAATATTCAAGGGTAGGATAAACCATCCATCTTTCTTTAGAGATGATGCATGCAAATCAAAGGAAAAATCTCAAGGGAAATGACAGAAAGCACTCCTCTTCTTTTAGAAGTACTATTCAGCAAACCACAAGAATACTCCTAGCAGTAATTGTAAAATGTAACCAAGGATGTAGTAACCAGCAAATTGAGATGTAGCACAAAGTCTCCACCTGAATTGCCCAAGAGTGAGATACGAAGGACAATGAGGGCACAAAGTTGTCCCAAGGTCCTTTACACAGAAACAAAAAGAAAACACACTAAAAGCAATTATGGGGGCACAAAGTCTCTCCACAGTTGACTTCAGGACACCTTCCTGACTACTTTCACTAATTCTTCTTGTTGAATTAAAGGAACAAAAAATATATTAAGGAAAAATACATAAGAATAGTTTCCCTAACAACAAAGATATCACAACACAAAATCTGAAAAGTCACTTGCTTCCTTATTCCAATAACAAAATATGATCAACAATTTGAGCTCAAAGTCTCAGTAATGTCTTTCAATTTGGGTAGAGTTTCGTTTCTAATTGTCAGAAAAAGATATTTTACAATAACAAGAGATTCCCTTATATAGCCTCTTCAAGACAGACTTGGGAATAGTAACACATCATGTTGCATTGAATTTTGTTAAGAAGACAAGATGGAATTTAGGGGCATCTACCCATTTGCTTTTCTCAATGTAGAGAAACAAGTCATGCTATTAAAATTTTGCATCTTTCAATATCCACCTAGCGGTCTACTTCTAGAAACATATCTAATGTGCAAATGTTTCTGGTCCTTCCTCATCATTCCTCCTTTTTTGGTTAATTGAATCGGGTCTTAGATTCAATTTGATGCTCTGTTCCTTATTTGTTTCTTACTAATTTTGGCCTTAAAGCCTTTGAATGCATTTGGGTCCATAGATTTAAACTTACAAGGATCAATGACTATTTCATTGTCACAACTTTGACGTCTGCAGGTATGTCACTTTCCTCGGCAATTCCTTCAGCTTTGTCTTTTAAGCTTTCCAAAAGGGGACCTACCCTTTGGGCCTTGAGAAATGATCTGCTTTGAGTCAAGAAGAGCCCCCCACAAGGGTATTTGCCCTTTAGGTGGTCTTTGGATGGCCTTCAGGCTTCTTTCTTCCGGCGGGTCACTAAGTTCTTATTTTGCATCCTCCCAAAGGGAAGTTGACCCTTCAGCTTTGGGGAAGTGTCTTTTAATTTGGTAGCCAAGAGTCCCCCGCAAGGGTACTTTCCCTTCAGGGTCCTTCAGTAGCATTTTATCTTTGGAGTCCTTCGGAGCTTTCCCGCAGACATTTTCTAGTGAACTTTTTCTGTGGACATTTTCTCATGGATAAAAAGTCTGCAATAATTATCACTTTGTCTTTGGCCATCAGAAATTCCTTTGAGCATTCCTCCCGTAGCCTTTCCAAATTATTTCAGACAAAAAGTCTGAAGGAATTATGCCTTAGTCTTTTTCCTGAAGGAAATCCCTTTGTCTTTCGGCTACCTTAAATAAAATTCTGAAAGAACTTACCTTTGTGATTTCCTTGAAAATGACCCTTTTGAAGGGTGTTTTTGTCGAACAAGTACCCTCCACAAGGGCACTTGTCCTTTGGGAGGCTCTTTTGAACTTTTGCATTGAACCGCTCCTTTGTACCAACCATTGAACCAAGCTCATGAACCCTTTGATTGAACCAAAAGCCATTGAACCGTTTGATGAACTGACTGAGTGAACTGAAGCATTGAACGAACTAAATTGAACCAAGCCTTTGAACCAAAGTGGTTCAATGGTTCATTAGTTCAATCAGTTCGTTCTCTTTGATTTGGCTAAGTCCTTTTGATACTCATTGAACCAAATGCGTTGAACCTGTTGAACCTTTAAACCAAAGTGGTTCAATGGTTCAATGGTTCAAGCCTTGAAAACTTGTTCTTTTGATTGAACCTACTTGTAAAAGTCTTTGAACCTGGAAGCAGTTGAACTCTTGCACTGATGTTGAACCTTTGAACCTATTGAGCCTGTTGAACCAAAACAGTTCAAGGTTCAATAGTTTAATCCTTGCTTAGAAGCTTGCCAATGAACTCTTTTGGTTGAACCTGGTCATTGAACCAACTTTGAGATCGCCTAAGTGTTGAAAGCTTGCTTCTTCCTGTAGAGTCTGTAGAAATCAACCTATGAAGCCCATTGAACTTGGCTTGTAGAGTCCGTAGATTTCTCTTCCTGCAAAGTCTGTAGATTCTAGCCTGCTGAGTCTGTAGATTTTTTGAGAAGCTCGAAAAATGAGGAATTTAAATGCTCAAAACAAATTTTGAAAAGGGGAGAGACAATTTTGGTCTGAGGAACCAAAATAGTTCAAATGTTGTCCCAAAAATGAGTGATATTTTTGGGGGACAATAGCAATATGAAAATTCATTCTTTGACGTTGTAATAGGCTTTTAATATGATCTTTGAATGCATAAAGTTTGTAACTACATTTATAAATCATAGTCCATGATTATTACCTCATGAAAACAAATGAATTGTGCTTATGAAAAAATTGAACCATGCAAACATTAAACAACACAATTCTCAGTAAAAAATTCTATTTATTTCCTTCAATAAACCTCCAAGGAATTATAACATGTTATAGAAAAAAACATCATTTTAAAAAACACTGAAACATTTTCTACATTAAATATGGAGACTATCACACATGATCCATCATATTTGATTATACCAATACAAATAGTTAATATATACTTGGTTCTACTTACTCCATTTATTCATATATTAAAGTTCATAGAAGCATTCATATCCACTTTACCATCTAATAGTAAGATCATACTTGTTAAATAATTTAACATTGATATGCTTCAACAAAAAGAATCTAAAAAAAAAATCCTTGACACCATGCAAAAACATAATCTCTATTTAATATCAAATATGCCAACAACACATGTGGGTACTCTTATGGACCATTTTTAGATAAATGTACATGTAAATATCATACAATTAAACATATTTGATGCTTATTTTATTGGTCACCATGTAATTGGCCTTAAATTTACTATTTATATATATATATACCATCAATTACAATAAGCATTACATATCACAAATCATGTTATAATGGATATACATTGAAGTACACATCTAACACATACAACAATTTCTTTTTACTTTTATTTCTCTACATAAACATCTATTTTTTTCATTTTACTGCTTTATCTCTATAAATACAAATTAACTTCATACATAATAACATGTTATCAATGAAAAACAAATAGGTTTAGAAAAAAAACTTGCATACAAGAATAATTAACACCAAATAGGGAAAACTCATCAACGTGTGACAAAATAATAATTTAAAATATTTTTTCTTGACCATTCACTTAAGTTTTTTTAATAAAAAAAATTGTTTATGCCATTGTCATAATGCTACCATGAAACTCAATATGGATTCAAAGTAACATGTTGATCATGATATAGAAAAAAAATCACAACATCCATCAAAACGGTAATGTTTTACTTGTGCCATGTCATATGTAATAACACCAAATTCAACTCATATGTTATTTTTTTACAAAGGATACAAATAAAATATGAATTCTTCCACATCAACAAGTACATTGGATTGGATTTCATTGTATAATATTTAAACTTATACCTTGAATTTGTAAATCATGCTTGCAGCTTAAACACAAGGAAATATATGCCAACTCCATTATTTGACCTCTCTATAAAAACACTTGGCACTATTTTTGAAGGCAATGTGTTGGTTATATATGGTATTGGATTCAAAACTAATCTAAATTCCCTAAAAATAAAGGTAGTGAATGTAGATCTTATGGACAAGAATGGCCAAAAATGACAGTAACTATAAACACAAACAATACACTGATATAAAAATTCTTTCCATAGGTCTCACCCGGTAGGAATGTTCATATTACAAAATTTTCAATAAAAAAAAAACCCAAAATTTCATTGAATATAAACAAAAATATTGAAAATATCACAACAATTTATAAATAGTGTAGATTTAATCCAAATACTTTGATACTCAAGCTTGTAGAATAAAATGACACATACTTAGTGGGTTCATTTAGAGCAATTGCCATTGTTTAAAGTATGGTGAACTAAAGATTAATTTGAAAGATCAAACATTATTATTGAAAGATATCATTTATTTTCTTCATCATTTTTTATGTTGTTTGCTTCAGTTAAACATGCACACATGTATACTATTTTTTTTGAAACACTATCATTTGATAATTTGTTTCTAGCTTATAATCAATGAAAACTATAAATAAATTTATCCTAGTCTAGAATAATTATTGGTATTCAACAAATAAACCAATAATTCATTTTAAAAAAATGTTGTTACAAGTGGCCCTAAAGGCACTTATTTACTTTGTGCAAGGCAATCCTCTTTTTTTATGCACTGAATGACAAGTACACAAAAACACATTTATACCAAAATTCACTCATACCAAAAATTTATTGTACACAAAGAAAATGGAAGAATTGATTGCACTTTTCACTAGAGACTCGAAGAAAATTTATTAGACATAACTAAAATATCATTCTAGTAATACAAATAGGACATTTCAACTATTGAATTTTTATTATGCCATTTTTAGATATATGGAAAATTCACACTCAAAATGAACAACATCATCATGTCTATCAATGAATACTATTGTGATTTTTTCAAACTAGGTATTTTCACTACTAAAAATAAAAATAAAACTATCAAAATAATATTTGAATACTCATCTTCAAAGTCTATAACTTCAACAAACTTATTACTTGTTTCTTGTGCGAGTAAATTTTGATTCCTCTTGCATCATGTCAGGATCTACCACTCCATAAGAGCACACATGATTACCTTTGTATAAGCAACTAAACATGGAATTATACCAGAAGTAATAAGTAACTAGAAATCAAAAACAACATAGAATATGAGAGACAATACAATATGTATTAATACTCATCCAGAAGGAAATACAATGAAGAAGTGCCACACTCTTCTTCCCACACCTCTAGGGCTCCCACACCTCTAGGGCATACAGTTATTCTCCCTCAAGAGTCTACTCTCTCAATTACAGTCACAACAAACAACTCAAACACAGAGTTGTTGTTCACTCAACCAGTCAGTAACAATACTGCCAGTACAACCAATCAACTCAATAACTGAGTTGTTGTTTCCACCAGTAAGTGACAATCAACACAACCGTTGTTGCCTACTTCTAGTCCACCAAGTACTCAACATACTCCAAGTAGATCTCACTTTGATCTTACACCTTGTTGTGTTGCAAATCTTCTTTGATCTTGCTGCCACACAGATCTCCTTCGACCTTGCACACACACACACACACACTTGCAGATCAACTGAGACAATACTTACCATGTAGATCTTACCTAATCTTGCACACCTTGCAAATCAAATGATCTTACACACCATGTAGATCTAACCTAATCTTACACACTTACAGATCAACCTGGTCTTGCACACTTGCAGACCTATATCTTACAATCGAGAGGATCCCTTCTTTGATCCCTCTAATTACAATACAACCCATGGGTCTCTTAAATAGATCCCATACAAACAATAATTAGACTTCCTAATTACAATAATTATAAATGCAGACTCAAGACTTAAAATAGTCTTTTACATGCAAACTAACTATCCATCCAAAAATAGACCAGTTCTAGAGACGCATGCAAATGCATGCACACACACATTGCCAACATCAGTTCCTATCTGATTGATGTCAGTCGACCCCTAACCGACATCGATTACTAAAAACATTGAAGATAACTGACGTCAGTTGATTAGACTGATGTCGGTTGCTCTATAACTCAGCAACCTCCTCCATTGTTTGCATTAGTGAAGTTTTTAGCTCCATAACCTAACAATCTCCCACTTGGAGATAAATAGCTGCATCTATACCTGTACCTGTACATCTTCTAATTTTATTTCCTAGCTTGTATCCCTCTTCAAATTCAATCTTGAAGACCAACCACCACATATTCTGTGGTGCTACTCCTGTCATCCAAGTAACCTGCCGTATCCGAATCTACATACCCATGTAGAGAAGTGCTTGAACATGTTAAACTACTGCTGGTCCCTCTCAGATACCTGAGAATCCACTAAACTGATTTCTAGTGCTTCTTTCTTGGATTGGCTACAAACTTGCTAACAGCTCCCACTGCTTGGGCAACATCAGGTCTACTACACATGTACTTAACCTCATCATGTGATTGGGGACACTATTCTGTGAACTATCCATCCATAGGTGTGCAAACCGGTTCTACATCCTGCATCTTGAACCTTGCCACTACCTTATTCACATAATCATCCTAAAAAAACATCAACATGTGATCTTCCCTGTCTCTAGAAATATTCATGCCAAGGATTTCTGCTCCTGAATCCTTCCTGGCACACCTCTGAGCTACCTTTACCTTTAGCTCAGAACTTCCCTACATGTGTGACCCTGCAACAAGCACTACATATAGTAACAAGATAATGTTGCAATCATTATCCACCTTGGTAAAGTAAACACAATGGTTACAATGACATTAACTAAAGCCATGCTTTGTCATACACTTGTCAAACCTGTACCACTGTCTTGGAGCTTGCTCAAGACCATATAACCTGGCCTTCCATCTCACCTATCCATTCACTCCTTTCTTTAACCTAGAAATCCATTCATCTTTTAGTGCTTTCATCTTGGCTGGCAACTCTACCAAATCTCCCATTTAGTTCTCCTCTAAGGAATCACATTCCTCATTCATGCCATGCTCCCACTGTTTCCTGGATTCTATCTGCATTGCCTCTTTAAAAATTCCTAGTTCTTGACCATCAGTGAGCAACAAGTAGTATAAATAAGGGGAATAATGAATTTGAGGCTTACTTACCCTTTCAGTCCTCTACATGGGCATTTGAGACTCCTTGATAGCTTGCTGTCCACCCAAAATTCATTCTGAAAGTGACCGATCTCGGTCACCCCTTAGTCTATACCTGACCGACGTCAGTTCCATGCGACCGACCTAACTGTCGACATTAGTTCTATGACCGACGTCAGTATCCACCTGCCCAACATCATTGACCTCAGTCTGCACCTGACCATCATCGGTTCTTGCCTGAACACCGATGTCAGTTTTTTGACTGATGTCAGTCTCTGTGTTTTCTTGTGAGCAATGACTTTTACCCGTGAGCACACTTTGAATCAAAACCCTATCCAAATCAACCTTGCTCTGCTGAAAATTATCCAGCCCCTTGAGCTGATCTCTATCCATCATCTCCTCCATGAAAACTAAGGATTTTCAGTTCTTAAGTTTGTCAAACACATCAGACTTCCTCTTAAGAACATGCATCCCCTTCTTATTCATGTGACCAAGCTTACAGAGCCACATCTTTACATCTACATCTGAAGTAGATAAACCAAAAGGAGAATTAGTAATACAAGTAGATAGATAAAGAGTACCTACTTTCTTACCACATGCTAATTCAAGTGCACCCTTGGAAACTTTCCAAGAATCTGCTATGAGAGTAACTGTGCAACCCCCATCACCCAACTTTTCTAAAGAGATTAGCCTCCTCTTCAAGACTGGGACATGCATGACATCCTTCAACACCCATGTGTTACCCGTCTGCAATTTCAGCTGCACTTCCCCTTTACCAACAATTTGACAAGGCTCGCCAACCCCATTTGGGGTTGCATGGAAAGAGGCAACAGAATCTAAAAACCAAGATTCTACTTTATTCAAGGAACATACAAGAGCACCCTGTACAACAATACCTGCAACATCTACTTCTTCATTTCCTTCATGCTGATCTTCTACCAACCAACAATATTTCTTTACCTGCCCTTTCTTTCCATAATTCAGTAATTGATTATTCTTATCATTGAATTCCTCCATTCTTAGCTTACTTTCTTCTACCATTGCTATACTCCCACTCAATCGAAAACCCCCGAGAGTGACCTGTAATCAATAAACACTTAACACACTCTGAAACCAAGGTGTTAGTAAACCAAGCTTTAAACCAAGCTCAGATGAACCCACTCTGATACCACTTGTCAGGATCTACCACTCCATAAGAGCACACATGATTACCTTTGTATAAGCAACTAAACACGGAATTATACCAGAAGTAATAAGTAACTAGAAATAAAAAACAACACAGAATATGAGAGATAATACAATATGTATTAATACTCATCCAAAAGGAAATACAATGAAGAAGTGCCACACTCTTCTTCCCACACCTCTAGGGCTCCCACACCTCTAGGGCATATAGTTATTCTCCCTCAAGAGTTCACTCTCTCAATTACAGTCACAACAAAAAACTCAAACACAGAGATGTTCACTCAACCAGTTAGTAACAATACTACCAGTACAACCAATCAACTCAATAACCGAGTTGTTGTTTCCACCAATAAGTGACAATCAACACAACTATTGTTGCCTACTTCCAGTCCACCAAGTACTCAATGTACTCCAAGTAAATCTCCTTTGATCTTGCACCTTGTTGTGTTGCAGATCTCCTTTGATCTTGCTGCCACGCATATCTCCTTTGACCTTGCACACACACACACACCTACAAATCAACTGAGACAATACTTACCATGTAGATCTTACCTGATATTGCACACCTTGAAGATCAACTGATCTTACACACCATGTAGATCTAACCTAATCTTACACACCTACAGATCAACTTGGTCTTGCACACTTGCAGACCTAGATCTTACAATTAGGAGGATCCCTTCTTTGATCCCTCTAATTACAATACAGTCCATGGGTCTCTTAAATAGATCCCATACAAAAAATAATTAGACTTCCTAATTACAATAATTAGAAACGTAGAATCAAGACTTAAAATAGTCTTTTACATGCAAACTAACTATCCATCCAAAAATAGACCAGTTTCAGAGACGCATGCAAATGCATGCACACACAGGCTACCGATGTCGGTTCCTATTTGACCGATGTTGGCCGACCCCTAACCGACGTCGATTACTGTGAATACTGAAGATGACCGACATCGGTTGATCAGACCGACGTTAGTTGCTCTACAACTCAGCAACCTCCTCCATTGTTTGCATCAGTGAAGCTTTTAGCTCCACAACCTAACACATCAAATTTGATCAAAAGATTTTATCCAAAGTTATATAGTCTACGTACCTTATTGTAAAAAGTAGTTAATGTGAAGCTCTGTTATCAATGCATATAATTTTATGAATAAAAATATCCTAGTCCCCTAATTTTGACTCTACAAGGGCTTAGACAAATGACAAATATCAATTTGTATATTACAAGTTTTACCTATTATTTGATATACTACCATTTTGTTTTTTAATTCAATGTAAATGCTATAAAGATTTATGATATTATCTCCTATAATAACAAAGAAGCTTGAGATATTTTTTCCTTAATGCATTTTGAAAGCACTATAATTTCAATACATTTACCAAATTCATAACAGGGAAAATTTTAGTGGTTATTTATAACCAAATGGCTATAAGTAGGTTTTCTCAATTTTGCAAATGGCTAATTCTATGAAAATATACATAGGTTAAATCACCAAAAATTTATACAATTTCATAGTTTGCGATACATATTCACCTTATATATTATACTCGATACTATTTTAAGATATATATTCTCTAGAGTTACTATACATGTATGGGTATGATTCACCAAGAAATTATATGTGACATGTACAAGTTAGTCTAGAAATGCCAAGAAGATATGTGTGTGTGTGTGTGTGTGTGTGTGTGTGTGTGTGTGTGTGTGTGTGTGTGTGTGTGTGTGTGTCTATAAATAATAAGGACCACCTAAAATATAATACGATTAAGGTAAGTCTTATATTTTAATATGAAAATGTTTTGAATATTCTTTGGCACCCCATGTTCTTCCTTCTATATGGATTTTAATAACTAAAAAGCTTAACAATAAATAACTTTCAAACCTAATGTTTATGTGTGTGTGTGTGTGTGTGTGTGTGTCTATAAATAATAAGGACCGCCTAAAACATAATACGATTAAGGTAAGACTTATATTTTAATATGAAAATGTTTTGAATATTCTTTGGCACCACATTTTCTTCCTTCTATATGGATTTTAATAACTAAAAAGCTTAACAATAAATAACTTTCAAACCTAATGTTTATTTTATTTTTAGCATTGAATGTGGTGCAGGTAGAATTAAAGCTATAGGGATTGAGGTTTAGATTTTTCTCTATTTTTTACTAAATTGGCACTGATATATTGAGGGACCCCAAGGCAAAATTTAATGTTGGTGTAACACGTCACCCACAGGATTAATGAAAGTTTATCGAATACATATGTGATAGTTTCTCATTTTTTCTTGTTATTTATGAAATCTCTTGGCAAAATCAAAGATCTAGTAGTCATAAGTTAAGCTCTGGTAGTTGATGTTAGAAATGAAGGTGCAAACAAATTCTAAGTTGGTTTCTTTGTGATTGAAATGTATGGACTTGTGTTTTTTTAGTTTTAAAGGCTGAGAGTAATTGTTTTCATACACAATCATCTATCTTGAAATGAATAAGTGTAATAATAGGTTCCCTAAAAACTATTTTTTAAATATATTTTTTAAAAACACTATGCATGTTGGTTTTCTTAAAAATTTCATGTATATCTAAAAATATTTTCTTTTAACTCATAATTTATGAAATGGGTATTTTAAGGTTAGTAAAAAATATGATTGAAATGATCATGAGGATCTATTGCATTTATTTATTTAAAAAAAAAGAAATATTTTTCATGTCATTATCTCTATGAGGAAATGAGTTTCTTGTTTGTTTAAAAGAAGCATGTGGTAAAGACCAACCATATAATATAATTTATTTTGTTATGTACATTGCTTAAAAGAAGTATCTTGCATGCCATTATTTCTCAGAGGAAATGCGTTTATTATTTTTTTAAAAGAAGTATATGGTAAAGACCAACCACATAATATAATTCATTTTTATCTTTATGTATTATTTAAAATAAGTATCTTGTATGCCATTATTTCTCAAAAGAAATCAGTTTCTTTTTTGTTTAGGGTTTAGGGTGGTAAAACTAAAGACCAACCGGATAATATACTAAACCAAGTAAATAATTGTGACAAAAAATTAGGGTATAGAGTATAAATAATATATTAAACTGAGTAAAAAATTGTAATAACAATTTAGGGTATACAGGCATATAGTCTTGCCCTATGACCCCATACTTGATTTATTATTTATACTCTATACCCTAAATTTTTGTCACAATTTTTTCTATACTTAGTTTAATATATTATTTGGTTGGTCTTTACCACATACTTATTTTAAACAAATAAGCATCTAATTTTCCTAAAAAATATTTGTTTAAATATATTTGCTAAAAACACTGTACATGTTAGTTTTATTGGAAGTTTCATGTTATGTAAAAATCTTTTCTTTAAACTCAAATTCTGTGAAATGGGTATTTTTGGGTTATCATAAAAATAGTTGAAATGATCATGAGGATCTATTGAGTTTATTCATTTTATTTAAAATAAGTATCTTGCATGCCATTATTTCTCAGAGGAAATGAGTTTTTTTTTTGTTTAAAAGAAGTATGTGATAAAGACCAACCACATAATATAAATCATTTGCATTGCTTAAAAGAAATATCTTGCATGCCATTATTTCTCATAGGAAATGAGTTTCTTGTTTGTTTAAAATAAGTATGTCTAAAGAACAACCACATAATATAATTCATTTTGTTCTTTGTGCATTGTTTAAAATAAGTACCTTGCATACCATTATTTCTCATAGAAAATTAATTTCTTGTTTATTTAGGGTTTAGAGTGGTAAAACTAAAGACCAACTAAATAATATATTTAAATGAGTAAAAAATAGTGACAAAAAATTAGGGTATACATACATACTTATAGTCTTTCCCTATGACCCCATTATTGATTTATTACTTATACTCTATACCCTAATTTTTTGTCATAATTTTTGCTATACTCACTTTAATGTATTATTTGCTTGGTATTTACCATATACTTCTTTTAAACAAAGAAGCAACTGATTTCCTTTGAGAAATAATGGCATGTAAGATACTTCTATGAAAAGTGAGGATGACATAACTGAAAAATATAATTATTGTCTTAAGTTTATTGTGTCCTCAATATGCCAATGTCAATTCACTAAAAAATGAGGCAAAATCTAAACCTCAATATCCATATCTTTAATTCTACCTGTACCGCATTCAATGCTATAAATAAAATAAACATTAGGTTTGAAAATTATTTTTTATTTTAAACTTTTTAGTTATTAAACCATAAATAAGGAAGAGCATGTAGCACCAAAAAATATTCAAAATATTTTCATAGTAAAATATAATTATTACTTCAAGCTTATTGTGTCCTAGGTGGTTCTTATCACACACACACACACACCCACACACCCACACACCTAGTGATTCCAAACTAATTTACACTGTCTTGTATAATTTCTTAGTGAATCAAACCCATAAAAACTATATAATAAGGTCTGCCAAAATGTTTGAAGTGTGTGTTGTGATCTATACTCAATTTATACTAAGTACTACATATGAGCTTACTGTATGTACTGCACAAAAAGAGTCTTGGACCCTCATGATCATACTTTATTTTATTTTTAAATGTTTAAGGTAATAATTATATTTTGGTTAGCATGGTTTTTTAACTGAAATAAAAAAAATATTTAAAAGGCCAATATGGATTGTAAAATAATGATGCATGGCATGAGGATTGTGAAAGAATAATGCATATTTTTCTTAATCTGATAGTTGTTATTTTAATATGGTTGTAAAGAGGATGGAATGACTAATTTTTATGCACAATGATGGTTATATAAGTATTATTTATATTTTATTTCAAATTGAATAATTTAATGCATTATATTTTTAAGATAATGAAAATTAAGAAGTATTTGAGGTCAGTTATATAAAATGATTATTTTAGAATAGTTTATTAAATGTTAGGTTGGAATCCAGATTCAAATGATTTAGGTAGATTTGGGGTCATTATGATGATCAATGTAGTGGGGCTACTCCTTCATGGAGTAGATCTTGAGGCATATAATTATTTCATGGTCGTAGGGTTGCTAACACATTTTCTAGGCTATTTAATTGGAGACCCTGTGTTTCCTTGCATTTTGATGTCATTGACCCTTCTTTTTAGAATATTCTCAACTCTTTGTTAGATAAATCTTTGAATTTATGTGGAAATAGAGGATGGAGGGGTGCACATTGGAGGAATCATCCTCATAGATGAGGCATTCCAAATGAGCCCCTCAACCCATGCATGCTCATATTTCCATTCAACCTAATAAAAAAAATGTTCCATCACCTGAGCTACCTCAACATAGAAATATTCTTAAATTAACTAAAAAATTGTATCTTAATGAAATTATTCCACTTAACACTAATATTCTACCCCTTGAGCCTGAAAAACTTGCTTCTTCTAGCAAGAAATGTGCTAGCAAAATTACAACAAAACCTATGGAGGTTAGAATGTTAAAAAAGGTTAAGTTGAAGGTGGATGATTTTGAAGGGCATTCGACTCATTTGATGGAACTTCTCACAGATTCCAAAGAGTATATTGAGTACTTGACTGATAAGGGTACCCCTTTAATAGATTTAGTTTTTGATATAGACTTTTATTGAAACTTAAATTCTTGTGTTTAAATTTCTGTTGATACTTGGTTTTAAATACTATCTTGATGTTTTTAAAAATGTTGATATTATTTTTGGTAGTTTTGATATATACATGGCAGTATTTTATTTCCTATAAAACATTATGTTTGAATGGTTTACTCTTTATTGAATAATTATGAAAACACACATGGATTTTAATTTTTATAATATTTTTTAAAGTTGTTTCTACAATTGATCATGTTTTATCCTTGCTAAAATCAATAAATAAATGTATGTAACATGATCAAGATTCAATATGAGATTGAAGGAGAGGTTGAAATCAATATAGTTTTTGTTATCCTTCATGTCTCAAAATTATGGTTCTTGAGGGCTCTTTTTGTGTAGTACATATTATAAGATCATGTGTAGTTCTTAGTAGACATTGAGTACAAACCTATGTAAGTCTTTAAAAATACTAATCTAATATATAAAAGGGATATCAAGAGATTGATATATAAGAGACTAATATATAAGTATACATTGAGTACATTGAGTCTTTTTCTCTCTTGGTTGCTTTTATTTCATTTCTTTTTCTCTCTTTTTCAGTTATAGAGATATAAAAGGGATATTAAGAGATTGATAAAACACTTTGATAGAATCAAAAATATTTTATTTAAGAGATTGCCTCTTTTATAGGATTTAATTTGTTGGATAGGTTAGATTATATTATTTGAAATCTGATCACATATACATATATTTGATAATTGAGATATAAACTATAAAATAGGGTCTACTAAAATGTCTTAACCATATCCTTAAACAATAATAGCATTTCAAATATTTTTTTATTTTAATTGACAAACCATGCCAACCAAAATATTATTAATAACTTAAACCAAATATGGGGTCATAGGGAAGGAAAACTATGAAAAGCGAGGATGGCAAGCCAATATATTTAAATAAATATTTTTAAGGTAACTTATCATTATATTTATTCATTTAAAGATATATGAATATGTATGCAAACAAATGCTCTCTGTCTTTTGTTTGATTAAGAAAACATGTTTATAACAGTTGTAAACTCTATTATAGAGATGCATATGTATTCAAGCATAAGTAAGTTACTCGAATACATATGTGATGGTTTCTTGATTTTTCTAGTCATTGATGCAAGCTATTAACATAAGCGAAGCTATAGTAGTGAAAATATTGGGATGAGAAGTTGGAAAAAAAAGTGCAGTCAATTTTTAAGCTAGTTTCCTTGTGATTGCAAGATATGGATTTATGTTTATTTTATTTTGAAGATTTAAAGTAGTTATTTTCATGCACAATCATCTATCTTAAAATGAATAAATATAATGATAATGTCTTAACCATATCCATAATCAATAATGATAAGGCCTGCCAAAATATCTTAATCATATCCATAATCAATAATGGCCTTTCAATTATTTTTTTATTTTAATTAATAAACTATGTCAACCAAAATATAATTATTACCTTAAGATTATTGTGTCTTAAGTCACAAGTGGTCCTTAACACATTTATAAAACTAAGTAAAACAAACATGTTCTTCCTTCTATATGGTTTTAATGACTAAAAAATTTAATAATAAATAAATTTTAAACCTAATATTTCTTTTATTTTTAGCATTGAATGAGGTGCAGGTGAAATTAAAGCTAAGAGAATTGAGGTTTAGATTTTGCCCCATTTTTAGTGAATTAGTCCCAACATATTGAGAGGATCCAAAGAAAAATTTAATGTTGGTCCAACACGTCACCGGTGGGATTAATGGAAGTTGATTGAATACATATGTGATGGTTTTTTTTATTTTTCTAGTCTTTTATGCAAGATATTGGTAGAAATGAAGTTATTAGTCCAATATGGATACTTATAACTTATTAAACTATAGATACATCAAATAATTTTGGTATAAAATAAAAAGGAAACACCATAATATACTTATGTATCTCTATAATAGAGTTTGTAATTATTATAGACATGTTTTCTTAATGAAATAGAACATAAAAATATACCTACTTGCTATAAAATAAAAAGGGAACACCACAATATACTTATACATCTCTATAATAGAGTTTACAACTATTATAGACATGTTCTCTTAATCAAACATAAATAAAAATACATAAATGATCTCTTAATCATTTATATACTCTGCATTATCTTTAACAAGCTTTCTCAAAACCCTGATAAAATAAATCTCAAAATCGATCACAAAATTTGCTATCCTTCGACCAACCTTAGATTTTAGATGCCTAAATTTTAAATTTTAACATGCCAATTTTATTAATTTTATTATTGATAATTATTATTTTTATTCTTTTCAAAATTTATTGGACTCAAATCTAATATTGCAAAACTATAGTGTGTTTGAAGAATTATTAGTCAATCCTCTTCTTTTAGATGTTGACCACCAAATTGTCAGAGTCTATCAAATAAAAAATCAAGGACACTATATCTAGTCATATAGAGCATCAATCAAGTCTCTAATTTTTGTCAAGCTTGTTTCTTAACTTTGACTTTAAAAATGACAATGCACTAAACATTCACTCATCTTCCACTGAGCCCAAATTCATTATCTAGCATAAATGAGCAATACTAAAATATTTTGAGATACCATCACATAGTATTTCACTCAAACTTAAGGTATTCTATAGTCTAGTGATTGATCCATCTTCAAAAGCATGGTCCAAATCTTGTTGTGGTAAATCAAACAAATCACTCCCTTAGCTTTAGGAAATCTAAAATGCCTTCAATTTATTCACCATTCAATTCTACACTCTTGTAGAAGTGTTAGGCCAAGGTTTTGATTTAATTCTAAAAATATGATGAGCTAACATTTTCTTAATATTGAGGTTAAATCACAAGCATGGATTCTAGTAATTCATCCTGAGAAAAATGATATCTAATCTCTGAAAAGAAATATTTTGTAATTTCCTTCAAGGTGTAACTTATAGAGGATACAACCTCAAAGAATTGATTCCTTGTAACAAAAAATTCTTTGAGCCTATTAGATTGACCAACTATGTCAAAAGTTGGAGTTGTGGTTTATACTCAATTTATACTAAGTACTACACATCATCTTAACATATGTACTGCACAAAAATAGTCCTAGAGTCTCATGATCACACTATATTTTATTTTTAAATGTTTAAGGTAATAATTATATTCTGGTTGGCATGGTTTGTTAATTGAAATAAAAAATATTTAAAAGGTCAATATAGATGTGGTTAAGACATTTTGGCACACCCTATTATATAGTTTATAATTTTAAAACTATGAAAATGTTTTAAATATTTTTTCAGTTATGTCATCCTTGCTTTTCATAATTGTCTTGCCAAATGGCCCCATGGTTAGTTTTTACTCTATATTTTGATTTTTTGTCACTATTTTTATTATACTCAATTTATTATATTATTTGATTAGTTTTTACCACATACTTATTTTAAATAAACAAGAAATTGATTTTCTCTAAGAAATAATGACATGCATGATACTTCTTTTTAACAATACACAAAGAACACACTAAATGAATGTAACATAGCCTCATAATTATACTTTATTTTATTTTTAAATATTTAAGATAATAATTATATTCTGATTGACATGGTTTTTAATTAAAATAAAAAATATATTTGAAAGACCATTATTTCTTATGGATATGGTTAAGACATTTTGATAGACCTTATCATTATTGATTATGGATATAGTTAAGAAATTTGAAAGACAGTGTTCTGAGTAAATATCTTTAAAGAATTATTTTTTAGGGAACTTATCATTATATTTATTTATTATATTTTTTCTATACTCAGTTTATGATATTATTGGTTGGTCTTTACCACATACTTATTTTAAACAAATAAGAAATTGATTTTCTCTAAGAAATAATGACATGTAAGATAATTATTTTAAACAATATACAAAGAACAAACTGAATAAACATAACAGAGCCTCATGATCATGTATTTTATTTTTAAATATTTAAGGTAATAATTATATTATGGTTGGCATGTTTTGTTAATTGAAATAAAGAGATATTTGAAAGGCCACTATGGATGTGGTTAAGACATTTTGTAGACCTTATTATATAGTTTATAATTTTAAAACTATGAAAATGTTTTGAATATTTTTTTCTGCTATGTCATCCTCGCTCTTCATAGTTGTCTTGCTCTATGGCCCCATAGTTGGTTTATATACTTTGATTCTTTTTCACAATTTTTGCTACACTCAATTTATTATATTATCTGGTTGGTCTTTTGAGAGACTTGAAGAGGTCTGTACTCAATTTATACTTAGTCATATGGCCATCAAATTTAGCACTTAAAAAAAACAAATTTAATCTTTAAAAAGAATGACAAATTTAATCGTTAAAAAGAAGGAACCATAAATAATATCTCAAATTTAGACTTCTCATCCTCTAACCTCTTTCTCCATTGGATTTTTTGCCATTATTTATTGATTTGAATATGGCGCTTGATTTACAAACTATTTATAAGTTTTTTGAAATAGTTAATAGAAATTGTTAGTTAATTTATACCAACATGGTGATTTTACCAAATAATCACTAATGTAATTATACCTAAAATCTAGGATTCACCAAGATTTTATAGCTAGTTTTTAGGGATCCCTTCTTAAAATTATCCCTGATTAGTAGGGATAAAATTTGTGATCAACACCTATGAATTTTGGTTGATTTTATTTCTCAGAGTTAAAATATCTAGAATATAAAATATGGAGGTCAATGGTGAATTGTATTAATTCTCACTAGTTTTCCATAGCTAATTCATTTTCTTGAATTTTTATTAACTTTGTCCTTCAAACTCCAATTTTTTCACTATGTGTATCATAATCCTTACTATAAAATTTGTCAAAATGGAAGTCATCAGATAATTATATTATTTTACATTAATTCAAACACATCCAATTTAGTTTCAATTTAAATTTGAAACACCACCATATGTCTAATCATGTTAATCTCTAAGCACTATGAATTGATGACACACGATAATTTTGGTCCTTATAGATTTTTAGTTTTAATATCAAGTCCTTTGGACTTAACACATGAATTTGATGCTCTATCTATTTGAAATAATAAATTTTCCTTTGAATGTGATTGTGAAATGATTAAGAATCATAATTAGCTCACTTATAGTTAGAAATTTGTTATTCCCCCTATAGAGTAGTGGTAATTTTCATGTTTTTTTGATAATATTCGTGCTTTCAGATTGTAAAGTTTGATTTTTCTATTCACTTGAACTACAAAATGCTATGTGTGTTTACTGCAGTCTTCACTATGTAATTTTAAAAATGGAGCTCACTTGCAAAATATATTAACTATCAATAGTCATCACATATTCAATTGAATAATTTAAACTTTAATTTTTTTTAATAAAAAGGGGTAAAAATAATATTAATAAGAAAAGAGCATTACAAGAAGAATGGGGGGCAGAAACCCCCACAAGAAAGCAACATAAACTAAAAAACTAGGCACATGCCCAACTAGACAATATTATGAGCCTCCCTATTAGCCTCCAAAATTCTTTCTAAATCAGAACGCAACGATGGGGGGAGAGACCCCAAATCTTCAATGTTTCCTCCATCCAAATGGTCAGACACCCATTTAGCCAAAAAATATACTACCCTGTTCCATTCTCATAGAATATGAGCAAAAGTAACACTATCTATAAGTGAGCAAATCTGCAAAATCTGTTGCACAATCAGAGATAGTTGCCAGTTGACATCCACCACTTTCCTCTTGATGAGCAAGTTAATCAAGACTTGAGAGTTTGATTCACAGATAATCCTACGCCAACCTAATGCCTCAGCCTTCTCAAGGGCATAAAGAATAGCCTAACCTTCCATCATGTTAATAGTTTGTAGCCCCTCAAGAATTGCAAAAAGGAAAATCACTGTACCTTCATAATCCTTTCCTATCCCTCCAGTACCTGTGGGTCTTGGATTACCTCTGGAGGAACCATCCGTATTGATCTTGAGAATCCCACTAGGGGGCACTACCACTAACCAGTCTTGAGAATCTTCTCCTTGACCTGCTTTCTCCTCCTGACACATGCAGACTTACTAGTTAACTGCTGGAATCCAAGTCGCGACACCACCTGAGCATCCTGTTTGGTCAAAGGAAGGCAGATCACGCTCTTTGCTTGGACGGTTTCCTAGATCATCCCCATCACTTTCTACCATACTTGCTGCACCATGACTCTCACCCCCTAAAAAATTCACCTATTTCACTCAGGCTAGATCTGCCAAAACAAAAAAATGGGGCCACCCAGCTAGATGTCCTGTAGGAAGGGCGTCCTTGAGGGGGTTTCTCCCAATCCATTCCAGAAATTGACCACAGATTGATCATGAAGACATGGGCATTGCTAAACATCCCACCAATAATGCTAGAGTTGCAAGGCAAAGGGGCATCACAAAAAAAGGTGTGTAGAATCCTCCTCGGCTGCTTCACACATAACACATATAAAAGGGCTTTAGAAACCTCTCTTTTGGAGATTATCCTAGGTCAAGCACCTATTCCAAGCCAACATCCAAGCAAAAAAATTGTATTTAGGCCATGTGAAATTAGTTCAGACCTGTCTCCACCAATGCACTTCCCCCCTGCCCAATCTCTGAAGTAGTAAAGCCTGATATCCAGATGAAACTGTGTAAGCTCCCTTGGGATTGGGAGACCAAGCTAGCTCATCATCCTCCTAAAGAGGACTATAGCGGCACCTAGAAAGGATGCACAATAGCTCCTCATTCTCTTCTTGTGTCCCATTAATAAGCCAAGTTTTGAGAGCTTTTCAGTGAGCTACCTCCACCTGTCCTTGAGTAATATAAACTTTGAAGTCACTCACCCGAGACTAGCCAACATCAAGGAATATCTAACAAAGGTTCAACAAATTTGGAAACTGAGAAATGATGAGAGGATATCCATCCCAAGAGTCAGACCAAAAGAGAGCCTTGGATCCCTATTTAAAAATCTAGAATAAGCCATTCTTGATGAGAGTAGCCCCTTTTTTGAGAGTACCCCATATTGCTAAACCTTTCCTAATAAGCAGATAGTGAGGAATGTCCCTCTGAATGGTTCTAGAGTAGTACTTATGTGAGATAATTATGGCCCAAGCTTTGTCTTGTTAGATG
The DNA here is from genome assembly GCA_037957365.1 of Torreya grandis. Taxonomy (NCBI): domain Eukaryota; kingdom Viridiplantae; phylum Streptophyta; class Pinopsida; order Cupressales; family Taxaceae; genus Torreya; species Torreya grandis. Next base: position 913,712 of record JARHVA010004809.1, read on the forward strand.
CACCATTGCCAATAAAGTTTGGCTGTCAAAGCAATACCATTTAAGTTCATCTGCCTCAGATCGAGCCTGCCATATTATTTGGGGCTCCAAACAATCTCCCATCTAATAAGGCTCCATTTACTGGAGTTCAGACTACTAGCCCATAAGAGTTGTATGGTAACTAAATCAAACTCCTTAACTAATCTCATCAGGGCAACTTGGAGCATACACCTATAAATGGGTAAAGCCTACACCACAGATTAGATAAGTTGAACCCAGCCTGTAAAGGATAACCACCTGTGTCCAATGGTTCACTTTCACCCAAAATTTCTCCAAAATAGTCTGCCAAGATTCTTTGGATGTACGGCCAACCGAGATAGGGATACCTAAGTAAATCAAGGGGGGAGTCCCAATCTAAAAATGAAGATTCCTTACGATCCACTACTGAATAGGGCCCAGAGTATTGAAGAAGTAGATAGATGAATTATCTTCATTTACCTTGTCCCGAGGCCATAAGATAAACATCTAACACCCTACGTAAATTAGTAGTTTCAGTCATTGTGGCCATGCCCATAAGGGCAGTGTCATTAGCAAATTACAGGTGTGATTGAGCTGATAATTCCCCTCCCCATCACCACCCTTAGATATGTCCTTCCTCTATGTTCCTACTGATCAACCACCCCAAACCTTCAGCAAGGATAAGAAAAAGGTCTAGAGATAAAGTATCACCTTGTCGCAACCCTTTGGTAGCACCAAAAAGCTCCGTGTGTTCTCCATTGATAAGCAATGAGAAGGAAGCTGAGGAAATGTAGCTCATGACCCATTGAGTCCATTCGTCTGCAAAGCCAAAAGCATGAAGAACCTTCTATAGGAATGACCATCTGACCTTATCAAAGGCTTTGGCCATGTCCAATTTAATGAACATCACCTTATCTTTTGAGCTGGCCATGGAGTGAATGGAATCAATAGTAATAATGATACCGTCTAGGATTTGCCTACCTTCCACAAAACCACTTTGCTCTTCTAAGATCACAACACTTAGCCCTCTTTTTAACCTATCTACAATGATTTTAGAAATAATTTTTTAAACCACATTGCAAAGGGATATAGGGCAGAATTGGTTTAGCCTTTCAGCACCTTCGCATTTGGGTATGAGAGCAAGATAGGTCACATTTGTAGCCTTAAGCATTTGCTTATTTCGTTGAGATTCTTGGACAACAGCTAAAAGGTTGAGTTTGATGATATCCCAGAACTCTTGATAGAATTCAGCTGGGAAGCCATTAGGTCCAGCTGCTTTTCCTTTTTTCATCTGAATAATGGTTTCCTCAAGCTCTCCAAGTGTGATTGGTTTCATTAAATTTTCATTCATTTCACACATCACCAACGATAGAATGCAGAAGAGAACCTGAGCTTCTTTCAAAGATTCCCTGTTAGCATCTTCCCTGAAGAGAGTAGAGAAGTACTGCACTACCTCCTCTGAAATTGCTGGAAAGGAGTTGAGCCGCTCACCTCTTTCATTGACCACGGCTGAAATAAAATTGCCATGTCTCCTGGCTTTGGATGAATTGAAGAAAAAGGATGTATTTTTGTCCCCCTCCTGGAGCCATTCAACTTGAGCTTTTTGCTTCCAAAAAATTTCCTCTCATAGCTCACATTCCTCAAGGTCTTTCATAGCCTGTGTTTCTTCTTCCAGTAAGTCTTCAGTCAGTCCTTTTTCCCTTATTATTCTCGTGATACCATCAAGCTTGGTTTGTGCAGCAGCCATAGCATGGAAAATGTTCCCAAAACTTTGATGATTCCATCACTTGAGCTTGTACTTCACATATTGCAGAGTTTTAGCCAAAATGTACATCATCGTAACATGGGCAGGCCTACCCCAATGTCACCAATTGGCAACACACTCATGTAGAGATTGATCTCATAGCCACATGAGTTGAAATCTGAAGGAAGGAGAGTGCAGGTGATACTGTGAGACACTATTAAGCTTGATGGGCCAATGGTCTGATCCTCTTCAGTCTAAAATTTTAGACCTCATAACCACATACCTCCAACCCAAAAAGCTAAGACTAGAAAGTGGTCAAGTCTCTCAACAATGCAATATTTCCCACTCCTGCGGTTGTTCTAGGTGAACTATCCATTATTGGGCCAAACATCAACTAAATTCAAGATTTCAATGTAGTTGCGCATTAGCAAAGTAGATGGGTCCAGCCTTGCCGTGCCACCACTCTTTTCAGTCAAATCAAGAATAGCGTTAAAATCACCTGCCATTGTCCAAGGGTGGAAGGGGGCTAGGCTATGGACAAAACTTATGTGGCCCCATAAGGAGTTTTTACCCCGCCAATCATTAGGAGCATAGATGTTGGAGAAGAGAATGAATTCCCCCATCTCAAAGCTAGAAGCAATCATAGTCATGGAGTACTTAGAAGTCAGCCAGCCTATGAGGCCAAACTTTTGTGGTTTCCATAGACAAGCTAGTCCTCCTGAGTATCTAGTAGCACCAATGCATTGACATTCTCCTTGCCACCACAACTTGGGTGCAAGTCTGGACATGTCTTCAACTGAAAGCTTAGTCTCTTGCAAGAAAAGAACATCCGGCCTATGAGTTTTAATTAGGTTGTCAACAACATTTTGTCTGGGGCTGTTGTTCAAACCCCTTACATTCCAAGATATTATAATTATTTTAGAGAGCTCAAAAAGTATGCATCCAGAGTCTTTACTGACCCTGACTCCACCAAAGTCTCTCCCATTAGCTTGATCTTTTCTTGGTCCTTTTTTCTACCAGGCTTGCCAGATTTCTCTCCCCCTCCTTTCTTAAAGTCTTTAAGCTGAAGTCCAAGATGAGGAAAAGATTTGCTGCTTCTTACTACCCTTGGATCCCCAGTTTTCCCAGTAAGGGGAATATTTCCATCTTTTTTAAGGGGAGTAACTGAGGAAGTCATTCCTTTTGAAATTATCAGTTGCTGGTCCATATCCATATGACAATCTCTAGCATCTTGTGTTTTAGTTAAAGCCCCTGAAGCATTGGTCTCCTGAGCTGGTCCCTCAATCCCCTGGTCAAAAATCATCAACCTGGGATTCACCTCCTGCTGATTAAGGTCATCTAATATTTCAAATCTATTGAGTGAGTCATCTAATTATCTTTCCTTCAGGGGCCATTTTTGTCCTCTATTTCTATATTGGCCTTTAACCAGCATAATACTGTCAGTATTAGGCTTCTCACCTAGAATCAGACCCCATTCCTTGTCAGTACCAGAAGGAGTGCAAATAGATTGAGCTGGCTGAGGTGCAGTAGATTTCAAGGTGGGGCACCATCACTATAAATGCCCATAAGCATGACATAGATGACAACGAAAAGGGAGGGTTTCATAATCTAGTTGTTTTACCCATGAGAAAGGGGCCACACTCATTTCAATAACATTTAGTAATGGCTTACTAAGATCTATTTCCACACAAATGTGGGCATAAGTCATTACCTTTTTCCCCAGGTGTGACATTGAGGATCCTACTGGCCTTCCCAGCAAGGATGCAAGCAATTGGAGGGTGTCTTCTCAGCAACATTCTACCAAAAAGTGGGGTAGACGCACCCACACCGGGACATGGTTTGGTAGGTCCTCTGAAGGTATGAAATTGGCATGCCAGGGCTTGATAAATAGACCCACTTGATTATGGAAGTAAGGACCTCCAAAAAAAACTCGTTGACAATCTGTTATACAGGTAAAAGTAACCATGAAATAGCTATTGTCCAGCAATGTAATATCCATATCTCCTTTTGGTGCCCACGTCCTCTGAGCCCATGCTTACAGGAATAGCAACAACATCTTAAGCCCCAAAAACTTATAGTACAAGGAGTGATTGGAATAGTATTCAATGTCTTCAACAATCATTTTCATTGGTATGGCTAGCTTGGGCCTCTCCTTGCATCTTTCCAAACAGTCATTGACTTTGGGGATATGCATACTTGGTTTCTCAAGAGTAGGAAAAGAACCTAAACCTTGTAAAAGTGGAGCCTTCCCACTATTGCTCACTCCTTGGGATGCCTGCTGCAGTCCAAGTGCTTCCCTGTAGCTATGCCCTACCTTTTGCCCTATCGCGCCCTACCCTGTCGCGCCCACTTGGTCGCCTTCATCCATCGCGCCTTCATAATTTAAATTTAATTTTAAAAGGCCATTGTATCACAAATATTATTCATCCCTCAATGCTATGAAATATGTTATCCATACATGCATTAAATTATATCTAAATGTTTTCCTTTCAATGAAACACATCTATTTAATCATTAGTCACAAGTTAATTCCTTATTAGTGGCCTCATATTTAATTGGCATTCCTATAAGCATAAAGGGAATAGTCCATTTACAAAAAACAATAGTAGTGACTACCACTATTATAATCATTCTCAAGTTAATCAATCCTTTCTAAAACATACTAGATCATCCAAGTAATCCAAATGAATAAATCTAAAATGTTAACTTTATAAAATGACATTACCACTATCAAATATTATTTCACTTTAAAGTAATTATTAAATGAAGTAAGACCATATAACATCTCACTTTAAGCTAATTCTTAAATAAAGTAAGACATGTTGAAAATTAGAACACATGACATAATATCTCAACAATTTAATTTCAAACATGGAAGTAAATCCATGTTATTTACAATTTCAACAACATCCAAATCAAATAAAATTTTAATTCAAACAAATGAAATGACCATAAAGAACGCTACAATCTATGCATGTTATTTATTCATTTTGTGTCCTTATGGAAATTTTAATAATGTACTAATCAAAACACAACTAACTAATGCAAATTTAATAATATATCAAACACAAATTGTATGTAAGATTATTATCTTCTATTGTATGAAGGGTTTAACACGTAAAAATCTCAAGTTTTGTTTGAAAAATAAAATATGCATTGTATAAAACATCATCTCATCCTAGGATCACAAGATGAAATGCTTCTATTTTTTGCTTTGCTTCTAATAATACCCTTTAAACCATGAAGATAAAATATAAGAACTTAGACAATGTTAAAAAATTTAAAGTGTCTCCTTGTTACAGGGGTACACATAGAAAAGGTCCAACATCCACAATATTTATAATAATTAGATTCCCCCTCATGGATCCCTATTCTTATAATTTTTACCAAATACTTCAAAATTTCCCATGTACACTAGAGACATTTTTTATACTTTCGATAAAGTTTGTGATATTGACCTGTATATTTTGGTTATTGTGCTCCTTCCAACTAAAAAACAATCTCTATGTATATCTTAGTCTTTTTTCCACATTTGTATTTTTTTAATGTCCAATCATAAGGAAACACATGGTGGCCTCTTATTGGTCATGAATCAATAGAGTTCACATATTGCTTTAACTTTTCAAATAAATTTAAGCATAATTTTCAATTCTATGGGTTTATTGATTTCATTTTATTGTCTTGTAATGTTCGTTGTGGTCATTTGAAAAAACCTATGTAATGAATCATTGCCTTAGCTATGAAGCTTTGTCACTTATTTACTTTATCACACCCAATAGGACTGAGACACATGGCCTCTTATGATTGTGTCATAAAAATAGAGTCCACATAATCACTTTTGGATTGAAAGAGGTCAATGGACATGTTGAGGTTTAAAAATCCACTTTAATTTTTTAACAACTAAATTTAATACTTTTTGGTACCCATAAACAAAAAAAAACCACAATCAAAACATATATTAATAAATATATGCACATGATTTTATTTTGCTAGGAGAAGAGGGTTGGAGGGTCCCTCACCCATTTTATTATAGAAAATAAACAAGATTACAACATTCATAATGGGACATAACCTAAATACCAAAGACCAAAAAGGACTAAAAATACCCCGAAGGGTGAAAAGACTAACAAAGACAAGAAAACTACCAAACTAAAGACTATCCAACATCCACCCATAAAAGACCCAAAAACATGACCACAACCATTTGCACCACCACCCATGACCTACCACTAAGGATGCCACTACCACAACCACACTACGGTGCACCACCAATCACTTGGGCACCACCACCTTTACTCCAACTACCACCCATCATTTCATATATAAAATTAGAAGTCCTTGATTGCCTTCACCATCACCCAACTACCATGTAGCCAAAACAATCCCCAATAATGTCATATATTTCCACCTCTACCATGGCCTACCTATGCATTTCATGATGATGGTTCCCCTATAGCTAACACCATTGGTGTATGTAGAGTAACCAAATCTTGAACAAGTACCCAACTATCAGAGGGACAAGGTTTTGAAGTTATTTCTATAAAACCTCCAAATGGTCTAACAAATTTTTTGAATATGTCTTCTTAATCCCTAAAATCCCTTAATAGTACCACCTCTTAGCCCACTTGCTTAGAGAAAATTTGAGAGCATTTTCATTCCAATGAAAACACCTCCACTACCACTTCTAAACCATCTCTAAATCATGCTTGAATAAGCCTAATTTCCATTTCCATTATCAATTCCTTATCCTTGGAGGCCATAATTAAGTTTCCCACAAAAGTTGACACAACTGAGTTAACCTTAACCCTGCAACTAGTCTCTAGAAAGATTATCCCACTGATCTCCTTGATAGTGTGTAGGACATTTATTTCCCACAGGATGAACACTCTCTTTATCTTTCTATCTAATACCCTTCCCTAAAATACCATCTGATGTTTCTTGGCCCTTACATGAAGAAGGGATTCACTGATTGACACTCGTAACATATGCTCCATTTTGTCATTTCCACCAGCTTACACTCATTGTTTCCACTCCAAACCATTGGTGAATAATTCCATTGCCTTCAAGAATGAAAACATTATAACATCACACTAGCACTTTGAGAGAGTGTGGGAAACAACCTAATGGTGTTGGGAGAAAACACTTCCCATACTTTTGTAAGCCACCAATTATTAATATCATTAGATTTGTATGCCTTTCAAATTCAAGCTAATAATAAAGTGGTATAATCTCATCCATTAACCATGTCTACCAATAATTATCAATTATTAAACATTATAATTGATAAATGCCTCTATTTTATATCTTGTTCACTACCCTTTTTTTTCCATGAAAGTAATGATTGGCTTCCCAATAATTTAGGAGAGAAAGGACATCCTACGCATGATTGATAATGTTCTTCATGTCTAAGACAATACCTTTCCATTCTTGAGTGCTTGAATAATGACCATCAAGTCACGCTTGATTATAATTATCTCAATACCACACTGGATACCAACTCAAGTCCTAGAACCAAGGCTTGGGTCTTAACTTCATTATTTGTTCCATCCATCAAATTCTTCAAAGCTATTCTAATTAGTGATATGGCAAGTCTTAGATTATGTAAATAGCCTTCGACACCCTTGGGTTTCCCCTTATAGCACTATCAAAATTTAATTTTAACATCCCTAGAGGGAGTGATACCCATTCCATCTTCTATTCTTTTTTACATCCTTTGACATTATGACCAACCCATTAATGAGGTGCACTTTCAAAAAACATTAGGAGGAGATAGTTTGAAGATCTTAATTTTAAATAAGGCTTTAGTATGTTTGAGCATGGGTAGAACCAACCTCCAACATAGCCATTTCCACTTTGTTGATTATCACCTCAAAGGAATTAGAATGGTCTTCGGAGATTCACTATTTTCATTCTTTCCATATAGTCCATATCAAAATCATCAAGAACAACTTTCATACATAATAGAAATTGTCTCCCAATGAGCCAATTGGCCAAGAGATGAAATTCTTCTTCAAAGACTTCAGTTTGGTCCAACACCAAAATAAATTTCCACAACTATTTTCAAATAACCATCATGAAGGGAAAATTAAAAATCAAATGATTTGAATCTTTTTCATTTGATAGACACATGACCCACCGAGAGGGCCCAATAATTGCCATTTTTCACATAGGGTCTTGCATCACGATACACCCTTGCATGATAAGCCATGTAAAGGCCCTAATTTTGGGTAAAATTACCTTATTATAACATAGGGATTTGGTCCATTTGAATGAAGATTCAACCCACTCAACCATTACCCTATATTGAATGCATACTCACTTGTCTTAACCCCTACCCACTAGACAATATCATTCTTCATGCTTATGAATACCTTCCACTTCACTAAAATGTTTGCCAATAGTAGTTTATGATTTGTAGTATTGGAATAATCTCTACCTCTTTGCACTTCTAGCATTCTACTCCCATAACCATTCATGGTTCAAGATAGTTTCTCACCTTGTTTTCCCACTAGTTTCTCAAAATATCTTTTGTCTCATCTAATTCTTGAATCTCCTAAAAAGGATTATGTCCATTCCAAGAATTTGCCTAAAAATCTATCAAGTGTTTGTCATTTATTACCCACAAAACATGTTCTTTGATTATAAATTAACATTTGAGAATGGAATTCCAGAGGTGAGAAAAGGGGATAGGGGTTCTCCTAATATAAGACTTTAGGAGGCATAAAAATCCATGCCAGTTCTTTGTTGACTAAGATTGATATTATGGCACTTGAAATGTAATTTAAGATCGAACTACACTAGTCCTTATAAAAACTAAAGATTTCTAGGGTCTTCATAAAAAAACTACCAACTGACCCTGTTAGAAGCCTTACTAATGTCCAGTTTAAGAATCATCCCATTCTTATGACCTACCAATAAAGAGTGTAAGATTTTATGGGTGATTATTGTATATACAAAATATTTCTAAACTTTATCAATTAGTGATGATTTTTCTCATGCAAGAACCCATCAAATCTCAATCTATCTAAGTGCATTCCTTAAGGGGTGCATCGAGAAGGGGGTTGGCAACCTTTGGTGCTTCATAGGATTGTTGGCCCCTATACCACCACTTAAAACCAATACAAGAAACTCTTATATGTTTACTTAGATTTTGAAACCCCATTTATACACTTTCCTAAGCAACTCACCTCCCAAAATAACCCCTAACTAAGCAAAAATCCCTTTTACCATGTTTTTTACTAGGTCAACCAGGTCGACCATGTTATAGGATTTAGTGCAAATCACAAAACTATGACAACTAAAGTTGACATAGTTCTAGACCTAATGACTCTATTTATTGCCTAACAAGATTGATGGAGCCAACTCTATTGACTTAATTTATGGGAAGGTTTAGGGTTAATTTGTGGTTATATATACCCCATTTCACTTCATCTCCTATAGAGTATCAATCAAATGCACATCATTACTACATATATATGTGCTTATACAATAAATAGGAGGTTTCATTACTTAGGTTTTTTCACTTGAAGGAGTAATACTTGTTTTATGGAAGTATTGGATGCATAGGAGAGGTATTGTAGCTTGGAGCTGATTTATCCTTGTGATCCTTACAATCCCACAACAACCTCTTTCAAAGCATAATTAGCCAAGTGAGATATTGAGGCATGACATGTTCACTTCATCAAAGGTAAGTATATTCCTAAGCGCTTCATATTTTAGTAAGTAGATATTGTATAATGTTGGATTGTATCTCTCCTTGCTTAGATATTCTCTATATTATAGATAGATTTGTCTTTGTATGTTATTATCTACCCCATTTATGCCACAAGATTTAGTGAGCACTAGAATAGTTTGAATATGTATTTACTAGATTAGATTGCATAGTTATTTAGTATATTATCTTGCTTTGATATTATTAAAAACATAAATACATATCTAGGGTTATCACAATATGGCATTTGCCTAGAGGCCTTGGAAACCTCTTAGGATAAGTTATAAAACTATCTAGTTTTGCTTCTATATAATTATAACACCATCATGAATGTTTCTACTAGAAACAAAGACTCCGTACTCACTATAAATTAGATCATTTAAACAACACCTGAGTCTAAAAGAGATAGCCTTGGATATTATTTTTTACACTATGTTTTAAAGTGAAATAGGTCTGTGTCAATATTTATGATTATATAGCACCTCAATCTTGTACACTTGGAAAACTCAAACCTTGGTTATTCCTCTTAGTTATTCACCTTTCCAACTTTTGTAAGTCTCATGTATACTCTATATTTGTGTCTCTTGGCCTATATCTATTAATATGACTAGTCTTATGTTGATGGCCTAGGTATTCTATCTTTCCCAAAATGTTTAAAATGTACTTATCTTCTAGCTCTGCAAGTTCTAAACTTGTACCTACTTTCCTACTCCCTGGACACTAACATTTAGGATAGGTAGTAGCATAGACATTATTATCCTATCTTGATACAAGTGTGTAGTGCCTTAAAGTCATCTAGTTTATAAATGAAAATATCTTAATGGTTAACCTAAGTGATGTAATGTTAGTCATTACTCCAAACGGATTGATATAAATATAAGATCAACCCTCATTCATTCCTAACCTGTAAAACCTATGAATAACTAAAAAAAGACCAAAGAACATTCAAAGAGCATTCAAATAAATAAAGCTTCCCTATTTATTCATATTTACATACTAGTCATAAAGACTATACATCTATAGGTCTAAAGTACTAAAAGAGTAACATAAGAGCCTAATTTTCTAAGTTACAAGCTAGGTCACTATTGTACTTATTTTTACACATATTATATGATTCACACATAAGACAACACATAGGGGAGAAATACATGCATATGAGGCCCTCTTCTAGAGTATTGGAAATTTAGGCAACACCCATTGACAATAAGATCTTTGGGTAGCTTGACATCATGTGCCCACTAACCCATTTTTCCCCAAGGTCACTATGAAGATGAAAAGCTAGGGTTTTGCCATTTTATAAGGATAAATAGTCCATGACCTATATTTGAATGTACCAGAGTGAAGGTGAAGCAAAACTTAGAATCATCTAGATGGTCACATATTATTTTAATGGATATTCCATATAGAAAACTATCATCAAACTCAGTTAGTTGTGTTGACACAACCATCCTAGGTTGATGTTAGTGTCTAGAGATCCAAAAGCTTCAAATATAGAATCTGATGATTGTTAAAGAATCTCCTTCCTACATACTTTTTGCCTATTCTATATATAGAACTACATTAGCATCACAACAAGATAAGTACTTCACTTTTTTATCATTTATATATCTAGCATAGTTTTACTTTTCATAGTTAGACGCTCTCTTCATAATAAATTCAGTGTATGCTTATATCTAAGTTTAACATGTAATGGGCATGTTATAGATATAATTATCACCCTTGTGCCATTTCATTTATATATACCCATTTAACATATAGATAAACCCAATTTAGATCATTTTAGGGTTATATAGTCGATAATCCCCAAATGAGACTTACACCTCACCCTTAGGAATTTAAGTTATAAAAGTATAGTTGATTTTTGACCCAATTTTCTATTTCTTCTAGGATTCTTCAACCATTTACACCACCTCATCCCCCACAATGTCCCAAAAGGATTGGAAAAAGGTAGAAGGGAAATCATCTAGTCCTAGGGATTTATCTTTACCCATAAAGAAGACCACCCTTCTTACTTATTCTTTAGATAAGGGTACCAATAACATGCTATTCTGCCACTCTATTACCAAATTTGGGATGTTTTTGAGGCTTCTATATTTAACCTACAAGTCTATGACCTCAACATTAATAATAATATACTTGAAACATGCAACAACTTCCTCCCTAATCTCATATTTCCCTTTCAGGGTTCTCCTATCTCTCAATATGATTGATGAGATATGATTGGCATTATGTCTCATCTATGTAGAATTGTGAAAAAAATCGTATTACTATCACTCTCCTTTAGACAAGCCTCTCTAAACTTTTGTTTCCAAAAGAATTCTTCCCTAACATGCAACGCTTCCATTTCAGCCAACAATTCCTTTTCCTGTAAATAGAATCCTACATCCATGTCGAAACTTAAAACATATTGGTTGAGGGATGTTAGTTCTACCTTATCCCTTAGAATTTATTTGAAAATATTTTTGAAGATATCTTTGTTCTAAGTTTTAAGGAAAGCCTTAATATACTAGAGATTTCTACTTAATAGGCATGGATTTATGCTTTTTCGCACAGGGGATTTAGTCCACCATTTCTTAACCAATTTAGATAGGGAGGGATCCATAATCCACATCAATTCAAAATTTAAAGGGAATTTAGGATCTACTCCATCTTATAATATTTCAAGTTTGATTGAGGAATGTTTAAAACCATATATAAGTAGAATGTTTCTCTTAATCCACATCTAGACAATTTAGGGAGACAAAGAATCAATCTAACTTTTTCACGATGCTATATAATCCTAATCATCTATTCTTCCAAGAGAACCAATCAAATTTTGTAATAATTTCGATCAATCCAACAACTTCTATGAAACTCAAGAAGTCTTTCTATGATTGAGTCTCCCTTCTGACTCCTCCCCATTTCTCCACATTAGACAACATGATATTGAAATATCCCCTAGCACACATCACTACCTTGATAAAAGAACCATCTACTAATGAATCTCCTCCTAGATATGAGATTTATAAACTACCAAATTTGGCCCATACACATTAAACAAAAATAAAGAGATGTCAGAGTTAAAAATTGTTACCTTTCAAAATTTCTAGCATACCCCTAAACTAATAATATTGATTAGGGCCTTAGACAAAGCATAAATAACTACCAACCCCCTAAAATCACCTAAGGAATTAAAAAAAACATCCCCTTAATCTATTCTAGCTCCGACTCATCAAAAATCACCTTCTACCTTGTTAAGCTTAGTTTCTTATAAGAGAAAAACATCAAAACACATATATTACATTTGACACCTAACTAGGCACTTCTTATTAGGGGCATTGAGGCCCCTAGTATTCCAAGATATGGGTTTCATTGCTTCTCAACAAGGCATTCCACTCCTCATTTTTTTGGTTACGTAAAATCAATAATGGATTTTTTCTTGCCTACCACAAATCTATATATGTGAGCTCTTTATTCAATTTTATTCTTATCCTACTTGAAACCCCACATATTGTCTAGGAAATATTGAATCAGTCTATGCCAATGTGAGAATATTTATCAAATACTTGACTCCTCATCACTCTTTTCCTCAAATTCACTAGGCAAGGGGAATAACTATAGGTTACCCACCCTACCTAAACTTACATTTTTGAAGCACAAACCATCTTGATCCCTTGTTTCCTCTACTCTTGTCTCCATCCTTTTTCCATATTAAATGATGGACATATGTTTTCTCTCTTACTTAGAGATAAGGTTACATTATTTCAACATCATGTTGGGAGGCAACTAATCTCCACCTTCCAAACTTCCTATAAGCAACTCAGTTACTTGAAAGTTAATTTCCAACCCTTCTTATATGATAACCACCTCTAAATTAAGGGGAGGGAGTCCTCCATTTAACTATAGAAATGTGTCCAATTGTGGCATTGGTTTGGATTGCCATGCCCCACTTTGTGCCTTGATTCCAATTACTCTTGATCGCTCTTGACTAATATGCCTGAGTTATCTACACTTATAAATTTTAGAAAGGACATTCTCAATGTCTTTTTTTTCCTCCTAAATCTCCTCTCTAGTTTTAATATGGATGGATTATGGGATCTCATCCTTAGGTTGAGGACAATTCAGACTCATGCATAGGATGCCAACACTCCTTCAATAGAATTTAGGTCCATTTTAATGTACTCCCCCACCAAGGACTTGATATGTTTGAGGTAGTTCTCACTCCAATATTTATCTAGAATCCCATACATGTTGATACAGATGGGGAACTTATCTTTCTTTTTAGTTAATGGGTTAAATTTAGGACACTAAATTTTCAGCCACATTTTACTCCATCCAAGAGATAATGTCCCCCTTTGAAATTTTCTACCTTCTTCCCCTCTAATGGGCAGGTGACAACAGATAAACCTTTGGGGAATAACCGAATGCTGAAAACCTGACCCCAATTATACTTCACCCATATTTCCACCCAATAAATTTCCATTTTTTGATGAAATTCCCAATCAACCCTTTGATTCTCAACACCTGAATATTCTCCTAAAAATTTACATTTTTGAACAACACCATCTGCATACCTATTATTTCATCCTTTCCTTGAGTGAGAATGTTAAAGGCTTAGATTAAAGGGAACTCCTCAACCACTTCTCTTCCCATAGAGTGACTAGGTGATCTAGGTGAAAGTCCACCAACCTATATTACATCCTAGTCCATAGGGGAAACCCTAGAATCCTCCTAGTCTCTTACCAACTAGTCCTCTCCATTCTCTCTTCCTTGGGCATCTTGAATCTCTTACCATAGGTCCAATTTATTCTATTATTTTATGCCATTTAGCTTTCCCTTTCCTTTTCCTTGGTGTAATCACCTCTCTAGCTATTACTACTTCCATTCCATAACCATCAATTCTCACCTCCTAAAGTCATTATAGAACTTATATTTAGCTAGAAACCCACTATCACAGATGTACTTATTAATATTGGCCTCTACTCATATGCTAAAGCTGAAAAATAAATGTTACATAATTCGAATCACTTATGGGGCATGATTTTAGAGGAGTAACATAGAATTTTTTATGGTTTAGAGTGGCCACAAATTTTTGTGCATTCATTGGGATATAAAACATGAAATCACATAGTGAACATGTGATAATCATAAAAAGGTCAAATCATAGTACAATAGTACAAAATAAGTTGAAAAGTTAATGCATAACTTAAATTATGCTTCCTAATTTTATACATTTAACATTCCAATGGATTCATAGCTAGTCATAGAGGACACTTAATCACTTTTAGCTTTAAAATTATAGATACTCAAAATTAATCATTAAGTTCTTGACAATGGTTACCCTTGACGTATTTTTGTTACTTGATCTATTTTCCATTTTACTAAATTTAAATATATAAAAGAGCCCTTATTATCTTGTGAACATAAAAATGATCATAAAAACACCCCTATTTCAACTATAGTTATCTTTATTCAAATTATAAATACCTACCATACCTTTTCTAGTTGTCTATGTCTTTCTAGGACATGACCACATTAAGTTAGACAGGGCCACACTAAAGCCTTGTCCACTAGATTTTCCTTGTCCCCCATACTCTAATGGTCACTTTTCAAAATTGAGACATTAAACAAAAACTCTCCCACACTACTTCAAATGCTAATTAGCTAAAATATTCTAAAGATTATCTTATAAAATCACATCAAGGCATTCACTTGAAAGGACCTAAACTGATTTTAAAAGCATGATACACTGAGAAAATAATACTATTTCTTACAAATTCAATTCTATTATGTTCTAAAAGTCACATAGCAAGTCTGAATATTATTCATTACAGGTCAATGGTATCCATTTGTCAAGAATACGATCAAATATTATAAATATAACCATTCTAGTTACATAATCACATATCACATATTTACACTAGGGGGGAGGACTACACCAGCTTAAGGTTCATTTGGGTTATGTAGGCAACACTTTATTACAAGGGGTTTCTGAGCCCAAATTAGCCATCCATACTAACCCATTGTTATCTCTTTATTATCTAATTTATATATAGTACATGTGTAGGACCAAGGTCTTTTATTTACAAGTCCTCTAGACATTTGAATCAACTCCCAAAGATAATAATGATTCTATAAAAATAGCTACACAAACCCAAATTGAGAAATCAAGGACACAATCAACTAGGTTATAGCATTGGTCAACAAACATAGTTGAAGTACACCCATGTCCACCTCTCATGACCTTTCCATAGCATAGGTTTCAATTCAATTTTCATATTGGGTTTTTCTAAGCACATTCCAATATATGTCAACTTACATAGTCAACATACAGTCTATTTTATGGATGTTTGCACATCCTTAGGCTCTTTTAATATTTTTATAAAGTTAGTAATTTCTATTTATTATGTATTTTATTGTAGCATACTATATTTCATTTCTAGATCTATATATTACACCATTCTAGTTTTAATAGTTTAAATTAGTTAATTAAATTTATCTAATTAAAACCATTTAAACATTCTGGTGAACTTGCTATTTTAGAACATTTCATGCTTACTGTTAACTTGATTTTTGTCCTAGGACTTTAATAAATTTTTGTAAATTATTGACATTGAAATAAAATAACTTTCAACCTTGGATAAAATCTAACACATAATGATTCAATTCTCTTCAACATTGGAGTAGTATGACACTATAGATATTATCATGTCACCTTGGATAAATCTAACATCGAAGCTCTTTATTTTGACCTTATGTTGAAATTTTATGATTTATATGCAAAAAAATCTTTTGATTTCAATTTTTATTTATATTTATTGCTTTTGATTGGTTTAAAAACTATGTTCTAATAATTTTCAAACTACTTAGTGAATGCCATTAAAGGCTACATGGGATTTGTTTATAAAAACCATGGTGTGATAGTTTTACCCCAATATTCATAGTCACTGTACAACACTAAACATATAATTTAGTTTCCATATGCCTCAAGGTATATTATAAATTCTTAGGATCCCCTTTTTTATACCATATGAAGTCTTTTTTAGACATTTGATTTGTGGTGCACTTGAGAGGATCATATCGAACAAGGAAGTTACTCTCACCATACCTTTAAAAACATAGTTAGTGGGGAATAGACATGGTTCTACCTCTATATTTAGTGATTCAAACATTAGTATAAGAATAAAAATTGCACGAGTAGGTATTTTTTGAGAGCCTAAAAATCATTAAAACCTTTGCCTAAATCACCCATTATACATTTACTTTATTTGTATTGTATTGTCTCTTTTGTACATGCTCAATTCCTTGTTCCTTACAAGATTTTCCCTCGTTGCAATCATTTTCATTATATATATCATGGATAGTATAAGATAACTTGTTAATGATGTACATCCTACATATAGATTATTCTCTACTCATGCTATGCTTTTTACTTATGATAATGAGTGGACAAATCTTCAAAAGCAAAAACTTATGGAAGATGATTTTAATGATGCTTATGATTTTGATAATGTTGTAATGAATGAGCATAATGATTTTATTAATCCTTGGAAGTAAGAGTGCATTCCATAAAATCTTCCTTTATAGTTCTCTTTGAATTCTTCTCAAATTAGATTTACCCTTGGTCATCCCTCTAGATTTACCTTTGGTTATACCTTTATATTCCCCTCTCGGTTCTTCTCTAATTACATATTTAGATTCCTCTTCAGTCATATCTCTAGTTTCCATCCTGAAAGCTCTTTTAAAGTCATCTTTAGATCCTCCTCTTACTTCTTTAGATTTATCCTTGGACATATCTCTATATTTACCTTTGGTCATACCTATATATTCACCTTTGGTTATATCCATAGATTCTACTTTAGGTTCTTATCTAGTTTCCTATCTAAATTCCATTTTGGTCACATCTCTAGTTTCCCCTATGGATTTTTATTTTTATTTATCTATCATTATATCTCTAGATTACCCTTTGGAATCCTCCTTATATTTTTCTCTAGTGTCAACTATGGGTGCCTCTTGAGAGCCCACCCAATATTTTTTACCACCCTCGAATATTTCATTAGAGCACAAAACACTTCTTAAAAATAACTATCTGACATCTCTTAGATTACCACATACTCTTCCCATGGAGGATCCCTATCATTACACACCTATTTTTTCTATTCATTTTTCTACTATAGTGTATGACATTCACACTTATAAATTTAATTCACATAAAATATGCATAAATAAGAATATTGATCTTACATGTCATAATGATTCCCTTTTATTAAAAAATAATTAAGACTTAACTCTTTTTTCCTCCAGAATTTTACATCCTATCATTACAATAAATAATACTTATCTTTCCTCTTATTGTGAAAATGACAAGGTTGTTATTCTAATGTTAAAGCTGACTATGAACACTATAGTGACAATGATGAATATTGGTACAATGGTGATTATTATGAGTATAGTGATGAGGAAAATGCTTATACGAACCCTAGTATAGACTCTTATTTACTTTCCCATCATGGTGATATTATTATCTACAATGAATCAAATAATAACATTCCTAATGATAAACTTATTACAATTGATGAGGTTGTTTCTAGAAAAAATGGGTGAGCTAGTTGATAATGTTATTTAATATATATAATGAAATATGCCTTTGAAAATTAATGATATTTTAAATGCTAAATAAGCTCCTTAATTAAAAGAAGATCCTATCTTTCCTCCTTTTCTAATTCTAAATAGTGTTCTTATGGATAAGATCAATAATATAATTCAACCCCTAAATGAACCTCTTATAAACATTAACATGCCTTCCCAATAAGTTATATCTTTAATGCATGTTGTAGGTAATTTTCAAGACCAAGTACACCAATTATCCCTAGAAAGTAAAGCATACCATGCTTAGCTTGACTCTAATTTAATCTAGGGAAATGCTATTGTGCGTAATATTTTGTTTGGATCCTTACTCTCTAATTTAAAATTCCCTACATTATCCATATTTGATGGACAATAAGACCCTTATTTTATTAGAGTTTTTTTAAAAACTATGAATGGTTACGATGATAGTCAAATATTATTGCAATTATTTCCTAAAAGCCTAGAGGGATGTGCCCTTGCTTGCTTTTACTCCCTTCCTAGTGGATCCTTGACTACCCATCCAGAACTAGAAGAAGCATTTTTAATACAATATATTCAAAATAAGGGACCTAGGGTCACTTATAAAAAATTAACTTCTTTGCACCAGTGAAAATTCAAACAAGTTTGTGATTACATTTAAAATTTAAGACCAACCAACTGATTTTGGAGTGTAATATATTTTTGCTAGAGGTCTAATTTATCCATTAAAAGAGAATTTATTTATTATACTTGTGAATCATTTATAACTCTTTGTTATGAATCCTTAACATTAGAAGAAGAATTGTGATTTGTTTAATATCAAATCATATGAATGGGGACATTGAATTACATAAATAAGATTTAGATATTGAGTTCTAATAAAATAATTTTCCTACACATTCCTAAAAAACCTTCTAAACATGAATACGTTCCTAAAAAAAAGGCAAACATTAATGATAATCATATAGTGTCTAAAATTCAATCCATTTGTGATAATATCAAAGTACTACAAGAAGGAAAATAAGTTATTTCTAAACATCTTCATCATAATCATTCCTTTACATCATGGAAGATGCAACCTATTCAATTTGATTCCAATTCTCACCTGCATGATATTTTATAAGCATTGTTGAAAAAAAAGCTAATTAAATTATGCCCTAATTATTATCTTGCTTCTCATAGATTGGAAAAAATAAAAGGCCAACCATTTTGTAATTATTATGGCATTAATGGACATTGTGACAATGATTTTCATGCATTACATTAAAATCTAAACAAACTTATACAAAACAAAATTATCTGATTTCAAGAAAATTCTAATTTAAGCAAATCTTTATTAGTGCCGTCAATATCAATTTTTTTAAAACATAATTCTGCAAAAATTCTTGCACATGAGGTAATGGTTGAAAACAATGATAATAATCATGCTCACAACACAATTGATAAGTCACAAATTAATAATACACATAATTAAAAATCATCCATTCAAGAGGGTCTGACAATTCAAATTTTAAATAAACTAACTAACTTATCTACACAAGTGTGTATTGCTAAATATAAGTAGTTCCAAGTGGAGCATAGTGAAATACATAATACAAGTGCAATTAAGCACTTCTCAAATGGCTATTCAACATTCATTTTCCATACAATTGGAAATTTTCTTAAAAAAATTAAAAATATTAGAAAACAAAAATACAATAACAAACTGATATATATATATATATATATATATATATATATATATAATCCGCAAATGTTCATACATAACATAAACTAACTAGCATGTATCAATAAATAACGGGTTCCTAACCCTCCATAGCTAAAGCATAATCACTCTCAATATCTATATCCCTATCATCTATCAAAGGTGACCAAGAGGTCAAAAAAATATTTGCATCTCATGACCTTAATCTAGATCTCCTCCTATCACAGGCCTCATACATATCTAGTTGCTCTTGCACAGTGCCATGTTTAACATGAAGATGTACATACTCTATAATGATGGTCACTCCTAAATTATAAGTAACCATAGGTGGGGGAATTTGTTTTTTGGTTAGATAAACATGAATTTGATCTCACTCAATTGGTAAAGCATCTTATTTCATAGTCAAAGCCTCCACCCTATCAGTCACTCAGACATATATTAATGTCACAATTGCAACCCTATTAAATGAAGGAGCATGTGGCCCTACCCTATGCACTCTCTAAAGTCCCCTTAGGAATAACATTAATAGGTACATGGTAGGTCAACACACACAATGTTGACTCTATGACCAATATTCTTATACATTAGAGAAATACACTTATACATTAGAGAAATACTCTTATACATTAGAGAAATAATTTTATACATTAGATAAATACTCTTATACACTAGATAAATACATAAATATTACTACCATATCAATTTATATAAATGAAAAATACACAAAAATTTAATACACATATCTCCCACCACCCTAGGAGCCTCTAATAGTGTTATTGTTATATCTGAAAACATTCATAAACACTTATGTTATGTCTACCACTACATATACTCATTAGTTCCACCCACATCATCTACATATAGGATCTCAAAAATTAGATCTTGCTAACTCCTTAGTTGAAGGATGATCCCTCTCCCCCTTTTATGAAGGTGCTCTAAGTAATTAAGGCCATATCATTAGTGTTTAATGTATTTCCTGCACTATCCCAAACTGATGAATAACTCACTCCATATAGAACCACTCATAAACTCCTAGAAACTAATCATATAACAAAAAAAAATGCATACTCATCATAAATCCACTTCTTCCTCTACCCAACCACTACAACCATGATATGGCCTCTATATAACATCAATTTTCATCAACTGATCTAAAACATAGTGATAATCCATGGTGCTCCAACGTGTCACACACCCTATGTTAGTCCACCTCAATGCATAAATCTATAGATGAGTTCATCTAGATAATGACATCCTTATTAGTTGCATCACCACTATATGCTCATATGCCCAACAATGCAATAAAATAGTAGAACCTAGGCCACTGCTATACCCCTCTCTAGTAAACCAATGTAAGTATTACATAAGTGAGCCAACATAGTACAAACCCATGAATATATCACATGGTTATCCTTTATACCCCAAATAAAATAAATCATCTAGTAAAAATTGAGACACCTTCCCCATCCATTACGACAAAGGAATATAATAACCCACAGAGAAATTTTTGCAAATTTGGAATGTCTAATACAATAATCTCTAATAGTAAAATAGTAGTATCCCCTAAAATATAACTTCTACCTCTATCATGACCAACTTATAACAATTTGTATTGACAATATCAATAGCAGTATCTACCACAACTTAGGTGCCTACTATGGGAAATCATAGTGTCTACCATACATATTCTAAGGTCACTGTCATCTCCCCTTTCAACAATGAAAAAGAACATGTGTATGAATCCTAATGTTTTCCTAGTTTGGTCATCATATATATCATAGGTAATTAGGTCTAATTGACCTATATCACCTAGGCCTATTGATTCAATAATATCCACATCTTCAGCTGCCAATGGAGGCCCATGAGCGATCTCCATGATATGGCCACAATGGAAATTTCATGATCTTAGGTCACCCTACAAATACAAATAAAAATTGGAAATCATAATAAAACATAATAAAAAAATATATTTATTAAATCTACATCTTCTTTAGAAACCATCACTTTGGCCTAGACACCATTGCAGATGGTTTCATACCAAATATGACACTACCATAGATAAAGATGCACTAAAAAGGATAAAGTTGCATAGGGTCTAGGCAGTACCACATGTAGTGGTACAATATCATAAAACATAATAAAATACAAAACTACACAAAAATTTTAAATTTTATAAATTTAAAAAAAATAAAGGCTTTGCTACTCACTAGATCTAGATCGACACCTACCTCCACTACAACTTGAACTTACTCAAATCAAGTGGGTATAATAGGTCACCGTTGAGGCAATTTAACTATTCCTCACATGTTTTTTTTTAATAATTAAAAATCAACTATATAATTTACCAACCTATTAATATATTATGACTTTACCTAAGGTTAAACCCTGACTCAAATTATTAAATATGAGTTTAAAAAGTAACAACTGTATTTAGAGCACAACTACTCCAAATTTATCATCGTAAATTTTTATTTCCTTAAGATACTACTTTCACCCTCTATCATGACACTCTCAAAATAACCAACTTACTACATACCACTTATCCTAATTGCCATCAACAAAAATTGAAAACAAGAATAGCTTATACAATATCTATCCAATTAATTTGGCACTAGATTTGTTTAAATCTTATTAATAACATCTTACGCACCATACCAAAATAAATATTTATTATCACACTTTTTAAAATTACCAAATATTTTCATTTTTGTTATCAATTGATCCTTATTAAGCACTATTTGCACTTACATGATCATAATTATCTCTTACATATTACCGAGCATTAAAAATCTTATTTATCTTACTCATTTGAGCTACATTACTAGGATGCATTTATATTAGTGTTGGGGGAACATGGATTGCATTTTTTCTTTAATTTATATTCTTTAGTGACATGTAGATTATTTTTTGAATGCCTCCTGTTATCTTCTATTCTTGAATCCTTGCTTATTAGCACCTTGATCAAACTTTTTCAAAAAAAGAAAAAAATGGATCTAAGGAGCATTGTTACTACCTTATCCTTATCCATATGTTATATATTCAATGTTAAATAAAAAACATATTTTATTCTAAACACATAATAATTTTCATAAGTTATTTCAGTGTGCAACATGACATATTTATATGGTTTTGATGTTGGGATTCTCTTATTACCCAACAACATCACTACATTGGAGGCATTGACTTTGTTCACAATGAACCCATTTACAAGTTGTATTTATCCACAACCAAGTCCTACCATGGTGAGTTATTTATCATAAAAATGTATTTCTAATCACTCATCCTTTACATCTGTTATTCGAATATGTTATTTTTCTAAAAATGACACATACGGTGGATATAAACTAGTCTCACTTGCCTATGCTTCTTTCTTTATTACATTTCATGTTATAACTTACTTGCTTATTGTGTATATGAAAAAAACTTGTTTGTATGGTGTAACCATGCCATTTGAGTGTGGCCCTTGGCCTTGTGTATTATGTGACATTATCATGTCCCTTATATGTGACTTTTGAAGCCTTATGTGGGACATTTGATGTAAATTGCATGACATTGTACACCTTTAATTGTATGATTATTTCTTGTTACTATGGTGCCATAATTTACATCATGTATTGCTACTACTTACTACATATTAATAATGTTATGATCTATATCATGTATATACTACTTATGTGATTCAATGCTTTAGCTATCTAATACATACTCAAAGTGTAATCTAATGTTACATTCTATACTATGAAATAAAATAAAAATTAAATTATTCAAATGTTATTAAATGATTATATATTTCACATATGGAAAACACTTATTTTGAGTTAATTGACTCACACGTTACATCTCTCATCTCAAAATGGGGACATCACAATAGACTTGCCTTCAAAAGGTAAGTCCTCACGAGTAAAATTTCATTTTATAACACTATACCATTTCAAATATTATAACATGATTTATAGTTTTCAGATTATGGGGGCATGTTATATGCAAATGCGCTCATTATTATAGTCACAAATTTTCAAAACAATTATAGGTTTCAAAAGTGGAAAAATAAAAAATGGTAATTATATATCAAAATCAGTATAGTCCATGGGGCATGATATTCATTCATGTTCAAGTTACTATATGGAATTTAAAATATCTCTTAAAATTCAAATTACAAGTTTGAAAATGAAATTTATATCTATTTGCAGTGGTGTTATTTGTATTCATGCTGCAAGTGGGCCACATTAGAGTTTAGTGACACTCAATGTTTATGGTTACACTTTTTTTCAAGATGTAGCAGGTCATATTTGGTGGTTCTACCCCTTCAATTTCTTCGTAGAGTATTCTACACAATCAAGTTAGAGTTAGAACATACAATATTTCTAATTCAAGAGTATTTAAAGTTTTTCAAATTTAAGCTTGATAACTCTCAATTTGCCACAAGTTCAACATTTATCCTAATTGACTCAAAAAGGGGGAAAACACTATTCTACCTTCAATTTATAGAGTAGTGAGATTGCATACTCTTTCAAGTGTATACTTTCCTTACTTTCTTTGTGGATTTCAAGTTTCAAACTTTCAAATATGAAAAATAACTAATTTTTGTGGCATTGTTCTAGGTTTTCTACGGCATCTCACATGATCAATATACACATTCAAAGGCAAAGTGTGTGTATAACTCAGGTTCATGTCTAATTTACTCTGGTAATTTAATTTTGTTGCATCACTAGAATAAAGTGGGGAAAACATAGACACGTAAAATTAATCATTAAACATTTGACAATGGTTACCCTTGATATGTAGGGGCATTTTCAAGGTATCCATTTTGAGTTGTCCTAATTGTTATAAGTCACTTATAATGTGTTTATTTTGGATTGTTGATCCAAATGGATTTTTTTTCCAAAACTAGAATTCAATTATTTAAATTATAAGAATCGGTTTGAGTGGGATTTTGAGTTTGGATAGAAGGTAGTTAGGGGTTAGTCATATATTAGATTTTAGGTGTGAAAATATATCATTATGTACTTGAGTCATTAGTATGTTATTTTAGGAGTTAAGATGGTTTATTCATGTCAATGATTCTTGAGTGGGAACAATTTTTTTTTGGGAAAAGTAGTTATAGGTCTTAAATTACTTGTAAAATCACACACACACACACACACACACACACACACACACACACACACACACACACACACACACACGCACGCACGCACACACACACACACGCATGCATGCACACACACACACACACATGCACACACACACATGCACACACATGCACACACACACACACATTTTTGGTGTGAGTATTTATAGTTTTTTTAGGGTTGGACTCAAAAGATGTACTTTTATTAAACCCTAATAAAAAAGGAGTATTCTTGATTCTGGTAATTGAAATATAAACCCTATTTATCTTGTAATTTTATGTTTTAGAAATTGAGCTATAATGCAAGGATGGTACAACTATGATTATGTGATGAGAGAGAAGGTATTATAGAATATTTTTATGATTAAAAGTATAAGGTATATGCTAATGTCAATATAACTAGTGGAAGTTGTTGGAATAATGCATATTTAAGCTTACCTAGGGTTAATAGGGTAAGCTATTTATTACCGAGAGTAAAATTTATTTACCTCGGTTAATTTATTTTATTGTTGAGAATTTCTCAACAATATATTTGTTCGTAGTATGAGAAAACAAATAGTTTGTTTTCTCTATTTTGTAATCATTACAAATAGTTTGTTAACATGAAACAAACTATTTGTATTATAAATACTTTGCATTATATGGGAAATAAACGAGAGATTATTGAGAGAATTTTGTGGATTATCACCTATTTTTTAGGTGTGAGAAATTTATTTATTCTCTGGAAATATTTGCAGGTTATTTGTTGTGGGTTCTTTCTCCTGGATTGATCCTGTGGATCCTGTGTATCTCCTGCTCATTCTTTCATGGTATCAGAGCTTGGAGTTCCAGTTGAAGATCCTCTTTCCTAAAATTTTTCATCTTTTAACACATTCAAAAATATTATTTTATTGATGTGTTACAGATATTTTTAATTCTCTCAAATTCTGGTTCTTATTTACTAGTTTTTTTTGGAAAATTATGTACTTTATGCTCATTAAATGACCATAAAGATTTCTAAAATAAGATTTTTTTTCATGGGGACGTAGGAAATCAAGTCAGAAATCCATTCCAATTTGAATTTTTGCATTTAATGCTGGACGTATAGTTCTTTCCTTCCAAATTCTGCTGACTGGTTCCTGTTGGTAGACTGTTGACAGACTGCAGTACTTGTTAGTTTTTCTGATGTGGCAGATCGTAAGGTTGACTTTTTTGGAATCTGAGACCTGTTAATGAAAGATTACTCTTATATCTTTCTATCCATATAAATTTTGATGAATTTGGATCAGGTCGTACAATGTTTTGGAAGCCAACAACATGAATTTAAAAACTATTTTTTGTCTACTGTATAGCCGTACGGATTTATCTTTTTTGAATGCCTTATGCTGCATAAAATCCAAATATGAAAATTCCATGTGAAATAAGACTTCCTAGGATTTCATTTCATTCTGAGAAGGATGGATTTGGAGCAGTCCGTACAGTCCTTTGGGTAGATTCAGTGGAGCCATTTTGCAGTTGCTGAGAGGTGTTTTTCCTTGGCTGTGTTTACAAATTTTCTCAAATATTTCCCTGACCACCACGCCTTGCTGGAAAAAGAGTTCATTTTTGATAAAGACAAAGATTATTCAGCTGATATCTCACATGTGTGAGTCATTTTTGGCTTTTTTTAAAATTAATTATTTTAATTTTTAGTGGTTTAAATGCAAGTCTCTAGCTTTGAAAGTTCAAATTTGACTTTGCTAAAGTGACTAGAGATATTTTGTTAAAAATTTGTAGGGAGGAGGTCTTGGGGTCAAATCCCCCTACATTTTTTTTTGTATAAATCCATTTTTTAATTTTGTATAAGCCAAGGCTAATTTTTTTTTTCGTCGAGAGACGTTAAATTATAACGGGAGGGGTGTTTTTTGAGGAAAAATGAATGTCTAGATTGTTCTTGTCAACTTCATCATCTTCCTCGGGAATGGAATCTCGATTGTTTGAACCTCTAAATTCTATAAATTATCATGTTTGGAAGCCAAAAATGCAACAACTCCTTCAATCAAAGGGCTTATGGAGAATTTTTTCTGAAACGACACCTGCAACATTCACCACTGAAAAAGACAAATATGCATATGGTTGTAAGCAGGATGAGGCTCTTGGATTGATTTGCCTCAACGTCTTAGATAATCTTCAATTTCACATTGTAGATGCTACTATTCCAAAAGAGGTATGGGAAAAATTTAAAAACCTATTTGGCAAAGTTAATGAGTTTAAAATTTTGTAATTAGATGCAGAATTGAGTACTCTCTCTCCATCAGATTTCCATTCAATAGATGAATTCTTGGCAAAATTAAAATTTATAAGGTCACAGTTGAAAGCTGGTGACAAGGATAAAAGTGATCAGGAGTTCATTTTCATGATTTTGTCAAAGTTGAAAGGACCATATAGTGTTTTTTCCTCTGCTTTTTATACTATGATGGATACATTAGGTGATGAATTCAAATGGCCTTCCTTTGAAGTTTTTTGTGAAAGATTGACTAGGGAGCAAACAAAATTAATGGCCTTAGATGCTCTACCTAGTCCTAGTCATGCTCTAGTTTCTAATTCTTCTAAAGGAAAACCTTCACCTAAGTCTAAAAAGCAAGCACCTGCAAATAACCCTCCAGAGTCCACCACCCAAACACCTCATCATTTAGTAAATCTACTAAGACCAAAAAGTCCTTTAAGCAAAAGAACAAAACATTTGGTCCATGTAATTTTTGTGGTGGTCCTAATCATGATGAAAGTAGATGTTTTAAGAAGATGGAAGCATTAGAGGCAACAGTTAGACAACACAAAATTTCCATTCCATCTCCATCTCCTTCTACTTCTACAGGAAAAGGGAAAGCACTTTCAACCAGGGCTATATCTTCATGTCAGGATCAGTGGATTTTTGACTCAGGTGCTTCTCACCATCTCACACATTCTAAGGATCTATTATCTTCTCTTACAGATTGCAGTACATCACATATTTTTATGGGTAACTCCTCACAGATTGAAGTTTTGGGATCTGGTACTATTGATAAACAGGATGGATGTTTTAACAATGTATTGCTTGTACCCCAAATCTCTTCTAATCTTCCTTCTGTATATCAAATATGTAATTTTGGTACTGGTAAAACTGTAGAGTTTACTTCACATGATGTTGTAATAAGAGAATGTAATGATCCTAGTGAGATAGTTGTTACAGGTACATCAGACCATACTGCAAGACTCTATACTTTTGATAAGTTTGAGTCTTTTATGTCTTCTGGTTCTTCACTTATAACACATGGTAATAATCTCAGCAAATTGTGGCATGAGAGATTAGGACATTTGAGTTATGGATATATGCAAAAAATGAGTACAAAACATCTTGTAAAAGGCCTTCTTAAGGTCTCATGTATTGATGGGGTGTGTCCTGGTTGTCTAGTTGGTAAACAACATCAGGATCCATTTCTAGTTGGTAAGGCCACACGTGCAAATGCACCCTTAGAGTTGGTTCATAGTGATTTGATGAATTTTCCAACTTGTTCTTTTTCAGGGGCTAAATATGCACTCACATTCATTGATGATTTCACTCGTAAAACTTGGGTATATTTTCTCAAGTTGAAAAGTGAAGTTTTTGAGACTTTTAAGGCTTTCAAAGCCTTTGTTGAAAAACAATCATCTCTTCCTCTTAAGAAGATACGCACTGACAATGGGGGGGAATATGATAGTAATGCTTTCTATGATTTTTGTATTGAGCATGGGATACAACATCAGTTCACTGTACCACACACTCCTCAACAAAATGGTGTAGCAGAGAGGAAGAATCAAACATTGAAAGAGATGGCTAATTGTATGATTCACTCTAAAAATTTGGGTCCACAATATTGGGCTGAAGCTGTAAATTGTGCAAATTACATTCAAAACTATATGCCTCACAAAGTTGTGCAAAATATGACACCAGAAGAAGCTTGGTCTGGGATCAAGCCTGATATTTCAGATTTTCGCATCTTTGGGAGTCAAGCATGGGCATTCATTCCTGATGACAAATGTAAAGCATTGGAGAAGAAAAGCCAACCACTCATTTTTGTTGGTTATTGTGAAGATGTAAAAGCCTACAGTCTTTTTGATCCTGTCACACATGATGTGTTGTTTCGATGGGATGTTCAGGTTGATGAGCTACCCACTCCATATGAGTGTACATCTAGTTCTTCTTCTCCCCCTCCTTCTTCTACTGAGGATAGTGAGGATTTTCTTTCTATTGTTGATGATGATGATGTTGCACTTATTCAGCCACCATAGCCATCTTCTTCACCACCTTTGCCTAAATGGGCAAAGAGCACTCTATAGGTAGCTGGTTCTTTTGTTGGTGATCCATCTGATTCTCATTGCACTCGCTCACAGACATCTGGTGTTGCTCTTTTGGGACAAGCTTGCACAAATGATCCAGTGTTATTTTCTGAGGCTAATGGTATACCCGAGTGGGATGTTGCTATGTATGATGAGTATTCTTCATTGATGAAGAATGATACTTGGGATCTTGTCCCTCTTCCTAAGGGAAGAAAACTTGTAAAATGTAAATGGGTCTATAGGACCAAATATGTTGCAGATGGATCAATAGATAAGTACAAAGCTAGATTAGTAGCTAAGGGTTTTTCACAGGTTGAAGGGGTTGATTACTCTGAGACCTTTGCCCCTGTAGCTAAGATGGATTCTATTCGGCTTGTACTCTCCCTTGCTGCTTCACATTCTTGGTTCTATACTATACTTAACAATTAAATGACTGTGTCTGTGTTCTATACTATGTGTGTAAGAGGAATATGAATGTGCCTCATTTTGGAAAGCAATTTTTGTGGAACATGTTTTAACCTAACTTATGTGTTGATAAACATTGAATTTCATGAATTTTATGATATTAAACCTTTATCTTTTGGTATAAAAAAAGAATTAATTGTGGAGGAACAACTCAGACCTGTGTTTCTTGTCAAAATTATAAGTGAAAGAACATTGAGCAAACTTTAAATGCAAGAAAGACTCTTATGGAAGGTGTTAGAATGTGTACAAAATATCCATTAGGGATTTGTGACATGGTTTAATATCCTCCTATTGGTACTTAATTGGGATGGTAGAATTTTCTTGAACAGGTGCACCTTTTGAGAAGAACAACTAGCTTACCTCCCAACAAGTGGTATCAGAGCAGGGTCACGGGTTTGAATCCACTTGGGTAATGATAAATGGGAGATTATTTTAATGTTTCCAACATATACCTTATGGATTCATGACATGGCTTAATATCCTCCCATTGGTCCTTAATTGGGATGGTATTGGTTTCTTAAACAGGTACACCTTTTGGGAAAAATGACCAACTCAACTTCCAATAGAAGGTAGAAAGGAAGCATCTATGACTAGTAAGTCTTTTATACATGTTATTAGTACTCTTAAGGTGATGATTATTTATCCTCATTGGGAAATTTTGTGAATGAACTATGATCAAACCTGTAGAAGTTTGTTAAACTACACACAACTAATATAAAATCTTGTATTCGTGAGAACAACAGTGTTTTTAAGCATAAGTTTTGATTGGAGGTGGTGTCTTAATTTATTACAAAGGTAATTAAATTTTTATAAGGTTTTTAAACCTGTTGGAAATGTGTAGAAGTAAATTATTCACTCTTGGGTATTGCAGACCCCTATCAACCCTAAACTAGGGTTTGAGAATAAAATCCATTTCTAGGACATTCCAACCAATAAAAATCTCTAAAATTTTGTAATTTGTTATATTTAAATGAAATTTAATATATTTTAGAGGTTATTATTTTATTCCATATGTATAGGTACAGTGGGAGAGGACTGTGTCAAAATAGGGGTAAAATAGGCCTAATTAGGCCTACATGTGACTTGAAAAGTAATAAAAGAAGGTCTTTGAAGCAAAGTTTGAGTATGAAACTTCATAAGAAGGTGAAAAAAGATAGAGGGTGTTTAAATTGGTCATTGGTTTCTCAATAAATGTCTCTACAGATTTGTACTAGAAGAATTAGCTCAATAAGGCTACTAACTCAATCTGTTAAAGCAAGGAGAAAGTAAATGTTTCCAGAGTTATTTTGTTAAGTGATGAGAATGGAATAGGGGTTCCACATAGGGATGTATAAGAGTGAAATACACTAAAACCAATGTGTTAATGTAAAAAATGTTTGACAAAATAAACACCTAAGACTAGATCAAGAAATGAGGAGAGGTGGCTTTTGTGAAGCTTATGGTTTTATGAAGACTAGAGGGAATGAATTTTAAGAGAGGATGAGTAATGAAGCATGTAAATTGATGAATATTATGAGGTTTTTAATGAATGTGATTTGTGTGCAGATCCTCAAGACATAGAGCAATAAGGAATCAAGATGCCTAGTGAAAAGACCATGAAATGAATGATATTTAACTTTGTAGTGAAACTAACAAC